>QJNX01000021.1:0-377070 GCA_004155925.1 Monosporascus sp. MG133 | reverse complement strand
GGGGGGGAGGAAAAGGATCCTGTCAAACTCTATCCTGCCAATAAGGGCACCCTGGGAGGTCACTGGCCGATATTTGATTAACGATGGCTGGCTCGAATAGTGACATAAAACTCGCTGAGGACTACGGCACGAAACCATCTCCTCAACCGTCATCGTCGCCCGTCGGAAGTAGTCACCATGATGCTACTACCACCGTTACGGTCCAAGATGTCCCGCGAAGGACATGGCGATCTTACCTGTGGGACACATGGGATAAGCCGCCTGAGGAACGGCAATTCCTATTCAGGTTGGCTTAGTCCTCATGACGCTCGCCTTACTAGGTTACTTCATCAAATACCTCGACCAGGCATTCTCCCTGCCTACTCTACGCTCCCAATCGCTCCTATCTTCAGGCAGGTGCACATCAATAATGCTCTCGTATCAGGCACGAAAGAAGACCTAGGGTTGTTTGAGAACAAGTTGAACTATATGCAAACTTGTTCAGCTGTCTGTTACGTACTAGGCGAGATCCCGAGGTGAGAGTCGAGATCCTGGATGTATTAGCTGGCAGGCTTGCTGATACGATTCTGCCGCAATATGCTCTTGACTCGGATCCGCCAAAGCGTGCGGATTCCGTGTTGTGAGGAGAGTAACGGATGGTTAAACATAGCTTCGAGAAAACCCCCTTTTCTACCAAGATCCGTTGGCTTAATGGTCAGTCTTGGCGATATTACTTGCTAGGTGCACAAATGCCAGACAGATATACGTCTTATGATTTTTAATCGGCCTGTAAGTACTCCACATCTCGGTTACATCCATTACATAGCCATAGCTCTTCCCTTAGACCTCATCCCCTGAACTGTTTCGAATCGGTTGGGTTGCTGACGGTGGCCTCTGAAGAGCGGGATCCCCGCTTCATCCAGGTGCGTCACACGCTTCCATTGGCAGTTTTGCCAGTAACCGAACCTCTCCCATTGAAGAAATGCAATATATAATCGAATCATGGTATTGCAATGACAACTTACCAAACATCTTGCCTTTTCCGTAAGTGTTTGACCCCTATCTAGGCTTCCTTCCTCTGAGATGGCCTCAGTACTCCATCTCCGAGGCGGTGTTCGAAGATGGGTCGCCTGGATGTCCACCGGAAACTTATTAGATTTTTCCCATAGGCCGGAAGCTAACTCAAATGCTACAGGTGCCATGGGAAATGTCGGATCAACGATTTCAGGGTATCTAATAGCTGGATCCCACAATCTAGATGAGAAGCACGGTATCTACGGGTGGCAATGGCTATTCATGCCAGCGCGGTGGTTTCGCTACCCATCGCCGTGCTCCGGTTCCCCTTCCTGTCCGGCTCTCCCCGAGATCACCAATGCCTGCTACTTGACGCCAGCCGACATCGAGCTGGCCAACAGGCGGATGGAGCTCGAGAGGGCGCGAGAGCCGCATCCCGTACATGCAGGCCAAGTTCCGCCGGATCTTCTCGAGCTGGCACATCTACGCGCTGGTGGTGCTGTACGTCGTGTTCAACAACGGCAACGGTGGGGACTCGCAGCCGGCGGTCCCGCTCTGGCTCAAGGAGCAGGGCTACGGCGTCAAGGGGATCAACATCTACCCGACCATCGAGGTCATCAGCATCGTCACGACACTGGTCTACGCCTGGACCTCGGACAATCTGTTCTGCGGCGCCCGCTGGCCCGTCGTCGTCTACTCGGGCTGTGTCAAGATCGTCGCCTACGTCAGGCTCACGGTCTGGGACGTCCCCGACAGCCTGAAGTGGGCCAGCTTCCTGCTGTGCGGCTTCGGCGGGGGCATCAGGGGCTTGCCGTTCGCCCGGGCGCACGAGATCTGCAGCGACCACAACGAAGAGCGTGCCCTCGTCACCGGTACGATGAATGGAATGGCATACGTCTTCCAGGCTTGGCTTCCACTGGTCATCTGGCAACAGGTTTGAGGCTCCAAGCTACCCTAAGGGGTATCCTTCGATGATAGCTCTGTCCATGATGCAGATAGGTATCGGCTTCTTGATTCGATTCCTACACAAACGGGAGAAGAAACTAAAGGGTAGGGTTGACTACGGGGCGTAAACTGGCTGCTAGGATACGACTGTTCCACGACGCCTTGAAAATTATGTAGGGAGGCAGTTAGATTGAAACCTATGCGCCTGAGCGTCGCATGATCACAACGCGATATAAACGATTTCAGGTCATGCAATATTGCGTATGTTATTCGTACAACCGTAACGGATATTTAGTACAGTGCGCTCTCGTATGTACAATACAAGACGGGCTATGAACCGTGATACTTCTCTTCCATTCGCGGTCGACGCTGGTAAACAACATCGAGCAGCAAGAACACACAACACCCAAGCAACTCCATCCCCATCCCCATTCGTCTCCTTACAAAGCAACTACAACACCCGCGGCCGGCGCAACGACGAGCGCGAGTGCCCCCGCACCTCCCGCGCTCGTCAACAGCGCCGGGGCAGCATTTTCGCCCTCCTCCTCCTCCTTCTCCTGGGGCACGTCGTCGGGCATCCTGACGCCGTCGTCGTAGTCGGTGGCCGAGACGCAGACGAGGCTCGTGGCGGGCCGCCCGTCTAAAAGGGTTTGCACTACCCACCCACCCACGCTAAATTTTCTACCCACTGGCCACCCACGAAGGGATAATGCTACCCACGAAATGGGTAGTTCATTTTAGTATTACCCATTCATAATCGTTTTTACCCACTAAAAGTTTTTTTTAATACCGTCGTATATAATTATAATTAAATAATGTAATATTACGAAAACCTTATACTAACGTTATAATTTTGATAATAAAATTATTCGCCGATTAGTACGTTAATTAATACGTTGGCCAAAATAACTATTCGTGGGTATTATTGATAAGTAAGTACTCAAGCATACCCACGCCACCCACGGTCGTGGATGCGTGGGTGGGTAACCACGGGTACCCATTGCAAACCCTACGCCCGTCCGCGTCACCGCCATCGCCGTCCCCGTAGCCCCAGGTGAGGAGGACGGCGTACGTCTTCCGCAGCTGGGCCTCCCAGGACGAGCCGTTCGACGCCGCCGCCGCGTGGAGGAGGAGAGGAGGAGGGGCAGGAGGAGGGTCCGCGTTGGGGTTGGGCATCGTCTGCATGTTGTTATGGGTGTGTGTTCTTTCTTCTAGATGTACATGTGATGGATTATGATCACAACCAGACCTTTCGATCGGTCTATACGATATAAAGGTGCTGAGAATGCGTGATAGAATCCCATTCCGGACCTTTGACATGGCACGAGTAACGCTCAACCAGACTTATTATAAATAGCTACCACCCTCACACCGAACTCCTCAAACCCAGCCCAGCTCCATCCAGCTCCTACAGCCCCAGTATGTCACGTCCTGTACCGTACACTAGGAATCCTGCAGTGCACCATCCCCAGAATCTTGACCACGGCAGTCTAGCGCGACCATACGATGCGACAGGTCGTGAGTGTTCTAATCTGCCAAATCCCGAGATAATACCTACTGTAGAAATCTCCTGCTTGGCGTCATCCCTGAAGATCGCGTTTCTAAAGAAAATCCCAAATTCTACAAGCCGAGTTCGTTCACGGAACCGATTAAGTACCAAAGTCGAAACCCCGAACCAATTGATTGGGGTGCTCCGGCCGCGGTACTTATGATTTTGCGGATCCTCCGTAGCGTCCTTGGCAGCTGGGTTACTTACTTGTACCTGTCAATTGGGCTGGGGTAAGGCGGACAACCAGCCCCCCTGAAAGAGATCACCTGAATCCATACGACACGGCCACCCATTTCGACGTGGAAACAGGCTCCGAACTATGAAGCTCTAACATATCATCCATTATGAGGACAGTTTGCAAGCCCAAACTTGATTGGAAAAAATAATTAACATGCCAAGATAAACGATACCCATAAGCCTTTTTACTATTATTTCATCTAATTTTAATACACTGTGTACGTTAAGTAATGCAGTTATTTGATATGCTGTTCAGCGGGTGAATAAGTTAAGCACCTATTAAGCAGCCAGAGGCTGGATTAGATAGCTGTGCCCTAGGGAGAACGGACAAAATTGCAAGTCATGGGTCAATTCATAGCAGCATCGCACATGTTTCCTAACTCCCGGTGCCAATGCCCAACGCCTCCGTAACGCTGAAATCACGTCTACATGCCGGATGGAGAAAAGTATTTCCTCTCAGGCATTGTCACACCCGATAGCGACGAGTAGACCGTCCGTCCTCTGTGAAACCAACCCAACCCATCGTTCAGTGTTATTTCTCACATAGAACATGGCCAAGATGCGCACAATGTAGCTGGAGTGTAGATACACATGGATAACTTCCATCAACACAGCACGCCACCAACTCACAAGCCACAGACCATCATGGCTTTGGCTCGGAGATTAGAGTAGGAGCTATTCGTCTTTTCTTCGACGGACCATTCACCGCTGACGACTCTTCTTTCTCACTCTCGCTCGCGTCTCTCTTGACGCCGGCAGTCAAGGCGGTACCGGTGCTGCTGCCAGGCGTTTCAGGAGGTGTTGTGATGGGGACGCCAGTCACCTTAGTCGATTGGGCAGCTGCAATGCCGGGTATGCTGCCACCAATCAGGGGCGGGTTATTTATAACGTTCGAAGACTGCGTCGCAATCGAAGACGTTGAGTTCGACCGCGTAGGCGACGGAGGGCGTGCGCCCGTGAAGGAGCCTGTCGCTGGTGGAGATGGTGCGGCAAATGAACCTGCCGAATTTCGATGTTGATGACCCGTAGGAAAGGGCGAAGGAGGCGCAAAGGCTGTCGTTGGGGTGGGAACAGGAGTTGCATGGTTCGAAGAAGACCCGACGCCTGCAGAAGAGGCGGCTTTCCCGGCCGCTAACTCGCCTGTATAGACTTGGCCCAACTCACCAGGAGCAAACGACAACGTTGAGCAGAACCCATCCGAAGACGAGATGAGCAGCGTTAAACCGTCACTCGACCTATGAAATTGTTAAGTCTTGTTGTTTCTGGTTGACAAACGTAACAGAGCGCTTACCATGTCAAGTCCGTGAAAGTCGTTAGATGTAGGTTGCTCACAATGCATAGAGGAGTGGTTTGTTGGGTATCGTAGAGGAGAACGGAATCTTGCGTAGCCACGGCATAGACCATGCGATACGGGAGGGCAAATGTCGGCTTAGGTCCTGGTGTAGATGCACTAGTCTCCACGTTCGTCGAAATTTTGGACGTTGTGGCCGACTTTTCGGCGTCGGGGGCTGCCGACGTTGGCGGCGGAGGTGGATCCATGACGGCCGAAGAAGGCTTGGAGACGGGCTCCGGAAGCGCCGGCATTGGGTCTTCAGCCGAAGACGTGTCGATCGTGATATGCTTCGTAACCGGGGGTGATTGTCTGAGTGTGTAGAAGACGGGGGAGCACTTGATGGCCACTGAAGGCTTCTTGTGTCCTGGCAGATGGCAGATAGGCGGTTTGTTGATACCGCCCCGCGTGTAGATGTAGACAGTGTTGATAATCTCGTAGCTCGGCCTCTGACCCTCTACCTGGTGTTGGACTTGGTATTGGCCGGCTGGTGTGAGCAGCAGGCTGCCGTCTGGTGTGAATGTCAGGCGTCTAAAGAAGGACGTGAGGGTTTCGTTGGCGTATAGATTTGCGTTCTTCGTTCCTTGGCTAAAGCTATGGTTGGGCTTCGGAGAAGGCTCCATAGGCATGACCGCGGGTAGAGGAAGGGACGGGGCCGGCGAGACGGATCGCCTCGAAGAGAAGGAGGATCGGCGACTATGGCTGACGACGCTCGGTGGGTTCATGGGTAAAGCTATAGACTGGGGCGTGCCCGGTGCCGACAGAACTGGTGATCCCATGGAGGCGCTCGGCGTATCGACTACTGCCGCGAGCTGGGCTCGGTATCCAGCAAACTCGGTGGGCGCGGGGCTGTTCGACGATATACGCCTCGGGGGTAAGTCCATCTTGGCATGACTGGCGATTTTCGGCGGCTTCTCGTCGTGATTATTCAACGTATACTGACCATCCTTCGTCTTCAGAGAATAGATATGGACCGATCGATCAGAAGACTGCGTCGCGATATACTCGTTTAAAGGGTCCCAGGTCACGCCTTGGACATAATGACTATGCTCAGCAATCTGCCTTATTAGGGAGTTCGTAGCGACATTATATATCCGAGCTACGTTGTCCATGCTTCCAATGAGGAAGTAGTTCGCGTCGGGGGACCAAGCTAGATCGTAGATCTCGGAGCCAGTCGGTCGAAACATATGCTTGGTCCGCCAAGTCTCCTTATCCTCGAGTCCTTCGTTGCCGAAGGTCGAGTGGTGTGTTTCAGAGGGCACCCAGAGGATGACATTGCCGTCGTCTCCCGCTGAAGCGAGGGTCTCGCCTGCATTACAGAAGCTCAAGGTCAGCAATGCATGCGAGGCAGGAGTTTTGAGCTAGATTTAGCTTTGTAACATTCCGTCTTACCTTTGGGGGCCCAGCGTACAACATTGACGGCTTGAGTGTGCTTTGTGAGAGTGGAGAGGTAGTCGACCTTGCGATCTTCACCCTCTCCTTCAACCTTCCAGATGCGCACGTTATTATCACCACCACCTGTAGCTAATCTTCCCTTTCCATGGGGTTCAAAGTGAGCCGAATAGATTGGGGCATCTTGGTCATGCCAATGGAGGATCAATGGGGTTGCCTTCATCTTGGAAGGTTGGCGGGAGACATAAGACCTGGTGGGTTCGTATTGATAAGGGTTGAACAATCAGTCTGGCTGTTGGAGGAAAGCAGGCGAAAATTGTTGAGAGCGGCAATAGGCGGAGAGTAAGATACGGCTCCAATTACTTTATGTAAGGGGTGATGATGTCGTAGAACGAGGCACCTGATGATCAATAAGCTGTTCGAGGACCTCAGGTTGGCATTGAGGTCGTTAGGAATGGTCGGTATGGGAAATGGCGACAATTGCCGGAGGTGTCAATCAATTGGGAGGAAAGGAGAAGGAAGAAAGAAGGAAGACTTGGCTATGGGCAGAAATGATGCGTTAGTCAAGGCAGAGAAAGAGAGAGAGTATACGAAAGAATTAAGACGGGAAGATTTCAGAGGGTGTTATACAGTTGTATTGGAATACGTACGTAAAGGACGGGAGACTTACAGTATCAGTTTATGTTCGAGAGTGCCACCATGGAGCAAAAGCAATGTATGGGGATGGGGAAAGCCGGCCGATTGCTGATACGGCGCCGGTGTCTGTAGAGACAGCAGGTGGGGATCGCTGTTGAAACTTAGGTATTAGAAGGGGAGCTACCCTAAACTCAAGCTTCTAGTGAGCTCCAACACGGTTAAGGCTTGTAATACCACACCAAAAGGACGGACGATAACGAAATCCCCACCTGCGATAAGAAGAGCACATGCAGAGAGCTCCTGCTTAGGCAGGTATAGGCTACATACGTACCTATGTTATGCTAGGGAGGTGCAGCATATGTACCTAGATGTGCTGAGTATGCGATAATCCAAGAGGGAGGAGGCCCATATGTAGTTGGATATAATTCGTTACGAAGCTTGGCATGGGATTCTAGATCTTGAATAAGGCTCCTTGCAGTTCTAAAATGATCGAACACTACTTCATAGCCCAGATTATCACAAGCCTGCATGAAATGCTGTTAACAGATTCCAGTCTAACAAAAGGATTAGTCCTTAATCAAAAACTCTATCCATGGAGCCACGGTGCACGGTGCACCACACGTAAGTACACGTCCTCTCTCCCATCAGTCGCGTTTGACATGTTGAGCCAATCCAGCATTTCAAACTGGTCCAACAAAATCGGCAGCACTAAAATTCTCCGTTTCCGTTAAAACTAGCAGCAAGGTCTTCTTACACGGGCCCGTTTGGTTGTAGCTCAGCATCAATGAGGCTAATGAGCTAGATCTTTCTCCAGCCTGTGTCTCATCACCACACACCTCCCTTCAGATTCACATGCTACAGTAGGCTTTCCATAGCGTTACGGTTGGTTGCGTGCCAGGCCGGAATCCACCCTAGTACTACGGTCAACATTCCTATATATGCACGGAAATGGGCAGGTTGATGAAAAAGCCCCTGAATTCGGCAAATTACCCACTTTATACGAAGTAGGGAGGCAACACATAAGGCTGGTAGCCCCTTCACGTCTCCGGACAAGGACTTGGAAGTTGATGCTTGAGTCGCGGCTTGAGGTTGACCTATTACTGTTATACTTCTGGGGTCAATCCATACCATCTACTCCGGTCCGCAACATTTATGTCTCTTACTTTGTCGCTTGCATATTCCGTGCATCTCGATTACGGGGCAAGATCGTCCCCTCCATCGCTTACCTTGCAGACTTTCTAATGGACACGGCGATCTTCCGCCTTGAGAAGTGACTCTTTGAATGGTTGACTCATAAGCTAGCCGCGCCTCTGTTGCCTAGGTACCTAGTCTATATGCATACGAACGATTGCCCGTCCGCCTCGTCCACGCCGCGCCGATCTGCTGCACCTAGGCTTGAGAATGGGTTGGTCGCCCAGGGTGTGTCATCCGGGGTGTGCTGCCCGCGGAGCCCCCCCTGCTCCCCTCCCCCACGGCCGATTAGGGTGGATGGACACTTCGCTCTTTGCCGCTTCCGGGCATGAGAATCGTATAATTGCGGTATAGAACCCCTGTAAGTGGCCAGTCCAACCGCCTTTCATGGCGGTGTGATCAATTCCACTCACTTACATACTTTGTGAATATATCGGATGCCAAAGGCGTTGTTGAAACTTGAGTGTTCCATCGATCGATCACGGCCAAGCATATGATGGGTGGCTCTCACTCTGAAGCGACCAATCGCCCGCCCGGGCGCAAGCCAATCGGCCACCCAGACATCTGCAGATGTTACTGTAATTGTATGAGAACACAGGCGGAAGCCACTCCTCGGCCACCTCTAGGTGCGTATTCTAGTGCAATGATAAGATGTATATCGGGATCTCTTCTGTAATAGCATTGACTCATGTGCCGTTGGCTGCTCTGCGCGATGACTTGCTCTGCCGATGACTTCCTACACGTGTAGCAAAGTGATCGATAAAGTGCAGCTATCTAAGGCTTGTTTCCCCGTCCGACTAGCATTTTATTCTAGAATCTACAGACGTGCCACGATGCAAACCGAAGTTTAGCCCCATGCCGTCTTCAGCGCTGCTGCGGATGTCCCTAGGGGGTATGTACTTATTTATATTCGCCATTTCTCACTTAAAAGCCGTTGCAACCTTCGTACTTGGTCTGTTCCACTTTTTGCCAATATTCGAGGCTACACGTATGTACCTGTTATAGTTGATATCGCCCGGGCCGCCGTAGGGGCGGATTGACTCATAAAGGATCTCGACCTTGTCCTTCTCAGACATTCCAGATGATGCGCCCAAAGATTGTATTAAGTATTGTGTTAAACAAGCACACCTTCTATTCTGAGCATAGGCTCTATTAGCTGACTACTAGGTACTGCACATACTCGGCCACCCTGCTGCAAGCCAGTATGGCTGACAGGGCTACCACCAGTGAGCGCGCCGGTCTGTATAGCACGAACCCCACGCATTCCTTCTCCCACCAACATGGACCTTGATACACCGTTTCTTTATCCGCCGCCTCGTCGCTTTCAGTGGGAGCCAGGCATTCGTCCTTGGCTGCTATACCAGGGGGCTCTGTGTATCAGTGCAGTGAGTACCGACGAATCGGACCATTATACGAACACGACATTGCCTCAATCCGGACTCAGTTTATGGCCCCGTAGATTCAGGCTCCGTCTTGTCAATTCTCGTTGCCGCTTCTCACGACTAATGAGTCAGCCGGCAGCTATCCATAAATCTCTTCGTACTTCTCGCAAAAATAGGTCGGTATCCACTCCAAAAAGGACTCAAAAGTACAAATCAACCAACCACAGTCATGCTCAATTACCTAAGTAGGAAATCTCTAGTGCATAAGAGCGGAACGATTTCCGTCGAGGTTGGATATTCGTGGATCCTGAGAACCCATACCCCCAACCCAGTAACAGCCAAAGCATAAGCTAAATATTAGTTGGATCCAACTTGCGGGAATCGGTTCACCCGAGCCTCAAGTTCCAGTGAAGCCATAATCCCAAAACTGATTTCTTTTTCTTTGCTGTTCTCCCGAACTTCCTTCATAGTCCCCATCCAGCTGACCGCTGAGTCTCTGCATTGAGAGCTCGCTCGTGGCGGGAACTGCAAAATTCAAGGAACTCGGAATAGCAAACTCTCCGAGCTTATCACCGAGGATTGTTGCCCGCCATGGCGGACGGGACGGTGACTCTCGCAACTTCAGCGGTTGGCCTGGGAGTCATTGCGCTGTTGACGATTCCTACCATCGCCAGCTTGCGCGCCCTGGTATGCCGAAAGGATGTCCAGAGCGAAGTCTACGAAGACAAAGACGGGAAGAGTACGCCTGAGGCAGTCAGGGCATTCGCCACAAAAGTGCCCAGAGGCGCCATTCTCATCTTGAGCGTTATCGGGCTCGGATTGTCAGTCACACTCGCTGTCTTAGCGACGCTGAGCGCAAGTAGCCCTGACCATCCTTTTCTTGTCGAAGATTGGATTTGTGCTGGAGCTTGGGTAAGGACGGAAACCCCTTAAACCTAAGGCATTTTGGTGCTCACCGCTGGTATATAGGCTCTCCTAACTCTGCAGTCCATTGCTATTGTGTCAACCAGGAGCTGTGTTAATGCTTTTGACCTGGGTATCTACTCTGCAATCTCCAGCGTAAGCCTAGTTGCAGTTCGTATCGTACAGGGTAGCAAACTTCCGCCCGGGCACGTGAGATATAATACAGAGGCATTTGCAGTCCGGGCTGCTGAAATAGCAGTCGTCATCTCTCTTGCCGCTGCGAGTTTCTCTATCCCTCGGCGGCCGGACGTATTCCATGATGGGAAATTGGTCGACAGGTCGTATACGGGATCCGCCTGGAGTCGCTACAATTGGAGCTGGCCCGCTGATATCCTGCGAACCGCCACGAAGAAGAACAATCTCGATTTGATTGATCTCCCTCGGCCAGACCACCATACAAGAGCGAAGGAGACCACCGAAGACTGGGAGAGCCGGAAATTGACTGGTCCTCTTTGGCTCTCAATCATATCCGCTCACAAGTGGGTATTCGCGCTGCAGTGGTTCGGTACACTTTTGACTGCGTTTTTAAACTTCGCCCCTCAATGGTGCGTGCTGCAACTACTGAAGCTCTTAGAACGAAGGCAGGACCACCAGCCCCTTGGTCTAAACGCGTGGATGTGGGTTGTATGGGTAGGAGTGGCGATCCTTGCTCAATCCTGGGTCGAGTCATGGGTCTTCTGGATGTCGTGGGCGCACCTTTGCATCCCTGTCCGGGCGCAACTTTCGTCTCTGATCTTTCAGAAATCGATGAGACGCAAAGACGTCAAGGAGGCAACCAAGAAGAAGACGGCATCCGGGTCAACCGGACCGACTATCGGCGGGCCTACAGGGGAAAGCGACAACTCTGGCCGGCCCGAGACTAAAGAAACAGAGGAAGACGACGCCGAGAAGATCAAGAAGAGCAAACAGAGCACGGTTAATCTGATAGGAGTCGACGCTAAGCGCGTGTCGGACTTCGCCTCGTTTAACAACTACTTCCCTGGGGCCGTGTTCAAGCTCATTGTCTCTCTCACCTTCCTGGTAAATTTGCTGGGGTGGAAGGCCCTGCTAGCCGGCTTCGCGACCATGGTCGTCCTCCTGCCGGTCAATATATACGTTTCGAAGAGGTACTCGGACGCCCAAGACCGTCTGATGAAGGTTCGCGACGAGAAGATGGAAATAGTCTCGGAGGCGCTCCAAGGGATCCGCCAAATCAAGTTCTCGGCGCTAGAGCCGCAGTGGGAGAAGAAAATCGGTGACGTGCGAGAGCGCGAGCTGAGGTGCATCTGGGACACTTTCTTGAACGACACCATGCTCATCGCGTGCTGGGTTGCAAGCCCGATCATGCTTGCTGCCGTATCGATAGCGGTTTATGCGGCTCTGTACGGCAGGCTCGAGCCTTCAGTCGCCTTCGTCAGTCTTGGTGTCTTCAAAGCACTCGAAGTCACATTATCCATCATCCCCGAGTTGACAACCGATCTGGTCGATGCTTGGGTGTCCGTGAAGCGCATCGATACCTATCTTCAGAGTCCCGAGATCTCCAGGATCGCAAAAGACTCGGACCTCGTCTCCTTTGATAATGCCTCGATTGCTTGGCCCTCAGACAGCACGGAAGAGGACCCTGATCGATTCGTGTTGCGCGATGTGACCGTCACGTTTCCCAAAGGCGAATTGTCAGTCGTATCTGGCAAGACTGGGTCTGGAAAATCTCTCATGCTTGCTGCCATCCTGGGCGAGGTAGACATCCTGGGCGGCTCCCTCAGCGTGCCTCGTGCTCCATCGCTTAATGAACGTCATGATAGCCAAGCACATAAGGGCAACTGGGTAATCCCGGAGGCGATTGCTTACGTTGCACAGATACCCTGGATCGAGAATGCGACGGTGAAGGACAACATCCTGTTCGGTCTCCCCTATGACGAATATCGATACAAGAAGACGATTGAGGCCTGCGCCTTAATCAAGGATCTGGAAATGTTCATCGACGGTGACAATACGGAGGTTGGTGCCAATGGTATCAATCTGAGCGGCGGACAGAAATGGCGGATCACTTTGGCGCGAGCAATCTACTCACGTGCCGGCATCCTCGTCCTCGACGATATCTTCAGCGCTGTAGATGCTCACGTTGGCCGCCACATCTTCGACAAGTGTCTGAACGGCGAACTCGGCGTCGGGCGAACTCGGATTCTGGTCACCCACCACGTGGCGCTCTGTGAGCCGAAGACGAAGTATCTGGTTGAGTTGGGAGACGGCCGCGTACTACATGCGGGGCTCGTGTCAGAACTCGAAGAGGACGGAACACTGCAACAGATCAAGTCTCACGAACGGACCGAGCGCGAAATCCAAGAGGACGAAGAGGCCAACGCGGTCGACTCGGAGACGTCGCAGATCGACGGAGAATCTAACGGGGAGCCGCTAACCAGGACTCCGTCAAAGGCACAACAACCGCGGAAGTTCGTCGAAGAAGAGGCAAGGGAAGAGGGCGCTATCAAGAAACACGTCTACGCCACGTATCTTCGTGACAGCGGTGGATGGCCGTTTTGGCTGGGGGCTCTATTACTCTATCTGCTGGCACAAACGCTAACCGTAGGAGGGTCCTGGTGGTTGCGACTGTGGACGGGCTCTTATGGGGAAGAGAACATTACGATGCAAGAAGGGAAGCAGCCGTATTCCTCTCAATTCGTCATTCAGCACTCGGCCATGCATACGATCATGCAGCCGATGGTGACGGTGCCAAGTCACGGTCTCAATTTCTATCTGGGCATCTACATCTTGCTATCTCTCATGACCTCACTCCTCCGTACGGTCAGGTGGTATTACGTGTTCCACGGTTCGATCCGCGCATCGCGGAAGTTATTCGCCAAGCTGAACTTCGTCGTGCTCCGGGCGCCTCTCCGCTGGCTCGATACCGTCCCCGTCGGTCGGGTCCTCAACCGCTTCACGACCGACTTCCACTCAGTGGACACGCACATGGCGTACTCGCTGGCATTCGCGGGCTCCGAGTTCCTCAACCTCATCGGCGTCGTCGTGGCGGGGCTCTTCGTCTCCCCGGTCATCATCGTCTTCGCTACCGTGCTCCTGGCCGTCTGCGTGTGGTACGCGACGCGCTACCTGCACGGCGCTCGGCCCGTCAAGCGCCTCGAGAGCACGACCAAGTCGCCCGTGTTCGAGCAGTTCGCGTCGGCGCTGACGGGCGTGACGACGATCCGCGGGTTCGGCAAGCCCGCCGTCTACGTCGACCGCATGTACGCGCGCCTCGACGACTGGACGGTCGCCACGTGGCACCTCTGGCTGTTCAACCGCTGGATGGGCTGGCGGATGAGCGTCCTTGGCTCCTTCTTCGCCAGCCTCGTGGCGGCACTGATCCTGCTCACGCCAGGTCGGGGCATGGACCCGGCGCTCGCCGGCTTCGCGCTGGCCTTCGCCCTCGAGTTCTCGGACCACGTCATCTGGACCATCCGGCACTATGCGAGCGTCGAGCTCGAGATGAACGCCGCGGAGCGCATCGTCGAGTATACGGAGCTGCCGACGGAGAGCCTCGGGGGCGAGCGCCCGCCAGCCGCCTGGCCGACCGAGGGCCGCATCGAGGTGGAGGACCTGGTCGTCGGCTACGCGGCCGACCTGCCGCCCGTCCTCAGGGAGCTCACGTTCCGCGTGGAGCGCGGCGAGCGCGTGGGCGTCGTGGGCCGCACGGGCGCCGGCAAGTCGTCGCTGACGCTGGCGCTGTTCCGGTTCCTCGAGGCGCGGTCGGGGAGCATCCGCGTCGACGGGCTCGACATCTCGAGGGTGCGGCTGCGCGACCTGCGGAGCCGCCTCGCCATCATCCCCCAGGACCCCGTCCTCTTCTCCGGCACCGTGCGCTCCAACCTCGACCCCTTCGACGACCACACCGACGCCGAGCTGTTCGACAGCCTGCGGCGCGTGCACCTGATCGGCGACGACGAGGACGAAGGCGAGGAAGGGCGAGGAGAAGGAGGAGGCGCAGCCGACAAGACCAACACCAGCAAAAAACGGAAGAACACGAACCCCTTCGCCTCCCTCGACACACCCATCTCCGAGGGCGGCCTGAACCTGAGCCAGGGGCAGCGGCAGCTGCTGTGCCTCGCGCGGGCCATCGCGTCGCGCCCGCGCGTCATGGTGCTCGACGAGGCGACGAGCGCCGTCGACATGGCGACCGATGCGCTTATCCAGCGTAGTATACGCGACGAGTTTGGCTCCAGCGGCGGGGGCACGACTACGCTGCTCGTCATCGCGCACCGCCTCAGCACCATCGCCGACTTCGACCGCATCCTCGTGCTCGACGACGGCCGCGCCGCCGAGTTCGGGACGCCGCGCGAGCTGTGGGATCTGAGGAGGCCGGCCGCCGAGGGGGGCGGGGAAGGGGGCGAGAGCTGGGGCCTGTTCAGGGCCATGTGCGAGGAGAGCGGCGAAAGGGATCGGTTGAGGGAGATGATCTGTGGTAAGGTTGAGGAAGGGGGAAATTGAAACGGGATGGCGTTCCCAAAGCAGGATCGAAAAGGAGCGAAGCGAATCTTAGGTAGACGAAGCGTCTCAGATTCTACACAGATACATGCAGAGAAATAAAAGCGAATAATCTTAGTGGTTTAATAAAGACATCTCACGGACCAAGGAACCGCTCACACATACCACTCCGCCGCTCATGTATGAAGAGCCAGTCCATTTGGTGTCAGAACAGTATCATTTATCATCATCATCTACCTCCGTCCGTTTTTGCTTTTGTCTATCGGTCTACCATTTTTACCTGGAGCCTAAGGCGATGCAGAACTTGGCGCCGATGAAGGGCAATGCCGCATGAGAAAATGGTGACCATTGCCAAATCTACCAACCAAACCAAGCCGGCCTGAATATGAGGTTCGTCTGCCTTCCATCCCTCCCATCTTCCCTTTTCCTCACATCCAGAGGAACGGAGCATGGAGCATCCAGAAAAATAGGAACCAAACGCCGGTTATCCCTGCAGAGGAGCCGTACAGGCTAGGAAAGTCCGTTTTCCAGATCCAACATCCATCATTTCAGAAACTCCATCAAATCATCTCACCAAACTTTCTGCGTAATCCGCATAATACAAGTGCTTCCACGTATTCTGCAAGCGCAAACTGGGATGGTCGCCATGGGGAAAGAAGGTGATCATCCGCACTTCCAGATTTCTTCTTCTTTTTCAGTTAGACGTCTTGCTATGCAGGACGAAGTACGCGATGATCCCGGCAAGGGCACCTGCATAAAGGACACACTCCATCGCGAATAGAGTCTTGATAATCTCCCTCTGACGATGTGCCAGGTGACGTACTTCACCGCGGGTAAACCAGGCGAGCGAGTCGTCAAAGACTCCTGTTAGGACGAGGACAGCAAAGAAAGGTAAAATCGACAAGACAACCATGATGGAGAACCAGCACATGTATCGGACTTGTGCTTTGGACGAGATATGTCCGACTCCTGCTCTACAGGATGGCTCGCTGCCCGAATTCATGGCCTTGTGAGACATTTGGCGAACAGCGTCTCCTTGAGCCCGACGGTCGAGTGGCAACCGCTCAGACCCGTTCTTTCCGTACCAGCCATGGGCTGGCATAGTCGGAGAAAAAAGCCCGTAGTCTGTGGCAGGAGTCAATGGCGATTGCAAGCCATTACTTCCGCCGAGCAGTGATCTATCGGATGTAGGCGAGATCAAGTCGTCGTGCTGCATTGCTGTGCGGGGAGTTGTGGGACCTACGCAATGTTAATAATGGCCCGTGGTATGTTTGACTTTGGAATATTACCTTGCGGCATAGTTTTCAGATACCAGGATAGAGGGCTGAGCGGTTCTAGTGCATTCTGGTGCTGGTCACGCCGTAGACGGGCAGCGGTTGGTGGCTGGAGCGGGCTGGAATTCGAGCAAGCCTGGCTTGATGCCACACTCCTTACTCGCTTGAAACGAACGCTTGCTGGTTCAGTCTCGTCCGTCTCACCGCTGTCACGCTGCCGCTTAAGCTTGGCCTGGGCTTCATCCAGAGGTAGGAGCTCGAACCCAAACGAACAAGCGGAAGCAGGCTCATGGTCAAACGAGCCGGGGGCGCCCATTGCGAACTGCTTGTCGAGCTCCATATTTCTCGGACGACGATAGAGGTAGTTTGACGGCAACGTCTCATCTATAAATCCAGCTTCTCGGGCCCACTTCTGCATTTTCTGCGCATTTTGCGGCGAGCCGAGCCTTGGTTGGTGAGCTCTGTTCTGCCCACCCTCGACCTCCAAGCCACGATCGGTGGTGTCTATGGTAAGACCTACAGTAATGCCACTTCCGGTCCGCCGTTTTGACGCGGCACGCGACGGCAGAGATGTGATTGTGCCACAGGTGGCCTGGTTGCTCTCAATGGCTGGCGTACACTCAGAAGCTGAATCACGGAATTCGTACTTCGAGGCCCCATTACCTCGAGGCTTGAATGGGAAGCTGCTGTCTGCATCTGCTCTTCTGTAGCTTCCCTGTCTGAAAGGATTCGATAACTGGCGGATGGCGCTTGGGCGACGCCCACCGGCATCTGTGGGCTTTACCGTCTGAGTGGAGAATAGCCTGACGGAATTCTGCGGAAATGCGCTGACTTCGTGGCCCCTAGTCCTCGGAAGGAAAACCGATTGCTTCGTGTTCTTGAGGCTTCGAAGCTCGTAGGAATTGACCTGAGCCTCACTTCTGGGATGATGGAGAATGTGTTCGCGGGATGTAAACGGTCCTCGATTATGATCAATCTCATCATCGTCATCCGAGTAGTCTGCGATGCTGCTGCCAGCCTGCTTGAATCCGGTCGTGGGGAACGGACCGTCTGAGCCAATGTCGGCAGCGGAACCGATGTCGCTTGTTGCCTCGGTTACCCAGCCACCGTCGCTGGTTGCATCTCTCGGGAAACTCCTCCCACCTGTGCCACCAACATTTAGATGATTCTTGGGCCGCTCAATGGCCTTGTCCTGGTGGACTTTCTCATCGGGTTCGAATTCGGGTGCATGGTGAATGACCACCTTTACGTCGCGAGGCTCCGTGTCAGCATCAGCAGCGGACTGAAGCGGGCTAGGATTGAAGAAGCGGCCGTTGGGCTTATCGCGCAGAAACCAGGGCGCAGCATCGCGCGACCGTTTTCTAGTGATAGTCTGCCGTTCGCTTGCGGCTGCCTTCCCATTGGGGCTACCCTCTGGACTGACAAGAGTTCCTTCGCTCGCTTGTTCCAGTCTACTAAGGCGTCTCAGGGCTCGGCTGATGTCTCTTTCTTTGGTAGGACGCAGAAACTTTTGGTATCGCTCGCTGTCATACTTGAAAGGGTCCTCGTTGGAAGTGTCATCATGCTCACCATTAATGGACGACTCGACATCGGTGAAGAAGTCCGGTGACTTGAACTCTCGTCTGGACGGGATCCTGAGCGGTAGGGGTGCCAGAGAGTGATGAACACTCCTGAGTTGATCGACTTGCTCCTCTGCGTCGAGCAAGTGTTGCGAGTCAGAGATGCTAGATTCAGGGGCAGCCAAATCACTATCGACAAGCTCTTTGGACGGAGCGAGTTGTGCATCGACGCGCGGAGAGCTGGGTAGACTACTTGTCGGTGGCTCGGAAGGGCTAGCACCTCGGGCGAGATTCGCCCCTTGAAAGGTGTAGAGGTGACCCTCTGCCGGAGTAAATGGCTGTGCCTCACGATCACCTGCAGTATACTCGTCAAATATCCTATCCACGGTGCTGACGGAGGTGCTTGGAGGCAGAGTCTCCATCTTCTCGACCCTATCGTCAACCCAGTTTACCTCACAAACCACGCGGTTCACTTCACGGTCAACTCGATCGGCTGCTTGATCCACCCGGGATGCTTCACGCTCAAAGGCTTCAACCCGGCCTGTAATCTGATTTCCAGAAGGCTTGGTATTGGATGGCATCGTCGGGGTGGTGCATGAAGAGGTAGAGGAGGTCAAGGATCTTCCAGCGGGTGAGCTTGGCAGCAGGAAGGTGCTGGCTTCATCAGGTAGATGATGCTTCGGATCGATGATAGGCCTCCCAAAAGCTGCAGGTGAGGAGGCAGTGTTGTCCCAGTCGCCGGGGTGGTTATCCGACTCGCTCTGGCTTATGCCGGACTCGTCACCATTGCCACTCGGGTCATTCTGATCAGAGACCCTCGGAGAAGGCTCGTTGGTTCCAAGATGGCGGGACGTGATGTTGCGATGAGCATCGTTGAGACTGGAGAAAATTGGTCCTCTGGGAGTGAAGCTCCTCTTGGGCTTGGAAGAAGTAGTAGTTTGTTTGGAATACGTTTGGGCATCTGCGAAGTGGCAGCTCTGCCCAGACTCGAAGGTGGACGCAAAGTCGCCATCACCCTCTGGGACGGACTTGCTTCCTTCCATGATGGCTAAACAGATGCAGTGTAAAGATCTGAGATAATCTGTGCAATGGGGTGAACGATGGATTACCCTGATGTACCCTATGGTCCGTGGTTAGTCGAGATATAGAAAGGGAAGTCACTGATACGCAGCTCAAGAGCCGACGGGGGGAAGTACAGACGAGTAGGTCAAAGCGGAGGTAAAGTCAGTCTCTGGAATGTGACTGAAAATAATTCGCAGAGGGAAGAAGCATGTCTCTCAATGCACAGATGAAAGGCTCGTACAGAGGTGAGAGAGGTGAAGGCAGATGTGAGGACGTGAAAGGGTTGTAGAGGTAGTGGGGTTGGAGGTGAGGGTCAAGGAAGGTGGGAAACCCTAGTTTGCGAAGTGATAGGAAAGAAGCTTAGCCGTAACATACCTGCTACACCCAGACGGATGGTGGGCAAAGCAGGAAGGCTGCTCTGATCAGACGAAATATCAGGACAAGGAAGGAGCCGGCGGTGGCATGACTTGGTGAAGTACCTAGGCCACACCCCTGTCTAATGGGTGTGAAGGAATGTAGAATTGCCAGGAGGAGGAGAGAGAGAGAGAGAGATGGAAAAGTTGAAGTTGGTAAAGCTGGAAGTGTGTAGAATACAATGAGGTTTGTGAAATGATTAGACACATGTGAGGAGGCAGGGTTAGGAGTTGGCTAGACCTGTAATCGTATTGTTATTCAAATGTTGGAAACAACGGTTATATTACATACTTAAACTAGAAAAGTTGCAACCAAAAATGACAGAGAAGAAACATCACTTATAAGACTGATATATTGCGTTTAAGCTGTTTGGAAGCATATGGGCGGCATATTGATTCTCCCATGCTTGGTGCCGCTATACATTGCTGCGCTCGCTCGCTGGATAGGGATGAGCACTACACCGTCTCGGTTCTTTTCAGAGGATTTTATCACCCCTAGGTAGATATGCTTTCGACCACAGAGCCAGAACAATTCCACGGTTCTCACCATGGTGCATGGGCATCAATTTGCCCAAATGAGATAAATTCCTGCTCAAGTTCATCAGTCGTAGAGCATTGGATTTGTAAAAATATGCAAGCTATTGCATGTACTCATAGACGTAGCTACTCAGCGTACGATGCTTGGCCGTATAATGATAAGTCCCTTGAGACTTATCAAATTATAACATCGGGGAAGCGTCCCTACTCGAAGCTGTGTGCTCGGAATCCTTTTATAATTATATACGCCACCTGTCCTGAAAGAGGACACCTTAAGTAATCCTTTGGTATAACTTCACTCAGCTGCCGAAGATGCGATAGGGGCGAACAACCCACGGCTTCCTAGACACATATAATTGCACGTCTAGTCTAGTTGTCCTGTACGGTTTATCCGTAAAAGTGTGACTAGTTAGCGGACCCCTTATTCTTGTTCGACAGAGCAGCGCAAAGTCATCGACCCACGCCCAAGAGCTCCCCATGAGTGTGCTGCTGGGCTCCTCCCTAATCGCCCTTCCACTTCAAGGTGGTATATTTTCTAACGGCCACTGGGTCCCAAGATCGTAGCTCATATTTCACTTGAGGTAATGTTAGCACGGTCGCCGTAAATGAATCCCGTAGTCTCTATACTTAGCTTCTAGATTAGGCTTACGGATCTCTGTGATAACTGTCCATTTGCGGGTCTGTTTGGATCAGCTGCTTTTGAATTTTGAGGCCAGCTTATATGAATTACCACTAGCAGTACTCAACTGATGTGGTTGACCTGGTCGACTAGGCGTCCATGGTCAGCGTCCTGAGTGTGTTGCCGTCGCTAGTACATTCTTTTAGCCTTGAAGTACATATGAATTAGTTCGTAGTGGGTGTCTATTAATAGGAACAATGTCCCCCCTGTGTTGCATAGTAGTAGCTGTGCACGAGCCACTTGGCCTCCAATCGCCCCCGGCTCTCCAGCCGGGCAAAGCCGTAGACTGCATCATAAGCCGATAGATAAGGATAAGCGTAGAGTTATCGCGGAACCTTGTCCTTTTTGAACCTCCCCTGAATGCTCCTTACAAATCCCAATATTTCCTTTGTTTTGCTTATTGAGGGTTCTTTATAGAGGAACAGTTTTACTGGTTTGCATCAGTCCACGTGCTGTTCGTTCATCTTTTTCCTCGAGCTTCGTATCTTGTATGTATCACACACTTTCAATACGATGGCGACGGTAGATAAGCTTCAGTCTCTTCCTGAAGAGATTGTACTGCATATTATGTCCTGTAAGTGATACGACACCTCAAGACATATCAAACTGGTACACCTTACGATAGAAATACTAAGACACGACTGTGTAGTTCTACTATACGAGGAAATCGTCAAGCTACAATCAGTGTCCAAGTTCTTCCTGCGAATATGTCGAGATGGCAACTTCTGGCGCAACCGATGCCTCTCGGGCTATATGCTTCGGGAACAGATGCGAGATCGCCCGAACCGGATCGTCTGGAGCATGCTGGAAAACTCATCTTTGCTCAGCAGTAAGGAAAGGGGAAGAGAGCACACTCGATTGACCGCCAACTGGGATCCGACCTTTCCGAACGAGAAGGTCAATTGGTACGACGAATATATCCAGAGGAACGCGCCAATAGCTGTTAGTTGGTTCCAACTCCCGCATACGAGAGACGACCCGACCAGAATTCCAGTCGATGTAAGGGGAAGCGCCTTATATCAAGTGTCCTCGACAAGCCGTGATGTCCTCGCCGTCTCACCTTTGGACGATGGTTCTGTGTGCATTTGGGATGTAAAAGGAAGCCGGGGGAGGCAGGGGTCCATCATAGCACGAAGTATGTCAGGTTTACTATTCGCCGATGGTCCTGCGACACATGCGTCGGAACGCTCTAAGCGCATCGATTCCGGGGTTGTCGAATGCGTCAGCATTGACAACCAGAGAAACCGGGCCTTTTTTGCAGTCCAGAACCGTGAGTCTATTTCCAGGTTCTCTGCAGCATATATCTGCTGACACTGTTTCTAGACCTGGTCGAAGTTGACCTCGAGACGATGGCAATCGTTCGGGACCAGACATACGAGTGGTCGATCAATACATTGTCTACTATTCAACCTACGGTCCCGCTAACAGTTGGTACTACTCTGGGGCTCCACTTGCACGATCACAGAAGCCCCTCTCACACCCTTCCGCTTTACGCCCCCCTAGCGCAGCCAAGCCCACTGAGTATCTTACATCTTGAGCAAGCTGGCCATCAGGACAAGGTCTCCGATGATATTTTCGTTGCTGGGCGGTTCTCCAATATACTCCACTATGACCGGCGCATGTTCCCGTCGATTCAGGGCTCAATTCATTCTGGCGCAAAGCTCTGCGCGATGACATCGCTTCCGTACCCTTTCTCATGTATCGATACCGAGCTACGGCGGGACTTTCAGTTTTCGGAGGAGCAGGTCAAGAGAGCCAAGAACGAACCAGGAAGGACCCTGGTAGCGTGCGGCGAATACAACACTAAGGGCTCACTCGAGATGTATGGTGTGTCCGCTGAGACTTGCGCGGAGGGAAACCCTCGGGCGTTCAGGAAGTCGACGATGAAGAATAGACAGACGGCTTCCCAGTCTAAGCTTCTCTCAGTCATCAACCATGGCACCCGCATCGTGTATTCTGACGGGCAGGGCTACCTGAAATGGGTCGAAAGGGATGGTGTTACAGAGGTACGGCGCCATAAAATCGGGCTGTCTGAAAGAGTAGCCCACCGATCACTCTTTGGATCTATGCCTGGGTCTGACGAGATCGCCCTGAAAATACTCTCAACAAAATCCGGACAGGACGGAAATGAAGCCATCAACGACGACGACCTTTTGCTATGGACCGGGGAGAGGTTATGCGTTGTGAGCTTCTCGTCCAAGCCAGGCTTCTTCGCAGACGAATTCGAAGACGATACCAGGACACCCGAAGAGATCGCCGCGGAAAAGGAACAAGAGCTCTACGGCGAGAAAATGAGGCTAGCCTTGGAACGACACGCACGAGATGTTCACTTCGTTCGTAACCTCGGGGCTGGCAGCATTCGCACTGGAGACTAGGAATAGGTCCTATGGCCGATAATCCGTCCCCCTCGAAGCCGCATCCCTACATAGTGTAATTTATACTGTTTGATGTCGTAAGTCTCGCCTCGTGGGATGGTTGGAGACAGGTTGCGATCAAGGACGAGACGTGCTGAGCTGATCCAAGCACGCTCTAAAATCGAGGCGGAAGGCGGAATAGTGCGTACCTATATCCGCTCCGCTACTATATCGACCTACCCCGTATCTTTGGATCAATTGGTGGTCGGTGTTGTGACAACGGGCTTCTAACGGCCTTTGCATCCTCCCGCTGGGCGTCGGATGTGATGGCAAATTTGTAATGTCCGTTTTAAGCACAAACATGTCAGCCTGTCAGCCTGTCAGACAGCTTTTTGAATCGCACGCAAATAGACAGTTCATGCACTTCATGGGATACATATAATTACTTTGTAATCTACCGAGGGAGCGGTACTCGACAGCAGACACAACAGACGGCTATGTCCCAACAGGCGCCGCTACAGCAGAGGGGTTTAAGGTACCTTAACGTAGCAGGAATCATGAGCATCTATGCTCAAATGATGGACTCGCACTCAGTCAGTCGGCCCAGTGACGGCTGCAATTCAACACCATAAACCAGCCCGATCAATAATTTCTATCGGTATTCTCATGGTTCAAGGTCTCGGATCGACTTGGCAATGGACCGGCAGCCTCAACCTCAAAGTGGACACATTCAGCATGCCATCCAACGGGATAAGATGAGGCAGCGAATCAGGAACAGTGCCGTAAATATTAGCCCTATTAATCCAGTGGACGAGTCTGCCAAGGGCAACCAGTACAGGGGTCCAGACTCCTTTGTAAAACGCTAGTCATGGGTTCCACAAAAAGGGGGCCAGTTCCGTACAACATTTGTTCTTGTCCTTCTGCTTCCGGATTGTCAATTGTGTGTGATCCACTTAATTCGTCCATTATCTCTCTTTTTTTTTTTTTCTCCCGGCGCTGACGTGACGTTGCTCAACAAGCACAACACAACTGGAGCCATGCCAGCTGGGACTTGTGGGGATCTTGCCACCTCGAACACACTCAAGACACTACAGTACCTGGCTGGACGGCAACGCTGAACTGCAGTAACATCAACTTTCCAGAGAGACCCGCTGGCCCGCTCCGAGTTGCTCCATTCGACCAGCAGCATATGATAAAGAACTATCTAGCGACTCCAGCCTCCATCCGCACTTCGAGATCGGGCCATGGCCACACGCGTGTCATTTAGCACTGCAACCTCTACGTGTATAGGTAAAATCGAGAGCGAGCCAGACTTTCGCTCCTCATCGTTGTTCCTTTGTTCCCATTTAGAGTCGTCTCTTGCCTTAGGTCCCCCGTCTATCCTCTCCCACCATTGGAATGGCGGTCGCCACCGCACTACTGCAGCAAGTACAATCGGGTACAGTAATGGAAATATCTCGCAAGCCTGCAGCGCACAAGGGTGTGTTTGGTTTCTGCAACAGTCCTCACCTAGCCCTGGCGAAGCTTGGGGTTTTTCCCACTTCACCGCCCTCATTACGAAGGTACTGTGTGCCCTTGCTGGCAAGTGACCAAAAGATTTATCAACATGGAGAAGATGGCGATCTCTAGTGGGCTCCACTTGTCTTGATGGTTAAGGATTACTAGACTCAGATTCCTCCCCGCCAGGATGCTCCATGCGTCACGAAGCTGCATGAGTTGGCTGGGATCAAAATGCTGTTTTAATGACACCCACATTTCCCACACTCGTCCCTCAGAGGTGTCCGTAAGTGAGGCTACACGTGTGTTATTGACTTGGAACGAAAGGCTATTCGCCCACAAGGTCACCCGTGCCTGCACTCTATTATGCTATCACCGCTAAGCCATCCAAATACCCTCGTCTGTTCCTGAAAAGGATGGCTTGATAATTCATCACTATGACTTGCGTACCCGTTCTCCCTATGTCCTTCTGTGCTCTGACCTCTGACGCCGTTACGAAGCAGCCTTCGTCATACATTTACAATTGACTGTATTTCTCTTAAGCATGTTCCATGGCCAGCTGGTACGTCGGAGGGACAGTGATGTCGCGCTCCTCGAGCGCCTCGTCACTTCCTGACGACCGAGCCAGCGCATCCCGTTCATGGATCGAAGGCGGGAAGCGCCGAGTCAGCTTTGCGGCGTCCTTTGACCCAAGAGACAGCTCTAGACGTCTTCCCCAAGTCAAACGTCCTCGCCACGTCACTAATATCAACGAGTCTGGGGGCGTCGGACTTCGACAGCTACTCTCGCCGGCTTTCTACGTTATCAGAGAGGCCGAGAGGTCGCTGCCGAGCATAGACGACCGTTCATGCGGATGCGAGGAGGCTTCGAGCGCGAATTTCCTCGTAGCCGCCTCTGCTCGTAGCACACAGAATCTAGCACGCCCTAGTCTCCCTCCGGGGCGAAGCCCTTTCTTCATGGAGAAAACCTCGAGAGGCCTATCGATCTCTTCGGACAGGGACTACGACTCGTCCGTAGAAGAGGAGGGTATGCTTGGTGATGACGAAGCGGCCAGGAACGTCGAGAATCACCTGGCAATTTACCGCCAGCGGAATAGGAACTCCCAGCACGAGCGCATTCTCAAGAGCCTCATCTGCCCCAAATTTGCGGGGGCGGAGTTTGAGATTGACGACGTTGCACTTCAGGGGATATTCTACGCAGCAAACGAGCTTTTCTTCGATGGGAAACTCAAGGGCCGTGTTACGTGGGACTGGTCCGACCACTCCAGTTCAAGATACCAAAGCAAGATCATCGGCACCACGGCGCTAAGGAAAGCTGCCATCGGCGGTTACGAAACGCTCATCGTCTTATCCCATCCCATCTTGAAGAACAAGAAATATAATAGACGCCTACTTATATCCACTTTCCTTCACGAGTTGATCCACAGCTACCTGTTCATATGCTGCGGGTTCCGGGCTAGACGGCGGGGTGGACACACGGAGGGTTTCCAGCGGATCGCGGGACTTATCGACAGCTGGATAGGCCCGCAAATCCTGTATCTCTGCAATATGGAAGCGGACCTCGACGACTTCCTCTCCGCCGAAGCGGTGAAGGACCAGCCGAGCCAGCACGTCCTCAACAGCTGCAACATGCATTGGCCGATCGATAACGCGGTTCCAGACCGGGACTATGTCCCGCCGGCCTGGCACCCGCGGTGCACATCCTTACATTACGTTAACGAGACCGGACACCACATACACGGGGGTTAGGATGTGGTCGTCCGGTCATGTCTTGTACCTGCTTCTGACTTTTTCCTCGAAGCAACCGACGTTATATATATGTTCCCTCGGCTCGGCATAGCACCGTAAGCCCCAGCTCTTTGTATCTGTCTTTCATTTCAGTGGTGGGGAATGGGCATGGCGACGGCGTTTTAGACATCTTGGGGCGTAGGATAGAACATCTCGGTTACAATGTACAGCAAGCAGTACAATGCGGGGTTTCTCTGCGGTCTCTGGAGGGCGTGGACATGGAGTTCTTATGTACGGATGGGACACGGCATACTACGGGTTACGTGTCGGCGCTTCCTTGCTTTCTTCTCCCCGATTCCTCCCTCTGTACATATCTTTCGTTTGTAGGTAGACTCGTATCGCATTATAGGGGAGGTGGCCGCTGTCTTGATCGCATTCAACATCTTATCAACGATAAACTGCTTTACAATCATACTATGCGCCATCATGCGCCATATGCTCATTTCATTTCAGTTGAGGAATCAAATGTGCCCATGGTCCAGCTCCTGCCAAAATGGGGCCGACCCAGCATTGATCTTGTTTTGTGTTAATGGTTGACAACCCCCTCTATAGATTTTAAGTGCGTTCTAATAATGAATTTGAAAACACCTTGATCTTGATGCTGCCCTTGATGTAGCTGGAGACGCGGACTCTCTAAGTTAACACCACACCTCCTTCCCGTCATGACTAATGAAACATCTCAGCTTGGTGTGATGTAACAAAAGTCTTCCATCCGATAAACGGCCACAAGGCCTGCACCATCCCAAATATGGACGGCTCAGCCAAGCTATTGTCAACGTTGGCGATATGGACCAAGGAAAACCCAAGATGCCATTTATTACTTCCTTTTATTCACAGCAACTGGACGACTACGAAAATTGTTGGGACTCGGCTGTGTCTGTTTTACCAGAGAGTGTGATTATGTGTTTCCGGCGACGAATGGAACAGGGCATATGCAAGGCTGAAGAACATTGAAGGCAAATGTTTGTTGTGCAAAGGAGAAAGTTGTTTGTCCTATTTCGGCATAGACCCCACTTTGTTTGCAGATGAGTTGCGGCTGTCGTGCTCCTTAAACTTGACGGGTGACGGAGTTATTTTGAACCGAACTGATAAGCCGATTATGTTATCGCCAGGCTTATCCTTTATCACTGATAGGACCCACATACACATGATGTGGTCGGCGGTTTAGGAGGCGCATGCATGCCGCGCGACAGATGCGAGAGATTGCGGGTGATCTCACAAAGACATCAATTATTGACTTTTTCCCACCCTGATGGAGTTGTCGTCTTTCTTTCTGACATCTCGTACAAACAGTATCCGCCTACTTAAAGTAGTATTCATGTAGAAAGTAAGTCCCGCAGCATTCGGTGATGCTTCTCTTAGACTCGCTCTTTTCAAGTTGTTTGGGTATCTCCCCGTCGCCGTTCCTTCCTTCTCTCGCCCAGTTCGCGTTTGGGGGGTTGAACTGAGTAGGACCAACTGTTCAAGCTGGGACTTCCCTTCTTCAATTTGCGCATGAAGCGTCGCCGCCATTCCCCTTCGTCGATCATATTATGCTAATGTCCATCGTCGACAGATCCATACCTCTTCTATGAGCCCTTTGATAGAGTCATGAATAGCCACACGGACGACCTGTCGCATAGGGATCGCGAGTCGGCAGAGCGTCATCATCGTGACCAGTATCCTCCTCCCTCCGGCACGCCACATCATAGTAACGCTGGTTCCCTCCCTATACACCAGCCTGTCGCGTCCCGCGTTCCTGGGGCTATCCATAGCCCTGGAGGCCTCCTTGCGAACCACGGCGGTTCTGCTGCATCTGTCCCCCTCGGTGCTTCGGCGGGTCCAGTCAACTCATTTGGCGGTCCCGTCCCAGGGGAAGCGAATCGTCCACACCCACATAATGCCCAGAACGCATCAAACCAGATGTTTGGTGCTATAGGTGGTCACAATCCTGGTCCCGCCGGATCGTCAGGAGGCTCTGGTCCGGTCTTTGGCGGTCCATTGCAACAAGAAGGCAACCGGCAGAATCAGCAGGGCATGCCATTCGGGGGCGGCCCGGGAGCTGGCGGCGGTGGAGGATCTGGTGCCATGCCAGGCGGAGGACCTCCTATGCCGGCAAACCCGGGCGCCATGCCACAAGGCCAGCAGCCTATCCTCAACGTAAGTTTCTCCCGTAGATGAATCGTGGTTTCTCCACTAGGAATGAAACCGTCGGCCCCCTTCATCACGCTCGGTTTCAAGGCAGTGCCTTACTCCCCGCCCGCTCGGTCATTGACTTCTCCAAATACATCCCACACGATTCTGTTTCCCGATGAGGGTAATCCCACATCATGTAATTCTCATGTTGGAGACAGTCTCCCCTTTATTTAACTTAAGCTTTGGTGGGTTCGGTCTGGTAACCATTAAGGTTCCGGCAACTGACTCCCAAGCGTTGTTTTTTTTGCTTCGGTCACACCAAGACTCAATACACCGCACGTATTCTTCTGCCTTCTGCTTCCTTTCCACTCTTCTATAACTTGCGTCTCTGTGCTTCATTCTCTTCATAACTACCGGCATGTTTTCGGGTTGCCCGGACGCGCCAGATGCTCACCTGAGCTCGTTCTTGGAGAGATGGCTCATCTGGACGCAACCACGTCACGAGTGGAATGTATCATACTTTATTGTCATGGCCACCCTTTAGTTTCGTTTGGGGTATACTGACTAATATGTTCGCTGCCAGGATGCCCTGAGTTACCTTGACCAGGTCAAAGTCCAGTTTGCCGATCAGCCGGATGTTTATAATAGATTTCTGGACATCATGAAAGACTTCAAGAGTCAAACGTCAGTCGCATCGTCCCATGGCTGTTTTTAGAACTAACGACTCACGCGAAGCAGTATCGATACTCCCGGAGTCATTAACCGTGTCTCAGAGCTGTTCGCTGGACATCCTAACTTGATCCAGGGATTTAACACGTTCCTTCCGCCTGGGTATAGAATCGAATGTGGTGCTGGCAATGATCCTAACACCATCCGCGTGACTACCCCTATGGGAACTACAGTGCAGTCTATCACAGGCAGGGCTAATGGGGCTGAAATATCCCATGGCCCGTCTGGACCGAACGCTCCTTTCTTCACTCACCGGCCCGGCAACTGGCAGCAACATTCGTCGCAGCCACAACACAGCATTGAGAGCCCCGAGGCTTCCTTCAGCACTCCGGCGACCAATGGAGCAGGACTTCTTGGTCCAGGTCAAGCCCATGGTGGAACTATTGAAGGTCCAGCTTCGGGTTCTCAGCAACAGAGAGGCACGTCACATATCCAAAATCACTCGACGACTCCGAATGCTCCTCCTCGCAATGCTCTGACGCCTACTCCGAGTGGTCCTCAAGGCGGACTGAATGGGGGCGGGAATCAACAGGCAAATATTGAAAAGCGAGGTCCCGTGGAGTTTAATCATGCCATTAGCTATGTGAACAAAATTAAGGTATGGACCTACGCGGGGAGCCGGCGAGAGCCCATCTCCAAATCCCAAATCCCAAATCCCGTAAATCCCCCGTGGAATTGTAATTCAATACAATAGAGTTTTCAGGCAGACATTGCTAACTCTTGACCCACAGAACCGATTTCAGGACAAACCAGAAATTTACAAACAATTCCTCGAAATCCTGCAAACCTACCAACGCGAACAGAAGCCAATCCAAGACGTCTACGCCCAAGTCACCAGCTTGTTCAGCACCGCGACCGATCTTCTTGAAGACTTCAAACAGTTCCTGCCCGAATCCGCCGCGTCTAATAAGAGCAATAATGCGAGAACTGAGGACGTCCTTGCAATGACTGGCCTCAATTCAACTCCGCAGCCCGGTCACGCTATGAGAGACGGTCAGAAAATGCCTCCCGTCGGTAACTTCGCACCTCCGGCTAGCGCCACCAAGGACAGCAAGAAGCGCCCTCGTAATGACAAGCAAGCTGCGGCTGCTCCTTCTGGGATGGCAGACAGCCCGGCTCCCTCGTCTCGTACGATCCCCGGCGTCGGCAACAGCAATAAGAGACCGAAGCTCAACCACAAACCATCAACCGCCGATGTACCGTCCATCGAACCGACGCTGACTCCGGTGCTTCCCGAGCCGTTGCCTCCCACGTCCTCGGCAAATGCCACAGCTGACGAACTTGGTTTCTTCGAGAAGGTGAAGAAGTTCATCGGGAACAGGTCTACCATGAGCGAGTTCTTGAAACTTTGCAATATGTACTCTCAGAGTCTGATTGATACCAACACCTTAGTCCACAAGGCCAGTCAGTTCATAGGTGGAAACCCCGAGTTGATGAACTGGTTCAAGAACTTTGTCGGCTACGACGGTATTGACGAGGTCATCGAGAACCGGCCTAGACCGCCGACGGAGAAGGTGTCCTTGAGCAACTGCCGAGGCAGCGGACCCAGTTACCGCCTACTACCTCGAAGAGTGAGTTTACCAGTACATCTTGTGTATATCACATGATATCACCTGCTGACACGGAGGCGTACAGGAAAAGCTCAAGCCTTGCGGCGGCCGCGACGAGATGTGCAACGCTGTTCTGAACGACGAATGGGCTTCCCATCCCACCTGGGCCTCCGAAGACTCGGGCTTTGTCGCTCACAGGAAGAATGCCTTTGAAGAGGGTCTGCACCGGATCGAGGAAGAAAGACACGACTACGACTTCAATATCGAGGCCAACATTAAGTGTATCCAGTTACTCGAACCGATCGCGCAGCAGATGCTCAACCTCACCCCCGAAGAGCGTGAAACCTGGCGAATGCCCGCTGGACTTGGTGGGCCCAGCACGTCTATATATAAGCGGGTCTTGAAGAAAATCTACGGCCCAGAGAAGGGCGCCGAGGTCGTTAACGACATGTTCGCCGACCCGTTCGCCGTTGTCCCCGTCGTGCTCGCGCGTCTCAAGCAGAAAGACGAAGAATGGCGATTCACCCAGAGAGAGTGGGAGAAGGTCTGGCAAGCGCAGACGGAGATTATGCATCTCAAGAGTCTCGATCACATGGGCATTCAGGTCAAGCAGAACGACAAGCGCAATCTGTCAGCAAAACATCTCATCGATGTTATCAAAACCAAGCACGAGGAGCAACGGCGCATTCGGAGCGCGAAGAATAAGGTTCCTCGACACCAGTTCGCCTACGAGCTTGGAGATCAAGATGTCCTTCTTGACCTCCTCCGATTCATGGTTCTTTATGGGATGAACAATGGACACCACAGCGCGTCAGAGAAGGACCGAGCTGTCGAGTTCTTTGAATCTTTTATTCCGCAGTTCTTCGACATCCCCGAGGAGAAAGTTCAGGACCGTCTTCGCGACATCGACCGAGAGTCTGGTGAAGAGGACGGTGAGGAGCAGCTCCCAGCCGAGTTGGCGAACGGCCGAACCCGCCGCAATGGCAAGAGATCTGACCTTTTGCGTGGCGTGCTGGATCCCGGTCGTAACGGTAGCAAGAGTCGAACCCAGAAGGACGAGAGTGCTTCTGGTAGTAAGGAGACGACGCCAGATGTTTCTGCTAATGAAGAGGAGATGGGCGATGCCCCCGAGGAGACCGTGCCCACCGAGACATCCAATGAGCGTTGGCTTCCGATAACTCCACTTGCTACGGTTGTTAAGGGCGAGAACCCGCTTGTGGATTCGGATGGAGAGCTGAAGGCAGATGGATTCTTCCCGCGTCCTTGGTACAACTTCTTCTGCAACCAGACGATCTACGTTTTCTTCAGCATCTTCCAGACCCTGTACAAGCGCTTGAAGGATGCCAAAGACAGCCAAGGCAGCGTCATGGAAGAGATCCAGAGGGCGAAGAGCAAGAAGCCCGCTAAGGAACTGGGCATTGCCGTCAACGAGATCAACTATTTCGATGAAAGCGACCCGGCCTCGTTCTGGCCGAAGACCGTGGAGCTGATTGAGGATTTCATCACGGGAGAGATCGATGAGAACCGCTATCAGGAAGTCCTGCGTCATTACTACCTGAAGAAAGGCTGGACCTTATACACCATCCAGGACTTGCTGAGAACGCTCTGTCGTCTGTCTTTGATCTGTACTAGTCCTGACTCCAAAGAGAAGACGCCGGATCTCATCCAGCATTTCCTGAACAGCCGTCACCAGGAGGAGACCAGTTACCAAACGGAGATCAGTGCGCGCAAGTTCGCGGAGAAATGCATCAAGGACGGTGACATGTTTGTCATATGCTGGGTGAGTAGCGTGGGCATAGCTCAAAAGTTCGTCACTAATGATGACATCAAGTTTCCCAACAAGAACGAGGCTACGATTCGCTGGCTGCAACGGGACGAGACCACGTTCTACATGGACGAGATGGAGCTGCGCGAGAGATGGCAATACTACATATCGTCGTACATGCGCGTTGAACCTACCGAAGGCGTTCCCCGCTCGCGACTACAGAAGACAGTCCTCGCCCGCAATCTGCCATCTAGCGAGGTCGATTCTGACGACGGCGAGGTCCCGAAACCACTGAAGTTTGATGAAGGCTTGGTTCTGCGTATCTGTCTTAACTCGAACCGTATCGTCTGGGAGAAGGGCACGTCCGAGTTCTTCGTCTACGCCACGGACCCCGACGACGAGGAGGAGAAGGCAAAGCTAGAGGAGCACACTGCCGCCGTCAGGGAGCACCGCGAGCAGCGCTTCCGCGAGAAGATGATTATGAACAACTCATGGATGCGTGGCATGAGCCAGGACGAGGTCCAGAAGGCGAACGACAAGTTTCAGAAGTGGTTCAAGGACGGCGTGACTCCGACCCCGGCGATCGGTAAGGCCGAGAACGGGGACGCGATGGAAGGCGTCGAGTAGTACTCCCTCTTTTGATCAAATTTTCCTTCGGCAGCCACTTGGCATGGTATTTCGGACCCGACATGCGTCCTAACCCAACACGTCATTTGATACACGACATACTGGAAAATCATTGCGGCCGGTGTTGGAAGGAGCTAATCGTTTTCGTTGCCTCTGTAAACGCATAGGTCGCGCTGTGAACTAAGGCGTTATACACAATACCTCTAGAGCAACCGGTATTCCCGTGCCTTTCACTGGTTTTCTGATATTGTTTTTTTTTTCCCCTACTTGTACTAAGGCCGAACCGGCTGATGACTACTCACGTGGTGTATATTTGGAGGAGGAAGTGGTGATGGTGGTGGTGGTGGTGATACAGGGTGCCACGGAGGCAGAGGAAGAGAGTGGTGGCGGGAGTCATCGTCGTTGTCACCATCGCCCGGTATCCTCTTATACTTTGCTGGTTTCTTCTAACACGCAAAGCCATGCAACGTATTGTTAAGGAGGTATCCGCCGTTCATTGACATAGGTCGGTTAGCATTCCTTTTTTGCTTCCTCGTGTTCGTCACGGGTTGCTGCTGCCTCGTTGCACTGTACTATAGATTGATGCGTCCACTGAGCAGACGTTAATGAGACCTTTGCTAGTATGAGTTTTTATGCAGCTCCGTTGCTCCCGAAGGCGTGCGTCCCGATCTCTGCCGGCATCCTAGTGTCTTCGTGATATGCCCTGTCTTGGAAGCCGGGGTAAAATAGGTAGCTGACCTAAGTGTCTACATATCTGCGCCTCTGCTGTTCTGCTCTGCACCTCTACTGCTCCGGTAGACTATTGAGGGTATAGATTGAATGCTGCGAGAAGGCAGAAGGGACGCGAGGTATCCAAATGGATGATTACTCCAACGGTATCATACTTGCATTACTTCGTTTCATTTTTTGTTCTAAATGAGTAGCTACCGCTGAATGCCGGAAACACTCAAGTGTCTCCTGTGATAATATGCCAGATCTAGCCCGCAGACACGGGAGTCCTTTTTCCAGTCCGATCTGGGCTAGGAAGCGGAGCAGTGATTAAGTGACTCAAAGCGAAGGCCGAATCCGCGGCGGCTGTTTTTATTGCACGCTTGCTATTACAAGTCGGCGCTGGCTTCTCCCACTTGCTCTTTGACCTCGCCTCCCTGCTTCCCTGCTTCCCTGCTTCCCTGCTGTGGCGCGTCACATTGGCCACCACAACTTATCCCCAAGTCACAGGGATCACAGGGAGGGGGTTAGTCACTGCTGCAGGCTCTCGATGACGATGGCGCTGGCGCCGCCGCCGCCGTTGCAGATGCCGGCGACGCCAATTTTGGCCTTCTTCTCGCGCAGGACGGTGGCGAGGGTGACGACGATGCGAGCGCCGGAGCAGCCGAGCGGGTGGCCGATGGCGACGCTGCCGCCGAAGACGTTGACCTTTTCGGACGTCAGGTTCAGGAGCTTCATGTTGGCGAGGGCCACGACGCTGAAGGCCTCGTTGATCTCGTAGAAGTCGACGTCGTCGGCCGTGAGTCCGGCGTGCGCGAGGGCCTTGGGCACGGCGAGGGCGGGCGCCGTCGTGAACCGCTCGGGCTCGCGCGCCGCGTCGCCCCAGCCCCGGATCTTGGCGATGGGCTTCACGCCGAGCTCCTTGACCTTGGCCTCGGACATGAGTACGACGGCGGCGGCGCCGTCGTTGAGCGGGGCGGCGTTGCCGGCCGTCACGGTGCCGCCTTGGGGCTTGAAGACGGGGCGCAGCGTCTTAAGCTTGGCCTCGTTGAGGTTCTTGACCTCCTCGTCGACGGCGACCTGGACGCTGGGCTTGCCGCGGCCGCCGCTGACCTCGACGGGAGCGATCTCGGCGGCGAAGGCGCCCGACGCGTGGGCGGCCTGCGCGCGCTTGTACGTCTCGATGGCGTAGGCGTCCTGCTGCTCGCGGTCGATGCCGTGGTCGGCGGCGCACAGCTCGCCCTGCAGGCCCATGTGCTCCTTGGCGTAGGCGTCCGTCACGCCGTCGCACAGCACGCCGTCCACGAGCGTCTGGTCGCCGTACTTGGCGCCCGACCGCAGGCTCGGCAGGTAGTGCGGCGTGTTGGACATGGACTCGGTGCCGCCCGCCACCACGATCGACGCGTTGCCCGTTATGATGGTCTGGGCGCCGAGGATGATGGCCTTGAGGCCCGATGCGCACACCTTGTTCACGCCCGTCGCCACCACCGTGTTGGGGAGCCCGGCGCCCAGAGCGCACTGGCGGGCGGGTGCTTGGCCGAGGCTGTTTTTGAGGGGCAAACGGTCAGCTCATGGCGTTTCGTTTCTTACTTACATAAGGGAAGCTGGAGGAAGGGACGTAGGGGGGAAGCTCGAGGAGCGGCATGATGAACAACATACTTGGCGGACAGCACGTTACCGAAGAAGACCTCCTCGACATCCTCGGGCTTGATCTGGGGCACCCGCTCGACGGCGGCCTTGATGGCGTGGGAACCCAACTGAGTAGCGCTGAGGCTCGAGAGGGACCCGAGGAACGACCCGATGGGTGTTCTCGCGGCGGAGACGATGTAGACGGGAGGGAGATTGGCCATGGTGACTTTTAGAGGACGGTCCGGAGAGGGAGAGGAGGGAAGCAGTGAACAGATGTCTCGAGAACAAAGTTTGAGAGATAAGGAGTCCAAGTTGTCGGACTCCAAGATCTTAGATTAAGGTGTCGTATAAAAGTATAAGAGAAATAATTCACCGCCCCTCGGTACGGACAGTAGAATATCAGAATTTTGGCCCCAAGTTGGGTTAGGTAGGTATTGTACCTTCTAACGTAGGGGGGGACCGTGAAGTGATTACTACTACATGTATGTGATAGCACACGCCACTTCTGCAGGCCGCTAGACGCTTTATCCAATATGGTTCCTGCTAGCGAGGGGTTCGAGAGGCCCTTTAATGGCCTGTTAGCTAACGAGTAGTGGGCTTTGGTGGGGTTCTGTCGTGCGCCCAAAGCTGCCAAAAACAGCAGAGAGCTAACCCCAAAAGCTCGGGACTTAGCTAAACTCGCCATACGCCACCGGCAGCGCCGCATATCGGTCGGTTCCTAAACGGGTACATTCTGATAAGCAGCACAGCCACGAGAACAATGCACCTTTTTTAATCTTTTATCGTTTATCTTTTAGCGTCTATCTTGTCAGCAGAATCAGCCACAGGTGCATTACTATGTACAGTAATGCAAGCAAGCAAGCGAGCAAGCAAAGTTGACCGGGGCTTGGAACTTTTTTTTTGAAGCTCCATTGAACGTCACGGTCGCATTGGATGATACAGTATCGAGACTGGACGCGTTCATAGAGCCACAAGTACCTACCACAGCTGCACAACCATCCACGACTTATAACCACCACGGCCCGAACCAACCCAGATCCTCTACTGTAATTCATAGCAACAGCCCATAGAAATCGGTCAAGATGGATGACCTCTACGATGAGTAGGTTACCCTAAACCGTTTGTGTCAGCTTTGCGATGTCTACTGACCATTCTTATCTAAATAGGTTCGGCAATTTCATTGGGGAGGAGCCCGAAGCATCCGAGGAGGAATCAGAGCGTGGCGTCGATGCGGGCGCCTATTTCGACGATGAATACCCAGAGGAGGCACCCGAGACGGCGGGACAGGAGTTGATGGAAGTGGACGAAGAGGGCCCGTCGAATGCCGTCATATTACACGAGGACAAACAATACTATCCGACGGCGCAACAAGTATACGGAGAGGATGTCGAGACGTTAGTACAGGAAGAAGATGCGCAGCCGCTCTCACAACCCATAATCGCACCCGTCGACACCCGGAAATTCTCCGTCGAGGAGGCCGACCTTCCTCCCGTCTTCTTCGATCGCAACTTCATGGCCGATCTCATGAACTTCCCCCAACAAATACGGAATGTCGCTTTGGCCGGTCATTTACACCATGGCAAGACCGCCTTCATGGATATGTTGGTCATGGAGACGCACGATATCGCCGACAGGTTAGAGAAGAGGACCGGCAAGAAGAGGGACGAGCAATTGCGCTATACGGACACCACCTTCGTCGAGAGGGAAAGAGGCGTGTCTGTCAAGGCTGCGCCCATGAGCTTGGTCCTCCAGAGCACCAAGGGGAAATCCCATCTCTTCAATATCATTGATACCCCTGGACATGTTAATTTCGTCGACGAGGTTGCTGCCGCTCTACGGCTAGTTGACGGCGTCGCTCTGATCGTCGATGTCGTCGAGGGGGTCCAGGTCAACACGGAGCAAATCATTAAGCATGCTGTCCTAGAAGACATCCCCATGACCCTCATAATCAACAAGGTGGACCGCTTAATACTCGAGCTAAGGTTACCTCCGAGCGACGCTTACTTCAAGCTGAAGCATGTCATCGAAGAAGTCAACACCATCATCGAAGACACGATACCCGGCCAGGGAGAGAAGAAGCGACTAAGTCCGGAAAGGGGGAATGTTCTGTTCGCATGCACGGAGATGGGCTGGTGCTTTACGCTACAGTCGTTCGCCAAGATGTACGCCGACAGCTTCCCGAAAGTCAACACCGAAGAATTCGCGAGACGGCTCTGGGGCGACATCTACTTCAACCCTAAGAAGAGGTCCTTCAGCCGGAAACCCCTGCCCGGCGAAGATCGCGCCAAAAGATCCTTCATTCATTTCGTACTAGAACCTATCTACAAGGTCTTCTCACACACCATCAGCCGAAGTCCGGACCAGCTCAAGGGATTGCTAGAAACCCTCGGCATAGTCCTCAAGCCCTCTCAGTACAGGACCGACGCGAAGGTGCTGCTCAAGCTGGTTTGCGAGCAGTTCTTCGGTCCATCCACCGGCTTCGTCGACATGATCGTCAACCACATCCCGTCGCCAGTGGAAGCCGCCGAACGCAGGCTGGAAAAGTACTATACCGGCCCGTTGGACACGAAAGTGGCAGAATCGATGAAGAAGTGCGACCAGGACGGACCGTTAGTTGTCTATGTCACCAAGCTGTTCAGCGCACCCGACGCTAAGAAGTTCTTCTCTCTGGGAAGAGTGATGAGCGGAATCGCCCGACCGGGGATGCAAGTGCGAGTCCTTGGAGAGGGCTACTCGCTTGACGATGAGGAAGATATGGCAATGGCTACGATCACGAGCGTCTACATCGCCGAGACGAGATATAACGTGGAGACCAGTGGAGTGCCCGCAGGTAACTGGGCCTTACTGGGCGGCATCGACAACTCGATAGTGAAATCCGCGACCGTCGTACCACCAAAGTTCGAGGATGACGAAGATGCATACATCTTCAAACCAGTAACACATTTTACACAGTCGGTCCTCAAGGTGGCGGTAGAGCCCATCAACCCGTCCGAGCTACCGAAGATGCTGGACGGCTTACGGAAAATAAACAAGAGCTACCCCTTAATCACTACCAAGGTGGAAGAGTCCGGTGAGCACATTATCCTAGGAACCGGAGAGCTGTATATGGATTGCGTGCTACATGACCTGCGACGTGTGTACGCGGACATGGAGATCAAGGTCTCGGATCCCGTCACGCGGTTCTGCGAGACGGTCGACGAGATGTCAGCGACAAAGTGCTACGCCATTACTCCCAACAAGAAGAATAAGATTACGATGGTAGCAGAGCCGCTCGACGATGGCATCGCGGAAGATATCGAGGCCGGCCACGTCAAGATGCGCGACGGCGCTCGGAAAGTCGCCAAGTTCTTTGAGGAGAAATACGAATGGGACAAGCTGGCTGCCAGGAGTATCTGGGCCTTCGGACCGGAAGAGATGGGGCCGAACATCTTGCAAGATGATACTCTTCCTTCTGAGGTACGTCCGAAAGCTAACTTTCCCCATTCTCTTCTCTCAGTGCACACGCCGAACAACCTAGACGAATGAAATACGTTGTCGGGCAACTTTCGGGCTGTTTCATCACACCGCCCAAAGCAACAGCTACCGTTGTCCAGCCACTCGGCCTCAACATTCCAGAACTCTGCATGCCAATCAATCTATAATGTCAACTAACAACTTGGGCAGGTCGATAAGTCGCTGCTGCGAACAGTGAGGGAGCCTATTCGTCAAGGCTTCAGCTGGGCGACGCGCGAGGGGCCGCTGTGCGAAGAACGTGAGTCAATCAACATTTCTTTGCGTATATGCTCATCATTTTCACTTGCCATCCTACATACTTTCCGTCACCACGAGTGTCTATCACATCCAGGTCTATCTGCTTTACCCCCATGTATTGTGCCAGCCAAGATTCAGCTCAGCAAACCACGCACCATGCCGCACTCCTTGCTATCCGCAGTCTCATCCAGAGATTTCCACTCCCGAGGGGCGATGTAGTAAGATATATCTGGGGCGTTGCAATTTAGGTAATAGCAAGCGTGTCATTGGGGGAGATTGGAGGTTCCGTCAACCTCCGCTCCCCTTGGCCTTCGCTAACCCGCCTGACTCTAACCCATTTGGCGAAGCTCAGACTTCCTCGGATATGCTTTGTTGGCTATGGTTTGTTGGCTATGGAATACAGTCAGGTTATGTGTTGTATTACCCCCAAATGAAGCGCTGCTCGGTGATTGTGGCGCCAATCCCACATCCCGCACGTCTAAGCTCACATATCATCACACTACTGCGTGTGTAATTGTGGTATCTTTTGCGCAAAGTCGCCGAAACGTTCGAGAAATATCCATGACCCCGAGTCCCTTGCATAGACACCTTCCAATCGGTCCCATTTTCTAGCAATGAATCCCAAGACGGCTAGTGCCGCTTGCTACATTCACGCGATGCCCTGGTGTGCCTTCTTTGCTTTGCTAGATGCTCTCCACTATTGCCATCCCCCAAGTATGCATGATGATGTTACGGATAACTAAACAAGACCACAGCGATCCGCAACACGAAGTTCCGCATCATGGACGCGTCGCTGGCGCAGGAGGCCATCTTCCGGGGCGGCGGGCAGGTGATCCCGACTGCGCGGCGGGCGTGCTACAGCGCGTTCCTGATGGCGTCGCCGCGGCTCATGGAGCCGCTGTACGCGTGCTCGATGACGGGCCCGCAGGACAGCGTGGCCGTGGTATACAGCGTGCTGGCGCGGCGCCGGGGCCACGTGCTGTCGGACGGGCCCGTGGCGGGCACGCCGCTCTATCGCGTGCGGGGGCTGCTGCCCGTCATCGACTCGTTCGGCTTCGAGACGGACGTGCGCATCCAGACGCAGGGCCAGGCCTCGGTGAGCCTCGTCTTCGACCGCTGGCAGAAGGTCCCCGGCGACCCGCTCGACCGCGACGCCGTCATAAGACCGCTGCAGGCCGCCGACGCCCGCGCCACCGCCCGCGATTTCGTCCTCAAGACCCGCCGCCGCAAGGGCCTCGCCGAGGATGTCTCCGTCGCGAAGTTCCTCGAGCCTGAGTTCTACCAGAGCCTGCTCGAGAGCGGGACGTTGGGCGGGCCTTGAGGGTGGGCGGAAAAGGGGGAGGGAGAGGGGGCGAGAGAGCAAGGGATAGGCATTAGAAGTATAGCGAGGATTGGGGAGGTCAAGGAATGATAAATCAAAACACGCCCATCCGTGCTCACTTGGGCCATGTCTCTGATTACGTTCATGGCAGGATGCTCGGTGTTTGTTGTTTGTTGTTATATCGAGGCTTTGTCCGTGTACGAAGAGAATATTCTGGTAATGCATAAAGTGAACAGACGCACTATGGATCCAGAAGTGATCTTTCGACTCCGTTAGATATCTAGCCCGCACAGTCTCCCACCCCACTATTCCCGTACGACGGATCTTCGGCCTCTTTCTCCTGTTTTTCTAGGGTGATGATATATATACACTTGGCTATCTAAGAAGAGCCCGACCCTCTGAGGCAAGCGAGCACGTCTCTATTGAGATGCGATCGAGATTTGAGCCTAGGAATGTAGGCATGGACCTAGGTAGCCACGCAGCTAGTTCGACGTCGTTATTTACACAGACATACCGACAGAATCGCACAGGCCGACTTTTGATATTTTCCAGTCCCTGAAGAACGTTTCTTTTCTTCTTCTTCTTCTTCTTCTTCTTCGTCAGCGTCGCGTCACGCAGCGGGTTTCCCCGGGGATCGAATTATTCACCAGAAGAGTCGGGCATGTTACGATCGTGTTGTGCCGGGATGATCCGATCGACGTCGCTACCTACGTGATTACGACGACAGCGACGTACGTGGGTGCATGCTCGACGACGCGAAGTGATACGTACGTAGGTAGGTAGGTAGGCAGGTGTAACCAAACGACGAGGGATGCTACCCCGGCGACGCAGGAAAACAGCAGGGACGTGGGATATTGGTGTTGGCTTAACGTGAGGAAGAAAGTATGATGAATACGTAAGCACGTACGTGAGCACCTACATGGATAGCATACTACGGCACGCAAGGCCCCGCGCAGGATGATGTTCCCCGCCGCCGGGATGCCCCAGGCGGCGGAGTTAAGAAAGGGGGTTAAAGTAAAACGCGAAAAACGAAGGAGACGGGAAGAAAAAAGTCCCGGGCATTCCCTCGGACTACGACGCCATGGCCCCTGGGATAAGTACCTCGTAGAGCCACGGCAGGGGTACATACAAATTGCCGTGCCGTGGGCGCGGCTACGCAGCAAACTCCCGCCCGTGCTACTGCCGCTGTGATGCCGTGCCGTCTGGGCGTTAGTGCACACATAGTATGAGGGATATAATTCATCTCGTGTGTGTCCTACTCGTCCTGCCTGCCCGCCGCGACTGTCTGCCGCCTAGAGTGATTTGCTTACGTGCAACAAGAAAACGTCTTCTTTCCCACCACTGGCATGCGAGGGGAACACGGCGTTACTTGGTACCCGCATATCTTGCATAGCATTGAGCTCGGCCTCTTCCCGGTGGATATGGTACGGGGTTATTGAAAGCTCCCCCATGAAGCAATGCAATCAAAGGAGTTGAACATCGCGTCTACATGCATTTCGTGGGGTTTGCCGCGCATGAAGCCCTTGGGGCTGAAGCCGAGAAGCGCGGTTCTCGCGGCGATTTCTTCTATGTAAATGCATGATAGCAAGATGTCGCGGGGAAGGAAAAGGTATAGAGGTGCCATTACGTATCACTATTCCATGCTCGCTTCTAGAAGCCGTATAGGCTTGGAAGAAACGAGACGAAAAAGGAACACGCATGTGCAAACGGGGCCGTCTGCAGAATGGATGCAGGGATTCCCCGGCACTACCGCTCACCTGCAGTCCCGGGGAGCTCCCCGAGCGATCGCCGTGACGAAGCGGGCACCCATATCCTGCTGTTGTTGCTGGGTGGCGAAACAAGAACACGGCAAGAAGCGGTTGCTGCTTTGACAGGCGCTTTACATCCTCCCACCGAAGCTCGGCTAAGTTAAATTCGATGGCGATGCCAGATGCCATGCCCATACCAAGAAGCCGTCCAGAGATTCTGACTCCTCACTGAGGCCTATCAGTGATGGCGTCGGTGTTGCTACGCAGAAGACAGGGAGGAATAGGCCAGTGAAATGGCGCGCATTTCATGCGCCTTTCTTCGGCAAGCCAACTATCTGTTGCGCCCTGATGCGACCCGGTCCCTTCTAGAAGGTGCATAAGAAAGAATAATGGGGATGGCACAGCCCCGACTGGACAAGGAGGAAAGGTTGCCTACTTCAGCCCCCAGTGGATACAGCCGTACCTGTGTCGGCAGTTAAAGTAGATAAGCGTGGCTTTGCGTCCGATAAGGTATGCTAGCGAGACAGACATGATGGGAGGGCAGCGGCGCACCGTCTTCGCCAGATTATGTGTGACGACGGTACGGCCTTCGCTACTGAGCTACGGATGCCGCCTCTCCAATCCGTGCTTTATTGCAAGGGCTAGTATGTTTGTGCTTCTCTAGGCGCGCTCATGAAGATATCACGGGAACAGCTACTACTGCGATATGTCTTGGCAGTTGCGCGCGCCAGCGGAGTAAGCTGGCTCCCCACGTCGCAGTAATGGACGGGCTTAAGAGGCGTTCGCGATGCCCATCGTCATTTAGGTCGGATGAGCCCGACTATAGGTCGTGGAGGTGACTAGCTAACTACATAGGTAAGTAGGTAGCTTTGATACATCCACAGCGGGAGCGACAGGTGGAATCATACGATAATAGATGTGGCTGCTGGATGGTCACATTCTGATAATAAATATGCACCAGGTTAGCATTTGGCGGTAATCACTCCATTGCAGGGGCTCAGGGACGCAGGCAGGGCGACATGAGGCGAAGCGTCACAGGCCGGATAGAAGCTGTAGAGGGTGCGATAAGGTGGCATTGCATTAGTACGTGACGATATGCAAAGTGACATGATAGCAATATACAACGACTCGGAGTCCTGGGCGCACAAGGGACATATAGACGAGAAACGAAAGGACAAGGTGCAAAAGCCAGGAGGAGGTATTTTGTAGATATCGTCTCGTTTCGCATGCCATATGAATAAGCTGAGTACAACACCGCAACGGGAAACTCGTTCCTGTGTATTAGTGCACTATGTATGGGCGAAGGGGTTCCAAGTTCCCTGAGCGTGCGGGGTCCCGATTTGAGTAGAATGGATCTTTGGAATAAGATACGACAACGATCCTGTAGCCATACTCGTCTCCGTGGATAGCCGGTCCGTAGACAGGGGGTCGAGACACTTTGCAACCCTGGGACCCTTCCATAAAAGTTCTTGAAGCGGAATTCGACATCACCTCCGCTGAGGAGTCAACGGAAACTCGAACTTCACTGAGGTCGCTGTCAACGCCGATAGTGAAAGAGGGTATGACCTCGTTAGCCCTGTTTGTAAGCAGAAACTTCCTTGCAAAAGAAGTCGACGACTCCCGGCGTCACAGGGTGTTGACCACCAAGGGCGTGTTTAGATATATGCCGGGAAAGTGAATCGACCATATAGGTTCTGCCGATTATATCCGCTAAAGCTTCAACGCGGAATAAAAACCTATCTCAGCGGGGGAAATGACGACCTGTCATATACCATGTTGGCTGAAATACTGTTCCAAAAATCATGTCAAGACGAATGCGTCGCTTTGCATGGGCCCACGTCTCCTATGCTCGATGCTTTCGATATCCTTGCAAAGCGCTGAACGTAGCCCCCTTAGGAACCAACTCTTTGGCTTTGAGATCAAGTATCGTCATGGCGAAGATCCGTAAACGAGAGGCTATAGTGGTTCGTCTATTCTTCGACCAAGCCTGGCGTTGCTTAAGCGAACGACTCCCTGCTTCGATAGGCGTCCGTCCAGCCCAGAGCTTAGCATCATTATAGATTTCTTGCTGGAAACTGCCACACGGCGTCTGCCAAGAGGAAGGGTTTGCCTTCTCATTATCCTGATAGGCTTTAGCAGCACTCCTTTTGGCACACGGCTGTGGAGACTGTGGCATGCTTTATTGTAACAGACGTTTGCGCCCGCCCTCTTAAATATGGTCAATGCCCGGTCTGGTTAACGTCAGTGACGCAATAACTGCACGACACGTCGGATTATAGGCTTATTGCCTCCCGGTCACTGACGAAGCTCTTAGCTGGCCTACAACCCCGGCTCATACGCAAGTAGCCAGCATCTTATCGATAACCCCCTTGAGAGTGTCGTTTTCCATAGCCGCAGCCACTCGTTCTTTGTCCGCCAACTGCTTGTTGACTTGGTCGTCTTGGCTGTGGGTACCCTCCTTGATCATCACATCGATGCGGTAATTTGGGGGTAAGGCCTGTTCGAGACGGACCCTGATGCCCAGACCGATGACAGTCGCAAGCGAGCAATGGGTGATTGTGGGGGTGATCTTGACAAGGACCCGTGTCAACGCGTCAGGGTCCGCGGAAACTGTAGGCGGAGGGTTTATGTGGATATCAGGAAGGTTCACCACAGCCAGCTGCCCGAGTGATAGGGGATGCTCCGGATCAGAGATTGTCGATATGAGGTCTATAGAGTGTTAGCCATCGTATTTCCGTGAGTTTACATAGGTGAGGCTCCATCAATTTTGGAATTCTGGGTGGTAATATTGGGGAAGAGTGGCTATCTCGATTATTGGGAGATTCTATTCCCATCAGATGGGTGAAAACTTGTGATTGCTGGGATGTCTCCAAAGTCAAAATGTGCTACAGGTGGCCAGGATCAGGCTATGGGACGACTCGCATACAACTTAAACGACGCAATACAGAAGCTGTTCGCACTTAAACGGATGCAGCGAGAATACATAACACTCGATGCCTAAGGGCTATGCTTGGAAGGTGAAGATAGCTTATACAGGGGAAGCTCACCAAATATCTCCTGTTCGTCGATGGGCTCTACGGTAAACTCATCGCTGCTCTCCGTATCGTCCGACCAGGGAGTATCGGAAAACGGTGGCGAAGGATAGTCAAATTTTCGCAGGAATAGCTCATCGAGTTTATCTGCAGCTCCCCCCAGAGAAACAGTCCTCCGCTTCCTCTGCCTCGTGGGAAGTTGTGACGTATTGAGGATGGTGGGGTTGGCGTTGTCCTTCTCCATGGTATAATGATACACTCTGTGTAGAGGCAACCGAAGCAGTGGGGAAGCGATAGGCTATTGTATATCACTAGCGGATGTCTCCCCTTTCGCCTGCTCCGCAGTGTGTACTTTTTATTGTTGAATATCTCAAAGCTGTCAAGGGTGGTTCGAAAGGGACGGGCCGGATGGAAGAATTAATTATATCGAAGTCAATGACATGGCAAAAACTTGAAGAATGCGATTAGCCTTGCGGCATCGGATTGCGGGGCGGGTCCCGACGTTTTCCCGCTAAGATAAAAGATCGATCCTCTGCCCCAAAGCCCCCAGTCTAGAGCGATCCGATGTGTAGGTACCTTACCAAGTACATACATACATAGTATAAAGTAATGAATGCGATTTGGGTAGAATTGCCAATGGCATCAACCGCCTTCAGCCACATATTTTACCTTCAGCGTATCAGAGGATCATCGGACGAATTCGATGAAAGTAGCGCGGTCGACTGACAATGACCTCTGAAAGGGGAATACAATACATACATGTGTGCAAGCTCCTGAATGTTAGACTGCGATCAATAGTTTGGTGCATATGTACGTACGTTGGGCACTTTACACCTGTTAGGAATCAACCCTACATGGACGTATTTCGTCCCTACACATTCTGGAGCTTTCTTGAGGCTCGGGTCCATGCAAGAGGAAGTCAATTTAGACTCAAATTATGGTTTGTTTCCCTTACCATGGGTCCCAGCGCAAAAGGGGTCCGTCCATATTAGTTGATGTCCACGTGCGGGTGGCGGCCATGATTACCAAAACGAGCAGACACTGCGGCCATTTAAGCTTCCATGTGCGAAGCCGCGGGGCCCCAACATCGCATCTCCGTGTTTGCATTGTCGAGGATGATGCGCAGCGGGCATGTCATGCAGACACCAGACATACCGAGAATAGAGCATTGGGCCTTTTATATGTATTTGTTTACCGGGTGGTTTGGGAGATTCTTACTTGTATCCACAGGTAGGTGACTTTAAATGAGAACACTCACCTACATACATAGCCAGGGGGGATGTGACGGTGCAGGACGATATACAAGTTAACGGCTGTGAGCCGGGTAAGACCCCCTACTCTGAATTTTATGTCCCAAGGCGCGGCTCGCAGACGGAGACATACCATGACTTCAGTGGCTGCCAGGGAGAACATTTACCGAGGGGAAGATGACGCTTGACGGGAATCTTGATGCTCTTCGGTAAGAAAATTTAGGATTCGATTTACATGTGACTCGGTGAAATATCCTTGCTGCGCCTGCAGGTAGGTAGTACAGGTCGTCATGTACTTTCGTACATCTCTTGTCTGGGAAGTGATGATGTGGTCTTTCATATCCATCAGGTTAGGGTGGAACCATTCGACGGAATACTAGTACATAGCTCGACTACCATACTTTCCCCCCTCTATCAAGTGGGGTTCAAGTTGGGGTAGTCCGCTTCTGCTTTATACGTTACGCATAACTCGCACTTCCTTACGTCCGATTAGGAAAGAATGGGACTCACTGACGAGGGCTACCGTAGTGCTAAGCTAGCGGGCTAGGGTTTTCGTCGCGAATAATGTCGTATTAATATGCGGCTGCGCCTTACGTGCAGCCAATAAGCACGTTGGATGTCGAGTAGCCCTGCATGGTACAGAGAGACGGTAAAGACGATATGCATGAGAACAGCAACTCTATTCTCAAATACTTTAGGTACATGCATCCATACGCATAAGACTATATAGTTACTGCAGAAAGAAACTGCAATAAACAGGAGAGGTTTACGCAAGCAACTCTTCACTTTCAATGCTGAGGCGTCGCTGACAGATATTTTTCAAAGTTGTTGAAGCCAAAGTTACTTAGGTAAGGACCAGAATCTAGTGGCGGGGCGGGGGATATTTGGATTGTTTTTGCATTGCCGCTCGGCCGTAAGGGCCCGGTTGCTTTTCGTCAGGCACCTAAGGTACACCTACCTACCTATATACCATATAATCCCAGTCGAATGCACGCGACAATTCTTGGTTCCAACAGTGCATTAGCTGCTGTGAAAGGGACTTGACGGGTGTTTGCCCGTTCGTAATACCTGGGTCCGGTATCCGTTCTAGTGCAGATCTGGTGTACCTATTACAGTAGTACGAATAAACCTTAACTCAAATATTCCATTGTGCAGAAAGCGGATGCTCAAAGTGTCAACGACTTGATTGTAATGCTTGGACGACTACAGTAGAATCCTTAATTTATTGTTGGTACGGTCCACAGAAACTGGCCCCTGGGAGACTTCCCTTTACAGGTTCTATCTTGTGCTATAATCACCACATTTATACGGAGGAATGCAAATGTGATAACTACATGAGTCGGATTGGATTATATAGAAGTTCCTACTGCAAGGTTGATTTCTCGATTTAAACAGCGTGCGCTGTACCGTATGATAGGGGGGCTCAAGTGGCAAAGTGTTCGAGTCCGCTGAATAAGAAAACTTACTAACTAGAAAACAAGGAATTTTACTGTAAATAAATAAGGGTCACCTCGTATGTATCTATCTATATACGAAGCCCACTATTAAAACCACCTGTCTTGAATCCTGTATATTGTCGGGAGCTTCTTCCGTACGGCGAACCTATTTCAGGGGCAGGCAGTTGCAGTTGCTCTTGCGGTTTTATTGACGCCCACAGATCATCGAAGCTCGTCTATTATGATTAGTTGAGGTACCATGCAGTTGGTAAAAAGAAACAAACCAGAGGCTTGATTGAGAGCGGCCTTGGTTGCATGTGCTTGTCAATGGTTCGCTTCGAGCGGCTCGCAGCGCCCAGGATGAAGACAAATGGTGCGGTTAGTTGAAACCGACATTTGTACCGGCCGACCCTTTCCAGGCCCTCCAGCAAACCCCCTGTCCCTGCAGAAGAACTCTCAGAAACGTGTATGCATGGTACCTTTAACCCCCGTTTCGCGTTTCGGCGGTACAAAAGTTGATACAAGAACTAACCCAGGTTTCCGGTCATTGCTCCATGCTGTGTCCGTGATTCGTTTGGTTCTGTCTACGTTTCGTCATTACTCGTATACGCCCGGTCTGCTGGTTCAGTGATTGTGTCGCTAATGAGCTTGGCTTGACTCGTCCTACAGAAGCTTTCCCCCCCCGGTCTATTCAAGCCGTTATGCTCCATGCACGGAGTGGAGTGCTCATGTACGGCACTCTTGGAACATGCGAGTGCTTTTGAAGAGAACCGTGCCGCGTGCCTGATAGACCCATCTGCCACTGCAAGCCACCACATCCGTTCACCGTTCCAAGGGTGGGAGTGGGGAACCACCCCAGGGGATGGCGCGCGAATGATTCTCCCGATGGACAAAAACCGATCCGGTTCCCAGCACTTTCATCAGATAAGAACCCACGCCTATCTCGCTGGCGGCATAACCTTAGGTAAAGTATAAGTACTGCAGCTACCTGGCAAATATTGTACAGGGCGGCCATGTCATCATTATGGACCTCATCTCAGTCCTGCTGCATATAACTAACTATCTGAGGAGTATACGTCCACTTATAACCTGCTAAAAGTTGAAGCCGGTCACGAGGGACGTCAGCTCGGAAGAGATGAACAGAGCTTCGTTCTTCACTACAAAAGTCTAGACCCACGACTAGGTAGTTTTCGTCTGGGCATCACCTAGCTACCCGCTATGAAGCATCAGCCATCACAGGCGCTGGATTCCAACACAATGTACCTCGTCGCGGATACAGTAGGTACAGGTACTAGGTATATATGATGTGTTGTACGACCAGACAGGGGTTACACACGGGTGCAATGTTTCCATTCATATCCGGTTTTGTGGGATACTGGACTTCGAGAACTGACGCCCCCTCACAAGACCACAACGGGCCGACCAAGGGCATCTGGCTCCCCTCACCAATGTTTTTAGGCGTTCCATACGTTCGCCTAGAGCTCCTAGCTCCCTTGTCTACCCCCTGGTCTCAGGATAGTTCTACCTAACAATAGACGGGAGTGCTGTACTAACAAACTTGTCGTGCATTGTCACTCCGAGACTCCAATTCTTCCTCGTCCACTTGATGTTGGAACCCCCTGGCCCCTCAGTGCTTGCGTTTCTTCCACCAACATCACATCCATCGACACCGCGTACCCTGGTTGACCTAGGTGCACGCACATAGGTAGATTTGTATGTAGGTACATAAATGAGTAGACAATAATGTAATGACGAGGGCGATGGGTGATACCTTTATAATAGGTGCCAGTAAAGAGTTAAGGGGGCACTTTTCATGGCTTGCTGTCAGGCACACAGCCCAGCCATTGATTCGATTTGAAATACCAGAATAAAAGATCGAGGCAAGGATACTGTAGGTACTCTACGAACGTAGAACCCACTCCAGACAAGGCACACGCCCCACCTGCACCCAGGCCTGTCTCCCCCGCCTCGCCGCCTATGGAGCTGACAATTAAGCCCTCGCTACCGCGCAAAAGGGAAACGGGGCATCTAGGCGCCATCATTTGCTGCCGGTGGTGTCAGGTTGGCGTATGGTAATCCAAATCCGTGTTGCCTTGCCGCCCTTTCTCATCCAACCACCCCCTCTCTCCCGCCCTTACTATGTAGATCTGCTGCTTGGGACTAGGGACGAGAGTTACATGTTTCATACATACAGTACTGACACGATCTTATATTATGGGGCGTACCTACGAAGTATTTCAGGGTAAACTAACCTTACCGAGCGGGAGCCCTCCTTCACCACAGACAGCAGCGGCGGTCGCCGTTCGACCTGTAGCTTTGCCCTGCCTATCATCACACCTTCTTTTCTCTCTTGCATCACCAGTCTTCATCTCTGCATTACCCTCTATTCACATCCTTTACCGGGCCCTTACCACGACGCTAGACGGCCGACTTACTCGAATCCGGCGCGGAGTCTGCACCAGAAGTGCGATTTCTCAACTAGGAGACGTTTCGATCTGAACTGAATTCGGTGGCTTTGCTTCGAGTGAGAAAGACGAGTTAATAGACAGCCGGCGCATCTTGTTTGGGCAATCTTGGGGGTTGTCGCATCCCCACCAACGAAGCGAGGTCATGTCCCACGATCCGTCGTCTGTCCGGAGGCTTTTGCCCCAGAATTCCCATCCCCATTTGGGTTCTTTCCCGATCGCGCCGCCGACCTATCAACAACCACCGAGAGAGACTCAGAAGAGTGCGCTTCAACAGTCCAGCCCCCAATTCTTTTGAGAGGATCTTGTCCTTCTGACGTGATTGCGCCTGCAGACTATGTCTTCGTCGACGAGCACAACCGCCACAAGCGGCTCAAGGGTATACTCTTTACCCAGCGCATATGTCTAGATATGCATCCGCTAAATGCCGGGCAATTAAGCTGACGGGAAGATGAATAGTCATGCGCGCTTGTGAAGGTTGCCGAAGGCGCAAGATCAAGTGCGATGCCGCTACGACCAACACATGGCCGTGTTCTGCCTGCATCCGCTTGAAGCTGCATTGTGTACGTCCCAACGCTCAATACGACGGATCCCCGACAGAGCAATACGAATCCTCGAGGTCCGAATATGAAACGGCGCAAGTTCAAGACAGCTATAGGCAGATGGCCATGCCGCAGCAACAACCCATGATGGGGGGGCAGCCAAAGGTGGCGGGGATGTACGCATCGCATGATTCCTACCCCGACCCTCACGGCGTCTACCCGTCCGTCCATTACGGCGACGCAGCTACGGCACAGCACAACGTTCCGTACAGCACCGTGCCCTCCGTAGGGGTGATGGACCAGCAGTATGCACCCACCAGCGTGTTTCCGACGCCTCCGGTCCACCAGCAGTCGGTTCATTCCGAGTCGTCGCCCGAGTCCTACCAGCAGGATCATTATGGCCAACACGATATTTGCGACGTCCTAGGCGCGCTGAAGCTTGATGAGAGAGGCACTGGTTAGTTTGTGTCATGGATTATTCACCGTGATGCAGTAGATCAGCTAACACCGCGAAGCACCTTACCTAAACAACAAATCAGCTATATTAAACCACGAGGAAGAGCCAGCTGTTGAGGACGTGGACGATTTCAAGGGCTCGTTGCCTCCGTTGATGTCGGGACCTGGCTTGAAAATCCGTATACCACCTGAACTCATGCCTGATGAGGAAACGATCTTGCATTACTTTGACCTCTACTTTGCGAACGTTCATCCCTACGTGCCTGTGCTCAACAAACCTCAGTTTTACCATCAGTGGCACAACAACAGGGAATCGATCTCGCCCTTGCTCTTGGAGGCGATTTTTGCTGTTGCTGGCCGTCTTGCTGATGAGCCGGCTCAAGGGCAGCAATGGATCGCTCTAGCCTCGAGTGCGTGCATCTCCGGATTCATTTTTGGACGCAGTTACAGCTAACCATGATAGAACATGCCGATTCCTTCTTAGACGTACCGAGACTCAGCACTCTACAGGCACATTTGATCATTCTGAAGGCGAGAGAGGCAGTGCCGAAACGTGGCTACTATTACCGCTCCTGGATATCGGTCGTCAACTGTGTGGCTATGGCCAAAGACCTAGGACTCAATGAACATTTCGAGGACCACCAAGCTGGCAAGCCGTGCGGGTCCACTCCGGCCGAATGCTTGACGAAAACTCGAATCTGGCAAACCATATTTGTGTGCGAGACGATGATAGCCGCCTCTCAGGGTAAGTTCGTCTGGATCGCCTTGCTGTAAAATTCTGACGCCCTGCCACAGGTCGAAACGACCTCGCCGTTGATCCGGAGACGATCGACTTCAGCATCCCGAGCCATATTCCCGGCTGCGACGAATCGGAGTATCACGTCAGCAGGAACTTCGTGTATCTCACCCGTATCGTGCGAACCATGCACCGAATGATCAGAGCGTATGGCAAGGTCAGGCGAAGAAAGGACTGGGGCCTCGATCCGGAACTGACGAGGTTCAACCCGTCCTTGACGGGATGGCTCGACGAGCTCCCAGCCGACCTAGCCATTACGTTCCCAGCGGACGGTTCACCGCCATGGCTCCCATCTCATTTTATCGGAAACTTGCATTCCTACCACTATCTGAGCATAGTCGTGGGACTCCGGCCGCAACTCAGCTTCCTTGACCCCAACAGCGCGGACGGTCAATGGAAATCGCAGATGATGCTGTCGTACTCCTCGGCGAAAGCCTTGTGTCGCATTCAAGAGTCGATGCTACAGTCATTCGGGCTGAGCGGGCTAAGGTGCATGCAACGGGGTATCAGTTTCACCATATACGCCATTCTAGCTTGTTTAGTCCTACACCTAGTACGTTACCTAGGACTGTCTTGATAGATTTTACACTAACGAGGGGATACGCAGGTGGCTTTAACATCTCCGGACCCAGATCTCAACACTGACGCCCGCGACTATTTCACGCGTCATATGAGGCTGCTGGAGAAGACGATGGATTCCTGGCCCCTGCCGGAGATGATAAAACAGATCGACGCCGTACGTGAGGCTTTCTCTGCCGACACGAGGAAACCGTTCGTGCTGAAGCCAAGTTTTCCATATGGGAGCCCTACGGCGAGTAATCTCACCAGCCCTCCAAGGGCGAGCACCTTCAAGCCCCCGATGCTTCGTACCACCTCTTTGGATCACAATATGGACTCTCAGGCCGATCCACATTCCCAAGTCAGTTATATGAAGCATCCCATGACGCCTATTTCCGCTGCATCTGGGGACAACAAGAGTGACTCTTCTCCTGCCGTACAGCCACTCGTGATGATGCCCTCGGGCCAATCCACGCAAGCGCCGCAGATGCCGCATGGCATGCCACTGCCCGACACGCCACCAAATTGGAACCCGTCCCGCATATTTGAGTAAGTTCTACCTCCTCATCCAGCATCCCTAGCTTTAAGTGCCGCCCGCTGACGAGACCCAAAGCCAGTGGAATACGACGTTTGGTACGCCGCAAGCTCAACCCCAGCCATCATCGATGGCGCCCGAGTCCAGATCTCTAAACGTTCCCTCATCTTCAGGTGCCCCCGAGATCCAAGCAAACCATGATATGCAGATTGCAGCTGCCTCTATGCCCACGGCATCCCAGCCGTTGCAGCACCAGCAGTACTCAGCCGCGCCTGTACATAATTTCGTGACTCCCGCTATGTGGCGAGAGTCAGTAGCCAGCGTCTACGAGGGCGGACTAAAGAGAGGCTGGGACTACGAGAGCACGGGCTCGATCGCAGAAGCCATGAGCAAGCCGCGCTAAACCGGTGGACACCAGCGCTGCTGCTATATTAAGGAATTTCCTCGCCGATATCTGCGCCTCTCTCTCGCTACTTCGGCACCAAATTTAGCGCGAAACCACGCATGTGATGATGCTTGCGTCCACATCTGGCTAGCACAACCTGGTGACCTTATCAACTTGCTCTCGACATCGCTCAGAGTTATTTAACGTTATAGACGCTTCAAGGAGCTCATGTGCAACAGGACTAATCGACATAGTGCCCGGGATTTGGCACAACAAGTGCCGACGGCTACGAGAGAGCATTTTACTGTTTATGTACAAGCGCTTTCTTCTTTTTGTTTTGGTACGAATAGTGCTAGCACTGGGGGCAGTCCAAAAACCAAAAAGCTATTTCGGCGCGGTCTTTCAAGCAGGATTTGAAAGTTGTATTAAAAAGTGGGGCGCTCGTTCCAGCAGTGGGTTCAACTGGGATACACAAGCCGTGAGGTTTCTCGCGACGATCGGGCGTATTGCGACAGCACTTAACTAGGGACATTGCCTTAGGATGCAATGCGGGATCCTGTTCTAAGTGATCTTAATTTTTTATTTTTATAACTTTTTTTATACAGGTGGCCCGGAGATGGTGGCGCGGGACTGTTCTGAGCCGGGAACAGCTTTTGTTACATCTATCTGATGCTGTCGTGCTACCGATACCAGACATGTCCCCCATATACAAGACATGAAGAGCCTCTGGGCAAAGCTTGCGATCTACTTCGGCATCCCATTGATAACGAAACCTGTGACGCCATTATGTGAGATAGATGCCATACGGCTGTCACCTGCCTGAGCGACATCGCGCTACCCTTCCTTGATGTACGCCCCTAAGCCGGGATAGGGGTTACTGTTTGTGCTGACTGCGGAATTTTAGCTCGGACATACCGAAAAGCAATGCGATAGGTAAAGGCCGCCTCGTAATCCTCCTAGTTAGGAGTTCCAGCCCACGCGCATTTTTTGTGTGCCTTGTGCTACGTGCGCGCCAAGACGGCTGATGGCGCAATGCTCGACGTCAACAGGGTACAGTAACAACGCACACCAGGTGGCGAACCGGGTCTCTCCGTACGTACCAACATGCACACGTGCATATATTCATATACACATATATCGACGACGTCCACGGTCGCGCACGAGGAAGTAAGGTGTATGTACCCCTACATGACAAAAACGTAGCAGCGGGAAAAAGAAAAAAGAGAAAACGGGGGGAAATAAGACCAACGGGCAGACGTACCCCGCCGGAAGCTGAAAGTACTCCTCAGCGAAGCCCGCAACGCCATACGACGATACGGGACAGACACGAAAATTCTTCTCTATCGACCCGTCCAGCCTCGCACACGAGAGAGTATAAGCTCGTGGGAACCGCCGAGGCTGTCAGCATTGACTGCCAGCCAGTACGCAGGAGAGAGAAAGACATCCTTCCCCTCCCCTCCCCTCCCCTCCCATCCCACTCCCACTCCCCCGGCGCGGGCAGCCTGCCTGCATCCCAGATAGACGAGCCGTGCGTGTATGCATTGGCCGGGTCTAGAAGACCTGGGGAAGGGAATGGGGTGGGGGGACACGACATGGGGCTGAGCTGTGCTGGATTAGTGATTCGGGGGGTGGGACACGGCAGAGAGGTCAGGCAGGTGGGCAGGTAAGGCCGAGCCGGAGTCCGGGGTGCATGGTGAACTTACGCATGCACGCGCGAGTGTGTGTGTGCTATATCTGCGTACTATACGTCCCGCACCTCGGTGTGCACTTAGACGTACGTGCCTCAACGTCGGGACACACCAGCACAATCCGTGGGAAGAATACGTCTTCACACAGCGGCCTGCTCGAGTATCACCGCGTCGCACTGCTGTTTCCGACTACGGAGTGCCCGTGGGTAGTCGGTCGACCAGTCCACCGTAACCCGTCCTATCAAGCCGTGACGGGACCGACCAACAGGGCACAACAGATCGGTATTTAAAAAAAAGGGGGGGGGGGGCGGAAAGAATTGTTCGAGGAAAAGCCGTGTTCCAGCCAACAGTATGAGTTGACGACAATTAACTTCCAAGGGTCTTCCTTCCCTCTATCGAATAAGCAAGTTCGTAGATTCAGCAAAGTTGGGGATTTCAGTATCCTGGGCCTCGTGGGTTGCTATTTCTAGAGCATGTAGGGCTTGGGAGCTAAGGGAGCGCGTGTGTATTGTACTTAGTGCTGAATAAGCAGCAGGATTTGCCAACTTCGTCTGCCGAGACTTTGTATCTCTACTTCTTCTCTGTTCGTCTAGTGGTAAGGATCCCGGCTTGTCACGTCGGTGGCCGGGGTAATTCCCCGACAGAGAGATCTTTCTCTTCCTTTTTTCTTACTTTTCTTCCCTGTTATTCAAGCTGTACTCGTAGGTTATATTCGACGTCGTTCGCTCTACATTACATGTTAATGCTTGATGGGACTTTTACTTCTAGTTTCCTGCCATCTTTAACTTTTCCTGAGATTATAATAAGTCGCCGGTTAGGTATCGCCAAGACTTCGACATGCAAATAGGGGTCGAGGACGCATGCCAAAATAACCCCGCTGTGACAACACTATCCGGGAGTCCGCACCAACTCGATGCGCTGAGTGCAGCTGTGTCTCCTAGTCTAACCGTGCTACCGTCGACGAGGAACGGTTTCGTTGCGGAAGCCAGTCCTTATGCCATTCGTTGGCACCCAGAGTCCACTGCAAGCAGACGAGAACGATAGTCAGCGCACGTCGCCCAGGACCCGGCTCGTGCCCCTCAACTTTGTCCAACAGGGCCACACAAGCTCGACTGGCTGAGAGTACTCGCTCCATCGCAGAAGCAATTCCAACGCCACGACCAGCCTACTGTCAGGTGCCATGGTGTGACCCCCTTTCTAGGACCCAGTTCCCCACCAGCGAGGGTCGAGTTTAAGTATATATAGGGGCGCCTCGCCCCCCGAATAGTTACGGAGATGGAGGCATAATGGTCATCTATTTACTACCTATACTACGAACTACCAGCTAGGTTGTTTCCTCTGCCTTTCACTCCGTGCTTCACCATTTTCTCTGACATCTCTCTTCTTGTTCAGTAGACATCAATCAGGCTTAAGAAGATACCGATGGCGTCTGGTGATCTATGGAACATGTCTCTAGAGTCTCTTCGGTCCTAAGCGGTGCCACTTATCGTTCCAAACCCCCGCTTGGCCGGGTTGCGGTTCTCAGGGTCGAAAGAAACAAAGATGAAATTTAGTGCCCGAGTCAATAAGGAGCGCTCCTGAAGCACTCATCATCTTCCACCAAGTGAACACTAGTAATGGATATTTCGAGTTAAATGCTGACCATTCTGACGCTATGGAAGCGTGGAAGTGATACCTGACTTAGCCGCTGTGTCTGAGCGTGTAAGGCCCGTTGGGGAGATAGCTCGCTCGTGCGATATTCTTCCAATATGATTTTCCAATGGTCGATGCCGTTGATGTCCGCATCCTTTTCCACATACTGGATGACATACAGAGAAGGAGCAGTTGGCACTTCAGATGTCCTAGGCCATCTCCCGTTCCGGAGCCCTCAATGACCTCAGTGTATCACTAAATGACGCTTCCAGAAATTGCTGGGCTGCTTCCTTCATCTTCCGGTATTCGGGGTAGTACCGTGGCCAGATTGGTAGCGAGCTCTCGCTTATAGTAGTTTCCAAACTTTGCACCTTCTCCTTGTCGAACTCATCGGCCTGGCGCCATGGCGGACTCATAAACCGTCTGCGTAGCTGAAGAAGACGAAAGCATCCCTGCCTACTCTGAGGCGTGACTGGCTGAGTCTCGGAGTCGTTCATGGCGTCCCTGCATTCCTGGAAGTACGACAAGAACCATCGTGCATCGACTTCAAATATGAATCTCCAGGTGCCGAATGTTGCCTTGTATTCCCAGGGCCGCTCGTACTGATCGCCATATAGACAATGGTTCTCGAACACGCCGTAATCGGGGTTGGAATCTGTATGTAGTAGTATTCTGGCCACTTTGATGTAGTCCTTATTATCTGGAAATTCTTCGATAAGTTCTCCAACCTTCGCTATTCGTTCCTTGAGTCGCTTCTTTCGCTTCGGGGACTTGCTCCCAGAGATCGTCATGATGTAGTTGCTAGCGTGATAGAGAAACTGCAGATATGCGTTGCTATGATACCCAGCAAAGCAATCATCGATAACCCGGCAGGGCTTCATTGCATATGGATCACTTCCGGCCTGTAGCAGCCACCTCATGCTAGCCATTACCCGATCCCAAGCCATATCTCGCAGGTATTCTGTCAACCCGTCCTCCTTATCAGAACAATAATTCGCCGGTGCTCCTAGAACTGGGAACCAATGACGCATATGAGACCAATGCCGGGGTCCCTCAAAAGAACCAGCTAGCGATTCAGCGCAACGACATAAGATAAAGTTCTTGGTCTTCTCCGGTAGGAGTTCGTAAACGCTGTCCCTCGTGCGTTCCAAATATGCTACATTGCCGTATATCGCAGCGGCGGTGAAGATAGTCGAGTCGGGCAAGAAAGTGCGATGATGGAGCTGAACTATTCTCTTGAATTCGGATATAAGCTCAACTTCTACGATCGCATTGTATTCCGGATAGACGGCGATGCAGCCGGCGAGGAGGAAAACATCTGCCTCTTCTTGGGAATCTAGCACCTCTTCTCGGGGACCTAGCACCTCTTCTCGGGGATCTAGCGCTAAAGGTTCCGTTGGCATATTGTCGAATCTATTGACCGCTTGGATGCAGTAGCAAAGCACCAGCGCTTTGTAAATCATGCGTCTTTTGTCGAGCAGCGTCCTTGTGTCGTGGCGAAGTATCTCATAGCCTTCTTTTGTACCAAGTAGGAACTCCTGGACAGACCGGTGGATGAGTTGAACATTTTTGTAGTAGATCGTACTATCCGGCGTCCATGCGGACTCAGTCTTAATTTCAACAAGGCCAGCGGTTCTAGCTGTCACCCATGTCTCATATTTCTGGCTGATTGCAGCCATCTCCTGACTCTCCATTTGCCTCTGTAAACAAGCCTCCAATTCTACTGCTGACGCATCACTAGATGCAGCTACAGTGTAAATGAGAGAGCCCGTACAGACTTCTAATCTGGGGGCATAGAGCATCACCCAGAAGATCCGAGCCGCATCCTCCCGGTACAGCTTCTGGTCTGCGCTTCCGCGGGACCACATATGCTGGTATAATTGGTAAAGGTCGGATGGGAGGTCTTCCGTTCGTTTCCTAAGGGTATCCCAGTCGTCGCCATTTGAAATGCCCCGGACCAAGCTGTGGGTGGCTAATACAGCCCAAAGAAAAACACCATCAGCTTTTTCACTGATCATTGTGATGAAATAGCTAAGTGTTTTTTCGAGAATTTCTTGATGTTCAGTTAGGACCCCTCTCACATAAGCATGGATAGCAGGCCCCGTGAGATCTTGCATTTTCAGTGTTGGGTACGGCCCTAACGTTCTCTGGAAAAGCGGTTCTGGCCGGCTTGACACGCACACTTTAACCCTTGGCAAGCAACCAAGGGATTTGGCCAGCTTGACGGTTACTTGTTGCTGCGATGGTTCAATTTCATCGAGGGCGTCAAGGAAAAGGCAATATGTCGTGTTACTGGCCTCTACGGCCTCGAAAAGGACTCGCTGAAGTTCTTCTACCGACCAGTCGTGCTCGGACCTCTTCGTTGCTAGTTCTGGGTGGCCTTTGAAAGCTTTTTCCAGGACCGCGGGATCAGACTCAAAGATCTGGTGTAACAAGGTCCGTAGACAACCCGAGATCCGTCTTTGCAAAGGGCTTGAACAGGCTTCAATGGAGAAGAAACGACCAATATGAACGGACGGGGTCCTCCGCTTCAAAAACTCCAGAGTTCGTGACTCACGGACGAGAAATTTCATGAGAGTACTCTTGCCACTTCCAGCTTTCCCACAAATCCAATAGATGGGATCGTCAGACTGTAACCAGTCACGGAATTCGCAGTCCGGTCGGCGAGGAACCTCGACAAGATCGAGACTATCGTCTAAATCGAGACTATCGTCAAAAATCCAACGGACAGTCTCTTCCGGCGCTATGTCCACACTGTTTTCGCGAGCATTCATCTCGGGAAACCACAACGTCTGAAGGAGACGCTCCCGGCGTTCTTTGATTTCTCTCTCGGACAAGTCTGCCTGTACCGTACTTGTTACGTGATCTTTGATGTCTTCTGTCGCCAATGTGATGTGTTTTCTAGTGTCTTCGGCTTCGGCCGAGATCAGTTTTGACATGTCTCTATTGCCTTCAGCCCACCGTGCAATAAAAAGCTGAAGGCCAGTGCTCAACGCGGAGTACGTCAGCTCCAAACGAGCGGCGGAAGCTTGGCTTGTTGTGCTAAAACATGTGTCAGCAAATTTCTCTGCAGTTGAATGGGGGAATCGAGTAGAAATCAAGCGTAATGCAGGCCCATACCACCTGTATAATCACTTGTATCTCCGTAAAATCATAAGAGATTTCCTCACCATATTCTTGAAAGAAACTCCGTGTCTAGGATGGCCTGACTCCTTTGGATCCTCTTCTCGAGGGCCGAGATCTTGCTCTCGTATCGGAACCTGAACTCCGCAGCTACGGTCAGGCGCCCCAGCCTCCCTCCAGAGGAAGCCTTCTGTGTCATGTGAGCGAAGATCTCCCGTACTGCATTCGTATCCCGGAGCAAGTCGCAGGCGATGCTCTCCAGCCTATCTCTCGCTTGCTGTTGGTGAGCATCGGTCGATAGTGGCACTCTGGAGGCCGATGATGGACGGCGGACCGTGGCGAACTCATCGATGTTTCTGCGGAGGTCTGATATAAGGGACGATAGATGCGCTGCATCTGAAGCAATGCGTGGTTCAGGTGCTGTGCCGCTTTTGAGCCTTCGATATATGTCGATGAGAGTAATGCTGAAGTCTATGACGGTCATCACATTGCAGACGAGCGATAGAGTTGCCACGGCCTCCATGATGAATGCCAAGACGCGCTCGAAATGCCGCAGACAAGTGTTTGGGGTAGGTTGCTTAGGAGGGTCTGCCCCTGACGACCATCGAATCCAGTAGCTCTAGCTACCAGCTTAACGTAGGCCAGTTCAATGGCATGTCTTTTGGCACTTGGAAGCGAAATATGTTCAACACGGCTTGGGGGAGCCAACTACCCGAGATGTTGCCTAGCTATTCTCAGCGACTCCTCTTTAGTGCCCAATTCGAGCGCTCAACTCCGGGAGACCGACGCCACATCGCGCTGTATGTTCCTGCTAATACGCGACGATTCCTCTGTCTTGTGATTGGCAAGTTCCCCGCGTTACTGCCGCAGACGTACTAACGGTTTTCTGCACCGACAGGCACACATTTAACCAATTAGATGGCCTTGCCCAAATTGCCCTGGACAAGCTGAAGAGACACTGTCCGGTGTGACAATGGCGGTGCACCTGACGGCCTTTCAGAAAGTAAAACAAACGCCAGCTTCCTGAGCTACACGAAGAGCCCGAGTCCAGGCCACACAGCCTTAGGGGGATTACATAATGCTGATCTACTTATCAGCGAAACCAGTATCGCTCAAATAATTTGTGAAGTTGAGTCATATAATTAGTTTTCCTATACAAAATACCCTCTAGTTGAAGTAGAGGGACTTAGAGGTATGTATAAGTTCACATCCAGCACGAAAGCCTTACGATACATCCTCCTTTTGGAGCCACAACTCGAGCAAAGTTGAAAGCTGTGACCCAAATCAGTGACTTGGAGGTCTGGTGCCGGCGACCTAACGTTCTACGGTCTTGGTGGGATTTGTTCCACACAGTTATGCATAAGCACCACAGTCACTCATGACACGTCCGAGTCAAGGGTTTTAGGCACAGCCAGTGTAAATTATGGATGGTAAGTTGGAGTATTGGCAGGCTCTCATTCTCTTGCACGGAGACGTATGTACGTAGAAGATAGATTTGGGGGGCAGGGACATATGGCGACGCGTCGCTGCTGTTATCAACTCACCTACCAATAGCAGCGACGTGATCCGTGACCAAGCACTTCCAATCAGAATCGCCGACGTAGATGGTGAAAGTATCGTCGTGCGTCCTGCCCGTGCTAAGCGTCGTGCCTAGCTGCCAGAATAGATCCGCGGCCATGCCCTCCGAGTTGACCGAGGTTACCTGCCAGGGCCGCTGCAGGGCGCAATGATTCTGGGGAGCCCCGTCTGCAACATGGTCACAGTCAGCCCCGACACTCCGCGAAACGAAATAGTATAGCAAAAGGTAGAGAGTCGGAGGGGATAGCAAGAGACTTACACTCCTCAAACACACACGGCTTACCAGCCGCCTTACAGGCGGCGGCGTGCGACCTAACCCACCCGTTGCCCCAATCGAAACTCGTGCCCCAGTGGCTGGGATACAGGTGGAAGGTACCGAAGTCGAGGGATTTGATGGCGAGGTTCGCCTTGAAGTCGACGCCCTCGGTGAACTGGTAGGGGTAGCTGCCGTCGCCCTGGAGGCCGAAGCCCTCGTCGCCGAGGGTGACGAGGTGGTTGGGGTCGAGGCTCTTGACGTAGGCGGACGTCTCAGTGGCCCACTTGGTGATGACGCTCGTGGGGCAGCCGTTGCAGCGCGGCTCGTTAGCGAGCTCCCAGGCGAGGATGGCGGGCGAGTCGACGAAGCGTGACACGACGGCCCGAATATAGGCGCGATACTGTGCCTGCGCTGCCGCGTTCGTGTACCACGTGTTCTTGCTGCCGCCGAACACGCGCACGTAGGCCGCCATGCCGCCGTAGTCGTCCCAGTAGTTGACGAAGTTGATGATCAGCTTGATGCCGCGCCGCTCGGCCGCCCGGACGATGTAGTCGAGGCGCTGCAGGCCGTTGGCGCCCGTGTTGATGGTCGAGCCGCCGCCCGCGCGCAGGTGCTGGAAGTACACGGTCCCGCTGCCGGGCACCGAGGTCACGTCGTTGAAGCCCCAGATGCGCAGGATCTTGAGTCCGGACCGGGCCAGCTGGTCGAGGGTGAGGTCCACATCCGCGTTGTTGGTCAGGAAGGAGATCCAGTAGCTGTTGGTGCCCGCGTAGTACTTGGTGACCCCGTCGATCTTAAACCGGGTGCCGTCCGTGGTCACGAACTTGCTCTGTCTGGCAGAGAGGCCCGTCGACTCGTCACTGACGGCTCGGGCTGCGACACTGGTAGAGAGACCCGTCGACTCGCCACTGACGGCGCGGGCTGCGACGCTGGTCGCGAGCGCCAGCGACACGAGTCCCGCTTGGAGATACTTCATCTTTGCGTACCGGGCTGGGACAGTTCGGGGAGAGTGAAGTGGTTGCTTCTAGTCGGAAGAAGAGAGACCAAGGCGAAGATTTATACCAACCGGATCACACGACATGTGTCGTGTCTCATGAGGTTCTTATGACAGAAGCCTCATTACTATGTCTGCCGAGCCTTGACCCCGGATTGAGGTGTTCCTTGAGCCCCTTCTGAGCACCGGGAGAGCCTCTCTCCACCAATGATGTTGACATGCGCCGGCCGCCGGCAACGCAGTGCTACATTTCTAGCGCATTGGTGAGCGAGATGACGGAGACAAAGGAGTTGAGACCCCAACTGAGAAAGCTCAGATACATTGAGGGCTCTGACGCGGACATGGCTTTGCTAGGGAACTCTACCCTGTTGCAGGTATGTCGGCCTGGGTAAACAGGCGACCATGTCGAGGTGGAGGTCTAATATTGTCTATTCCCGATGCGGAAGTCTTGGGACGCGGCTCAAAGAGGTCCGAACAGCCCACTCCGGTGTTATGGAACTCTAGCCTGAGACCAAATCTTCGCAATACAATTAGACGATTCTAAACTTTATGGAGGACCCTCGAGAAGGATAGGAGTATGCCTGATGTTATGCGCCTCTAAATCTGCACACAAATGTTGTCCATGGCTGCTGAATCGAGTAGTAGCCGGTAATAGGGAGCTTGCTTCCCCTTGTAAGCCTTTGCCAAACTAGTGCGTGTTTAGATAGTTAAGGAGAACGAGGATTGACATGCACATATCGACCAGGTGAGTATGAGGAGCCAATCAGGCCATAAAGACGTTCCGACTTTGCGTAGCTACTAACTCGGGCGTCCATCGCTACATCGCTCCTGGATATATTCAAATCTTTGCAAAAGTGATGTATGGCTGATAAAGTTCATACGTCTTCTAGCACGATATCTGGTTACCTGACATATCAGCAGGCACATAATCGTCGTGGATGTACAGTTGCAAAACCCTAGGCTCGGGGTAATGCCGCGTCGCGTGCACTAACCACCAGATGCTAGAGACCACCAGAATACCAACAAGGATCACGTTGTTGCAATCCATGGCGGCGGCGGACGTCTGCAGGGAATATGCTGGGCAACTAGTCAATGCCGCATTAAACATAGACAAAGAATTCAGTCCTACTTACTGAAGCAGAAGAAGAAATCGAACATGGCGATCAAGAACACTGCAGCTAAGTTGATGCCCCAGCCGAGCTTCCTAAGGTGGAATGGGCCGGCTGCCAAGTACTTGCGGCCAGTCAGCATGTTTGCATTGAACGGAATCGCGTACGACACTGTCGTCAAGACGTTGAATGATCCGGTCAGCGCAAGAAATGCGCTTGTATTTCCCAGCGGGATTGCGCCTAGCCCAGTGGCGATGGCGGACACGGATAGGGTCGCATAGACGTGACAACTGAGCCCTTCGTTGACTAGACCGAAGATGCCAGAGAAAAGTACGGCATTATCACGAACTAGTGCCCAGTATGTTCGCGAGTTTGTTTGAAAAGTCCCTAAACAGCAGCATACGCTGCTGAGAAGCAAGATGAACAGTAGCCCAAACGTCCCACCAGGGCTGCCTGTGGGTTGTAAGTAGATCCCCGCAAGGGGGTACGTATTGATGCCAGTCTGCAGGGCTGCGAGATCGGTTATTGCATAGCACAATGCTATGCTGAAGAGAACGCGTACAACCCGTCCAAGCCAATTTTCAGACTGATGGCTCTTGGTATGTCCCTCTCCGGCTGTGGCAGTTCCTCTGCGATGCGGGGTGATGGCATCAGGAGTCCCGACGGTGAAGGCCCCATTCAACGCCCCTAACAGGAACGCGACACCACCTTGCCAGCTGGTCAAGTTGTTCTCTCGGAAGGAACCTCAAACGAAGTAATGGGAAACATGGGTCGCTGGCATTGCCATGATGACGATTCTTGCAACAATTCCGCCGACTACGACGAAGAGCATGCCCGCATTTTGCGTATACGGCATAAGCTGGTTGGCGAAGATGGCGAACAACGTGGAGATCCAGAGAACGCCGATGTACATGATATACACGCGCCAGGGTTTCGCCACAGAGTCCGGATGCCAAGTAGCGTACATCTCGACGAGGATATTGGCCGTGATCTGAACAAGCGCCGTCAGATCGAACACCCATCCGTAAAAGTTGATCCAACATGTAAAGAAGCCAATCATCCATCTCCATCTCGGTCCGGCGGCGATGGTGGCCCAATGATAGACTCCGCCTGCGGTTAGTACCGATGAAGCGAGCTTAGTAGACGTCAGAGATCTCTGAAGACAACAGGGGGTGTGATTGGCAATCTGGCAGCCTACATACCTTAGGACAGGCTCAGTCCAATGAACGTATAGTAGAACACCGCTACGATAAGCCCAAAGATAAGGCCAGGAGATCCGCCATTCACTGTCAGCGACGAAGGATGTCAACTCATGCTGAAGCATCGTATCCAGGAGTACCTGGACTGACAGATAGAAACAGCAATGGAAGGCCCCAAAGCTGCCTAAGCGTTGCCGATAGTGAGGGCGATGCCTAAAACTCCGAGTAGACCATATTGACGCTTTAACTGGTCCTTGTAGCCAGCGGCATTGACTTGAAGCCCGCGTTTGATTCCAGCAGCGGTTCCAGCGTCAAACCCGCCGTCCTCGGCTTTCTTCTCGTCCGTGATCGTGAGCTTAGGGTCCTCAGCATCATCATTATCGCTAGACTCTACGTGAGACTTCGAAGTGGGGTTGATAGAAATGCCACTCTTGAACTGACTGGTAGGAGCGTGTTGGTGCCAGGTCCAATGGTGTATCGGTGAAGCAGGACGGGATGGATTTATGTGCTGGGAGGTTGTTGTGACGGCGCAGGAACATACATACTTACATGCTAGGCGGCCGGCTCGCTCTCGCATGCGATAAGATCAAATGCAACCGTACCAAGACATATCTATCGAGAAACTGAGATCTCTGTACGATTCGCTAATCAACTCAAGCTGTTATCTGAGACGCAGGGCTAATGATAAGTAGTTGGAACTCGCATGCAGCACGACCCCATGCCTCTGATTGCAGCGCGGGCGCCAAGAATTGCAGGCTGAAGACGCACTGATCACTAGACTAGAGGGGTGAAAAGGCTATGGAGCGCAGACCTAATCCATAGGTTAGGGTAAGGATCGCAAATTTCAAACCCTCGTGGAGGGTTATCGACTGAGGTTGTTGTGCAAGTATCCTACATAGTAAATAGGAAAGTTGCCACCCCCTTAATGTTGACTTAAGATTTATGCCGCCCTAATTTAGTGCCCAGCGTAGCGGATATCTGCAGTACTTACTGCACTTGTCCCTGCACGCTGTCGTGGCCCCCCACTGCACTAATCTCCTGTCATTCTTCGCACCATAGGTTCCGTTCTCTGACTAATGAGTTGATAGCTCGTGTGGCTCTCATATGCTGGGAGTGAAATACTGCTTTGAGCAATTTCCACTCGTGAAAATAATAGCCACTAATACAACATATTGGTGACTTGGAAAAACCGTGTCAATAGATACTATCTTACCCCGTTGGCCTAAACCAGCGAATGACCTACAACTCTGAGCCTCGAGCATGGTTTTCCCGGTATGCTTTGATCTGCCTTCATATCAGATATCGTGAGAATCCGGTACATGTATTACCCTGGGCGGCTTAACTTGGCCTCCTGTTAAGGACAGCCCAACCCCACTAGACCAATGTGACATTTGACAGACTTCCCTCCATTCGGGTAGCCCGTAATACGAGGCACACAACGCCAAGGCGGAGGCATAATTACCTATATCTTTGGATCATACCATATACGTTTGAATAAGATCCTGCTCGGAGGCAATGACACCAGTCGTTCGAGATATGAGAGAAGGTAGCGGTTCTTTGGTAGGCCAGGGGAGGGGTTCAAGACGTACTGGACCATGTATCTTGCCTTGCATGGAAAACCATCATACCCAGCAATCGGGTTGTTTCCGGTGGAAATCATTCCTATTGGCATGTAATTGTCGTGGCGTTATTGGATTCTGGATCTTATAGATAGATGATAAGCTCACATTTCCCAAGTGGCCTAAAGTCATATATCTATACATCGAAACGCTCAGTTGCATTCCGATACTTACATCTCCTGGTAGTATCTAATTAACATATCACATCCATAGAAGGTCTATTCTATAGTGGGTATGCACCCGGGACTAACAAGAACACAGCGAGCTGATGCCCGACGCCGACGACTTGGTGATGACAATTTAGAATATTATTCTAGGGTTCAGTTGGTTTCCTCAGTCGTAGCACAGAGCCTGGCGAAACCTAAGAGCCTTTGTGACTCTTACAGTCATATAAATGCTACAGAATGGGTAAACGCATATGTGTTTGGCTTGTCTTTTGGAGTTGACGACTCTATATGGTTCTCAACATACTCCTCCGCGAATGGTATGTAGCACGTCATACGCTTTACACAGTCAGACTCCGGCGCATAGAGCGTCCAGGCATTGCGTGGATCTTGAGTTTAATTACCTTATCGTGGACGATATCCACGGAACGATATCGGTCTCGGTTGTCTTAATCGTACAGGTTTGTTTTCGAATATCTAAGCTCTATCATGTAAGCAGGGATATAGTATCTCGTAGACGGTTAGTTTGAGCCATACTGTATTGTAACACCGGAGGATTCGTCAAGGCCCCTGCGCATCTTGAGCGGAACAGGAAAGTGTTCATGGCATAGGCTCTTGGTAGATGCCTAGCTGGCACGGCTTCCGCTCCTCGTTGGCAACCCACACTACGCTTCGATGCTCTCATACATATTAATAACATTCATCTCCTAGTCATGGCTATAATCTCTGCTCTCTTAAGGTCGCCAACCCAGTAACCCTACCCTGTCTTTCAACTGCCCATTTATCTTATAGAAGCACTTCAACCCCATATCCTTTTTGGCTTTAGGCTGGGCCGCTAGTAGTTCAGCGGACCCTGCCTGCTGGAATTCCACATATGTCAGGCCCAAGTCCGGCAGGCTCGTGATTGTCGGGGGGGCTCACTGAGCGACTCAATATACTAACATGTGCTCGATCTAGCCTTGGGACGATGCGCCAATCGTCGCCATCCCGGCCGCCCGGGGAGAGGAATCCTACGACCACGATGCTGCCCCGGCGCCGAAGTTCCGGAGGCTTGGCGCCAAGAACATCACCGTTCTCCACACCTACTATCCGGAAGTCGCGGGCACAGACGAATTCGCCGGGCCGTTGATCGGTGCCAAGGGGGTGTGGTTTGGAGGCGATCGCCAGTGGCGCCTGGCCGATGCGTATGTCGGGACCCCCTCGGAGAAGCTGTTCTGGGAGGTGCTGAAGCGGGACGGCGTTATTGGCGAGACCTCTGCCGGAGCGTCGATTCAGGGGAGTTTCCTCGCTCGCGGCGACACCGGAACAACCGGATCATGGTAGCAACCACCAGGAAAGTTTCGGCTTCGTCAGGAATGTCGCCACCGACCAGCACCCGCTCGTCCGCAACTGCCAGGTCGACATGTTCGATACTGTTGGATTATAGCAAAAGATTGGGTGCTCGAACTGTGTTACTTCAAGCGTTATATGGTTATATATGTGTTCCTACAGATATCCCTGAAAGTCAGACCGGAGCCGCTCGGCATCAGTATCGATGAGAGCACTGCCGTTATTGTGTCTAAGAACGGTGCTGAGTCTGTTCGGCGCTAGTTATGTGATCGTCTACGATGGGAAGCTTTGGTGGCGAGAGGGATAGGACTTGAAGAACCTGCCAGATAAATGGTCTATTTCCTACTTTCTTAGAAGTGGCGACAGACATGATCTCCACAACCGAGAGGTCGCCGTTTAGTGCAATGGAAGCGATAATGCCACGATCCCTTCAATGAAGGTGTCCACTCACTAGATATCATAATGAAAGAGCACAATCACTATATAAGTAATGGGATATAAGGTATAAAAGGGTCAAAACGGTACTTCCGCATACAGGCCGTTCCCGGCCAGCAGACATACTTCAAGAGCCGGGAAGCGCAAACGCAAGCTGTAACACGCGTCACAAGGAACATAACATAAGCCACATAGTGTTTATTACCAAGGGAAAGGAACGAAAAAGCGACCTAAGAAACGGCGTGGCCCTCTTAAAACCAACGCCTAGTACTTAGCATCCCAGTCGTTTTCGCACGTGCGATGAGGCCGACTTCTCAAAGATACTAAGGCAAGAGCAGCTAGAATGTATCAGGAGCGATATAAGGATCGTCTAGGGTAAAACCTGAAAGATGGCTACCCGCACGCTCAGTGGGACGATCCACTCGAGTAGCACTCCCATAGCAGCCTCACAGACGAGAGATACATTATGATATCCTGAGCCCATGTGACGGTGGTAAATCAAGCCGGTCCCTGCACAATACGGCAGCAGGGCAGCGACCAAACCTGCCACAAGGAGCCCCTTATGCTCTGTCTCAGTTGGATCTAGCTATTAATAGTTAGCAGTCTTATTTGATCTGTCGTAAAAGACGCAAAAGATGAAGGGACTCACACTAGGAATCCGGAGGTTTTCTCCGGAGAAGTGGGTCCAGCCCCTATTCGAGGTGGCTAAGTTAGGACTTTGCTTACGCGTTCTTTTACACCTTTCAATATGTTATCATTACTTATACCTTAATTAATAATTGAAATTATGGATCAATATATAAATAATACGCTTAAAAATACGGTTATTTACGAATAGATATAACCCAACATACCCAGGGCTGTTGCAAGAAATCCAGAGCTTTAACAAAGCATAAAGCGACACACCTTAAGATTTCCATCGTTCTTTGATTGACTCTACTCTGTACATTTCCACATACAAGACCTTCCAGGGTAGCCTCACTTTCTGTCCAACTTCCCAAATTTCTAGACTCACTCGGACTCCAGTCAGCCATGCTTTCGAGAATTCCTCCTAGGAAGGCTCTATGTAAAAATGACAGTTAAGCCAAAACATCACTCCAGCTAAACGGGCTGCGACGGCCGCTAAGGCGACCTCAGAATAGATTGACGCGCTTCTCAACCAGCATTTGCAGTCACTCGTCTTTATGGATCTAGTGGTCTTAATAAGGGAAGTCCGCCACTGTTCGGGGCGTGTTCTGCAGTTGGACCAACCAGGGGAATGCCGGCACCGGCCGCACTTCCATCGCTTATTGCTCTCGCAGCTAAGTAGTCCATTTCAAGAGCCTCTGGGCTGATCTGTTTCCATTGACTCCGGCTCGGAAGATGGATGCGGACGTCCGTGCATATCGTCAACTTAGTCCAGGTTCGAAAGTGCCAAATGGGCCCGGAGGAGAGATAGGAAATTGAGCATCGTTTACGTCCAGATCCAGAAGGCATTAAGACGGTGTCTCGTCCCCTTCAGAAAAGGGACGCGACAAGGGCAACGTGTCTTCTTCCCTGTCAATTCTATCTCTTGTTGGGCCACTCGGGGACAGATGGCTCGCTTCTTTGTGAAAGAAGGTCGCAGAACTCATCGTGTCCCTTTCCGGCAGGTTCGGTTGGCTTTGATTCTTATGTCGCGGTTATGGTGTTCTGCATGGTACGTTACATTTAACTAACAAGCCGCTCTTAAGCAGTTAATAGCTTACAGAAGTCTCGACTCGAGTGTAGCAAGAAGCCGGACCGAAACTTTTCAACTTCATTAACGTCACCAGAGCCTTTGGCAGGCAGTATTCGGTGTTAGGTTATGTCCTTTGTGGGTTCGAGAAGACAGCGAGCGCTTTCACGATGCAGGATATAAATGGCGTGACGCCGAAGTTCTGTAGGGGAATGGAGGCAGCTCGGGAACCGCGTCAGCTTATTGGGATCGTCGTCGGAGACATTGCGCTCTAATGAGTGAGCGTTGCGCTGTCATGCTCTGTCAAAATCGATGGACCCCTAGCAAAACTCATCTAGAACTGTTGCGACTCTGGCAATCTCAGGGATAACGCCTACTGTTACAGATGCTGAATTTTTGTCTAGGTGAGTGAATCTGTCTGGAGATTTGCCCGGAATTGATATCTGGTAGATATTTTGGTGAATGGCGAGAGCTCACAGTAAGCCCGCGGAAATAGAGGTGCGGCGCCAATAGCTCAGCCACCATTATCATCCGCGGATTCGGCGAGTTTGGGACTTGGTCCAGCAAGGCTGCGCCGGGAACGCTGTCCGTCATGTTAACTCCTTCGAAACTGATAACCTTTGCCAGCGACTTCTACCCGTAATTTCGAGGCATCGTTGAGGGCGTGAACTTGGCTACCGGTGGTTGAGTTCAATCGTAAAGCCCTGGGAATGGATTGGACCGCTAGTCAACACAAGGGGGCGACAACTCTCTAGAGCTTGCTTAGCGGATTCTCGTACGTTGAGAGGACTGGCTTGGCTGGAGAAGGGCTTGCCTCATAGTTGGAGAATAGGACGCGATATACACGACGCGAAACGTGGCATTTCTCTTCGAAGTTTTGAAAGCCAAGAGGCTTTACTTTTACTTGGATTCGCCGTTCGGGGTTCATCTGGCGTGAAGTCCTACGGTTTCACTAAGTGGAGGGTAAGCCGGCTGCGACCTACTGGTGCTTACAAGGATCTGCGCTATACAGAGGGTCGACAGCCTAAGGGGATGACCCTGGATTACTTACATAGTATATAAAAGAATAAGGCGATCCTTATGGGCGCCACCTGATCCCTCCGGGTTGCCGGTAAAGCGAATCGGAAGCATCTGTTCTTCATGGTCGGCCCCTTAATACCCGAGGTACACCTCATGCGTGGGCTACGAAAGTGAGAACGCGCGTGGCCGGTTAAGAACTATTGCTGCACCAAATAGCTGCTGACATGGCGCACGCAATTAGAAGAGTCGCCAGTGTTATTAATAAAACACCATCACTGAAGCCGTCGCTGGCATCAGCACCCAGAGGAAGAAAACCAACTTCCCATGACTTTCGTAATACTCTCTTCATATTGACAGCCCTTCGTGGTTTCTCCATGAGTATCCTTGCCCTAGCCGCCGCCTTCCTTAATATTACGCGTGATATCTCTCGTATAATTCAGCATTAGCGGCGGTTCGAGCCACCCGTCATTTTCGTCTTAGTAGCAAGCGTTTGGGGGTTCGAACTCGAACTCGATTTCTGAGTTCAGACTCATGTCACTATCATAACTGTGTTCCGCATGGATATGATGCCTGACATTGGGATTCCGGCCAAAGCACCTCTTTTTCCTCAGCCTGTGTGGAGCACGAGGTCGGCGTCCGCCCTGCTTACTATTTTGGCAGCGCAAGAGAGAGGCTGACGCCTTAAGCACAAGTGAGAATGTATATTGGGCATCGCTATGCAATCTTGGTGAGCATGTCGTTCAGTAAACGACATTTCTAAGGAAGGCAGTTCTACGGTTATTCGTCCTTGACAGCCCTTGACAACTGACTCCTGCAATTGCTTAAATATTTGTTCAGAAGACCAATATTAGTCGAGTACTTAATGCCCACTCTCACGGAAGGACGATTCAGACCTTCAATGACGTAAATTAGTTTCGGACTTTACCGAGCAATCGAACGAGATTTGTCATAATGGGTGGCCCAAGTTGACTCTCATTCCAGGCTCATTGAATATATGCCCTAATAGGAATAAGCCAAACCATTCTGGCAACCCTGGTAATCGCCTCAACTTCTAGACTCTTCGCGTCCTCTATAGTTCCATAATTGAGAGCCAACATTGATGATCTGTGGCCTGAATCCGAATTGTATATTTCTGGGAAACTGTATAGCGTAGGAAACCGGAGGACCAGGGCGCCCGTCCCCTTTCCAACACTCCTTCCGCAGCTCCCCCTATGATTACCGTCTTAGAGACAACGCAACCAGTCCTCGGACCAGAGAAGTCTTGGGATCAAGCGCGAACGCGGCCCAGAAGCAAAGAAGCAGTTCTCGAGGGTGTCGAGGGCGAAGACGCCATGCCCGAAACGCTGAGCGTATAACGAATAGACCGCGGCGCCGAGGAACCCTGCAGGAAGGGGTCCCGTATTCCTAGGGCCGAGAAGCTCACTGGCGGACCCTAGCATGAGACAGGGGCTGACGCGGCCCCGAGTAGGAAGACGACGGCGAATGCGCACGGGTGGGCCCAGGCTATCCGACTCTGAACTGACAGCAGCCCGCGAACACCGCTCAGGAGTAGGGCGAAGGTGGAGCCGTGCATGAGAAGTCCGGCCCCACGAGAAAAAGCCTTTGCGGCCTCTTTCCGGGCTGTCCAACTATTTGGTTGCTGGACTTTGAGCCATGGTAGTCTGTTCTACGTGATTTGGATTATCCTATCTGCTACCAGTTAGGGATGTGCCACGGCTTTCAAATCCGGCTTTTAATTATATCTTCTACTTCTTCCCCCGCCACGTCGAACCTTAATCGAATTGCGAACCCTAGCTGTCACAGTTAGGCTGATCGCGAGGAAAGGTTGCATAGGGTGTGGAAAGTGTAAGTTGATCTGATTTTTTTTCAGGGCTCTAGAGAGTGGTGGCTAGAAAGTTCTATATATAGTGTGGGAGCCCCGGAACAGCGTTATTGCAGGGTGCCTTAGGTCCCAAGGGCTTGATGACCAAGTAGGTTACCTCTATTCTGCGACACTAGCGAACCAAATTTTCACACCACGGAATCAAAAATGAACTTGTAGTTAGGGTTGAAGTGGAATATCAACTCTATCGGGGGCGTGATGGTTTCGGCGCCGTTCCGTGGCGACTCTTGGATTTTATAGACTTCGAAGGGAAGACAGAGTAGGACATTTTAAAATTACGCGCGTTTCTTCACCAGCCTGCGTCTCTCTTTAGAACTTAGCAAAATACAGGTGTGCCCCCGACGGGGGCTCTGCTTTAGATCGGCTCGTCTACCGGAACCGAATATACAAACTAATTATCCGAACTCTACTACATATCTGTGTATAACGTCTCTACTTAGTCCCGACACCTCTTCACGGATACATCTCCTTGATGGGATGCACCTTACACAATGTCCCGCAGCATAGTCCCAAGAGGCATAACTTGACCACTAATTAGGTTAACGTTCCGCTACCGGCACCCGCAATTCCCGCTCCTGGTCGCCGTCTCGGACCCTCATACGACGGCCCCACCGCATTTGGGCATGGACCCGAACAATCCGGGCTCGAATCCCGGAGCCGCCCTTCTTGCACCGCCTCAAAGGTGCGCACGGTTAAGGGTCAAACCCACCGCCGCTAGCATCCGCATCACTACTCAATCGCCCGGACTCGGGGTTCGGGACAGCGGGCTCAGGTTGTGTAGCCTCCCTCCACCAACGGAACGGAGCACGCCGCATATTCCTACCGACCCCCTCACAGCTCTAACCTTAACATTAGCCGCACTTCCGTGGGCGGCGGAGATAATCGTCCCAGTTAATGTGTATCCGGGGTTAAGATTCGCAGGCACAATAATACCTAGTGATAGGTTCCTCTACAACAGCGAGACCGTCGCATCACCTTACGTCGAACTGCGTCGCATATGATATCCGTATAACAGCCAACGCATACTCGCTACAATACAGTAAGAAGCCCTAATCCCGCTTCGTCCACCGAGCAACAGGTCAGCGTAGCCAAATCTAATCCCATTCATCCGTCCATCCCATCTTCTTACATGCATTCATACCCTCTTACGTCTTCTTACTGAGAGTCCACCGGCTCCACCTCAGCAGGCCGGACCTCACTCTCGGCCTCGGTTTCAGCCCCGGCCTCGGGCTTGACGTCAACGTACGGGGGCGCCTCCAACTCACGGGGCTCGTCAGTGTGGTCGTCAGCGACCCAGACACGGGCGAGCTCTTTTTCTACCTCGTGGCGGCGGGCCTTCCAGGCGCTGACCTGGAGGAGGCGGTCGCGGAGTTCCTGGAGCTCGCGCTCGACGTGCATTTTCTCGCGCTCGGTGCCGATGCGCTGGAACTCCCACTCATCGCCGCGGTCGCCCGTGCCGAGAGCCAGATTGTATGTGTGGTACTTCTTGAGCGAGACGCGAGTCGAGATGGTGATCAGGGCTGTTTCCCTATCGTCAGCAAACCATCGGACGGTGTAGTTAGGTGGAGTAAAAGAGGGGGTGGGGACGGGGCGACGGAGCGAGGCGGAAAAAAAAATGAGACAAGAGATAGGGACAGATGATGATGGCATGGGAATGCAAAACGTACTGATGCCCCTCTCCTTGCACGTCTCGTACAGCAGACCCTCAACGTCGCTGGACACGGCGCTGGTGCCCTCGTCGATGACGGCGTACTGCGGCTCGTGGTACAGCAGGCGGGCGATGCCGACGCGCTGCTTCTCGCCGCCGCTGAGGACGTCCTTCCACTCCTTGCGCGTGTCCCAGCCGCCCTCACGGTCGGGCAGGTACCCGAGCTTGGCAGCGTCGAGCGCGCGCTGGAGGTCGTCCTCGCCCTTGCGCTTCAGCCGCATGTCGACCTCGCCGTCGGGGTAGATGACCTGGTCGCGTAGCGTGCCGACAGTGAGGTACGGGCGTTGCGGCAGGAACATGATGCCGTCCTCGCCGATGGATTTGGGGCGGCTGACTAGGCCGCGGTAGACGGGCCACAGGCCGCCTATGACACGCGCGATGGCGCTCTTGCCGATGCCGTTGGGCCCGGAGATCAGAAGGTGCTCGCCTCGGCGGACAATCAAGGATAGCGACTCTATCAACTCATCGCCTCCCTGTGGCCAAAGGCCGGGAGCGACAATCGGGACGTGCTCAAGTCGAACGCCATCAAAACCCTTCTGCATGGTCCCTTGGACGTCTGACAGGGAGTAGAGTTCGTTTCCGGTCGGCAGTGGGAAGTACGCGTTGGCGTGGACCCGGTGCAATGTCGCAATAAGAGTGTAGACTCGGCTCGTGTGGCCAGCCAACTCGGCCAGGTCCTTGATGGAGTACATCATTCTGCCGCCGGCATCTGCCAATGATAGCATAAGGCGTTTGTTGGTGATGAACTCCTTCATGCGATTGCGTTCACGGCCGCCCTTCGCCGCGCCGTCGGCCATTTCGCTTGCACCTCCCAACCCGCCCCAGGCAGGTAGGAAGACGGGCAGCGATGATAGCAGGTAACCGTAGGCGCTCCAGCTGTACTTTAAGATAAAATCCTCGAGGATGTTGTAGCGGATCTTGAGCATGTATATGCCCTCCATCCAGCTCTTCAGCGACTTGAACTCCTTATTAAGGAAGGTCTTCTCCATTTCTGCTCCGCCATAGAAGGCCACCTCCTCCGCGTTCGCGATCAAGCGCGCATGTAAGCTTCTAAAATCACCTTCCTTGCGGCCTTCAACTGCTTTAAGCTTTCCGAAAGGCGGCGACATCCTCCGTAAAATGCTTGCTGTAAGGAAATAGTTGCTAAGGAGTCCGGTTAAGGCCAACGGCCCTAAGGAACGGTAAAGCTGGTAATTGAAGACGCAGAGGTCGACGAAGGGCTTCCCGAGCGACGAGTATAAGTTCGCAGCGGAGGCGCAGAATAGGGTCAAGTCCTGAGTGATAAACTGATCGGCTCCCTGCCCAACCCCACCGTCTAAGTTGGATAGCTTGTAGTAGTTTAGATTATCGTTAAGGTATAGATCGTGGATGTATCGTGTCAGGCGAGTCCGGAACGCGATGGATACTTTGGATTCTAGGAACTTGATCATAGAGTTCGTGTAAGAAGCGAAACCTCCTAATCCACACCACTAGACACGAAGGATAAGTTAGCCGCTCGATATCTTAAGCACTACGCATGGGGTCACGTACCTTGACTATGCCCCAGAGAAAGAGTCTGCCGTTGCCGGCAACCAGATCACGGACAATCTCACCGTCCAGTCGGGCAACTACTAAGGACAGGTAGGTTCGCAGCATTAGGAACGCGCCATGGCTGACCAACAAACCAGCTTCTTTGCTCGTCCATCGGGGTATCATAATGCTCATCAAGCTCAAGAACTGGTGCAAGAACGCTAGGTTGAGGCCGGGTTTGGTCTGCGCGGAGGGCACAGTGCCATCGCTAAGGCCAGACACTTTTGGCGGGTTAAGGAAGAGGCGACGATGGGCCTCGAAGGTTAAAGGCTTCGTGGGGCGAATGACGACCTTGGAAGTGCCATCCTTATAAGGGACGTAGATGGTCCGCGATCCATCTTTGTTGAATAGCCAAGAATTGGTGCGCACAAGTTTCTGACCCTGCTCTTTCTCTTGTCTTCTCCGCTTCCACCATCTCCGGCCGCCTTCTGCCCCGAGAATTATAGATGCGGCGAGGACGAGGGTGGCTAGGATCTTGGTGCGCCGGGATGTCTTGCGTATACGTTCCCGGAACAGCTTTTTGTATTTGTCGATGAAGGCTACGAGGATGTCTTCGGACGCCGAACGGCGAAGGGTCGATTGCACGGCCATGGCGATAGATTTCCGGAAGTGTGACCCTTGATTTCGACTTCACCTAATGTTTGTCGAGGAGTCGGAGACGTGCCATTGGCAAGGAATTACGTATTGTCACCAGAGAAGAACAGGTATAATATTCCAGTCATGAAATGTTGAGTTAATGTTTTCCTATCACAGCGAAAATAAAGAAACCATCAAAGCACAGGTGATAAATCCCGAGAGTGCGAGAAGGGAGGGACGTCGGGGCAGGAATATCGCACATGGTCTCCGGAGATCGCGATTCGGAGACGAAGACGGCTATGATGTATGATGGACGGAGAATGCTACGGTGGCTTAGGTAACTGGCTGCTGGCATGTGAAATAATGGTCCGAGGTTCAAAGCTCTCCACTCGGCGACAGCGCTTCCTGGCTGGGATTCCCCAGACGTATTAAATATACCACTAGCCACCTGCACGGCACAGCCATATAGAGGGGACGCCACAGTTCAAAGTCGGCTTTCGCTATGCTTCGTAAACGCACCCGCCTGTCTATTACTATGTGCCTATTCGGAGACTTAAAAGAGTGATAAGAGGCAATAAGTCAATTTGATAAAATCTATAGTAGAACCGTTCTCCTGTTTATTGGGAAGTCCTGTCATTATCCGAGTCTGTGGTGAGATGATGAGACCTATACTTCATTATCCGGGTCTGTGGTGGGATGATGAGACCAATGCTACACGTGGCCGCCTCCTTGCAGTTTTGACGCTAGGTGCTCTTCGCAGAGCCCCCGATCTAGGAGATAGAAATGAGATGTCATAAATATTTACAACAACCGCTCGTACGAATCGAGCCCAATGTGTTATTAGTTATTATCAAAAAGCCTACGCAGGGCAATTGCAGACCCGCTGCCAAGATCACTTTCTTACATATGCACCTACCGTAACTCAACTCATTGCATGCATAGGGGCTACTACCCGGATGGCCCGCTCCAAGTGTTCCCCCCCCTTTCCCACCATCACTGTAATGGGCGCCAACATGACCAATCAGTGAGCCGCGATGTTATGGTTGCGTTCAATTGGTCAGGTTTCCCCGTCTTGGAATGCCGCCCCTTGATTTACATACAGTACGTCCTGTCGACGGTGACCCCCAGATGCTCCATTCTATTTTAGAAACAGGACATTTGGATTCATAGTTGCGGCCATGTTACTTGCCATGTTGTCGAGGTGGCCAACATACCACCCTACGATGCGAGAGAAGATGTAAGCCCATACGAAGTAAACCGTAATCCAAATACATAGGTAGCTATAGTGTTCCCGCGACCTTGACTTGGGCTGACGGGGCGAAACAACCTTAATATTAGCTAGAGGCTGAATTTTGAAGCCTCATATTGGGATAGGCCTACCGGCGATTAAGATCCGGTTGTCTAAAAACACCGTGACACGTAAGTACCAATACATTATTATAAAGCGCGGAGCCTCGCGAATGCTTAAACCACATCTGATCAGGCTTTCTACCATAGTAGCATCAAGCTTCCAACAAATACGCTTTCTGGCGACGGTCGACCGATGACCGGAATTACTAGATCGTTTTCAATTTCCATTTATGGTTAGAGGCTCTGTCCGCTAAAAAAGTGAACAGAGTAAGAAATCACACCGGAGCGATCTTACATTGGACAGACGTGCTGATATCTGGGCTTGGCTAATCTCACGTAGAAGTGCTAGCCACGGATGTAATCTGTTAGCAGAAGAGGCCAACTTGCAGGCTGGGGCTTAACGTTCTCTATCAAGATCATTTGTGTTCGATTATTCCATGTCATTCACCTGGGTCTATAGTCTTTACAATGTATCTACCACTCGATGAGGGGGGGACCCATCCCGCGTGCTCTCCGACAGGTATCGAATTTGTTTTAGTGGCCTAAAATGAAATAATAGCAGCTACCGGCACAGTCAATTCGAAAATTAATTAATCACACAAGTCCCAACCTAACTAAATCACCCAGGCCACCCCGGCTCAGTGCTCTATGCCCCATTTCGCTACTTTTCTCGTTGGGCAATTTCGCTTGCGATTCCAGACTTTCCCTATTCTTCAGCCTCCAGCTTCCTGCAAGGTGTACCCAGTACCTTCAACCTCCTATGAGAAGTTCATTGAGAACTCACTGATCCTTGGGAAGCCCCCCTTCACTTTGCAGTAGCCGTCATTCGCACTACATGTATTTGTACTTTATAGCAGCTAAGGCAGCGACTAGCGGCATATGCTGCATGGGCAACCCATCCATCCGTTAATCGACCTTTTCCTCTCTAGAGCTCTTCTAGCCTTGAATTTCTACAGTTACCCGTAGTAACTACAGTGTACCTCCCCGTAGCTGAACCAGTCATCCTTTTCTCTCATCTTATCATCATCACTTTCTTTTTCACTTAAGAATCTGTCAAGTCTTCCTTCCTTATATCGGAGGTAGCGAGTCTGTGTTACGCTAGCGATTAGGCATGAGTTTCGAAACATAATATCCTTTTCTTACCATTTGAACATTGCGGCGGGCACTTAGAATTATCGGGGAGAGGAAGCGAAATTGACGAGCAGCTTCTTCACTCCTCTCGTTCATTATAGTGGTACATACATACATACATACTGCTTACAGGGCTCTCTACGTTCAGTTTAGCTCCAACTTTCTCCCAAATCCCAGTTCTCCACCCGTTGAATCTCCCGGCTCAGGTACAACCTTTCTCGACCCGATCCTTATTTCACCTCTCATCATCAAAGCGCGCCCGCCTTGCAAACTGCTCTCCTTGCTCTTAATTGTCGGCGCGCATCATAGTCCGGAATAGCATCGCACTGCATCCCATTGACCCGTCGCGGCATTGGATTCAATCACTCCCATCAAGTTCGCTCCTCCTTTCCATCCGACTTTGCAAAACGCCAGCGACACCCAGGCCGTCAATCCTTGGATTAAGGGGGTCCGGCAGCCATTAGAGGCTGACTGGGACATCACGGAGGTGAGCGACAATCCGTCCCAATCTTTCGAGCAAATGTGTTAGACGAACATCATTACATGCGGTCGTGGAGTGCCTTCTGTCCAGCCACATGCTCCATGGTGAATGGTTTCCCTATCGGTAGTTTGGGGGCTGCATGTCGTTCCAAAATTTGAAGTCGCTGGGTGTTAGGTATCACCAAGGTCGCCCATGCAATCACCGGCATTTACCTTTGGGCTCTATTAACCCACCTTGATGCTATGGGCATTTTCCTACATCTTTGACACCATTGCTAACACCGGAATCGTAGTGCGACAAGATAACAAGCTCCTGTAGCTGATCGCATCTCGACTATCCGACATGTCCAAAGGTCCCGACGAGAAAGCTCAGCTGGAGCATGAAGCCTCCAAGGAGAGAGACAACGGTGGAGGTTCGAAAAGAGGGCGCGGCCTATTAAACGTACCATCGAAAGCGTCATCCCAGCAGGTCCAGTCATCATCTGCCACAACGGGATTGAGCGGAGCTACCGCCAACGAACACCGCGACAGCATTGGCGGACACTCTAAAGAATCCAAGAGTAGCAGGCTCGGGCGGCGACGAAATGGCAGTATTTCGAGTAATCGATCCGGTGCGGGTACAGTCCCAACGTCCGGCACCTCGCAGCCTAACTCTTCTGCCGGTGCCCCCCAGAGGCGGAAAAAAGGCGGCCTGCTTGCGCTGCTGGGATGCTGTGGAGTCCCTGATAACGCAAATGCTCTGGAAGGAGGCGAAGACCCGTTGCCCTCACACAAGCTGGACAGGATCCCCCAAAGGCCGTTGACCTCGAGCCGGAGGACTATAACGCCATCAGAACAGACCACCGCCAGCAAGACTCAACTTCAAGAGAAGGAAAAAGAGACGCAGCCTGAGGTCCAGCCTCTCTCTGGCCCTGCCCACGACGTTCCCAAACCCGCTCAGCCTACTCAGGCGTCCACCGCGTACGACCAAGATCGGGTCGCGGAGACCGAGCAGACCACTACTACCGCCAGTGCCCCGGGCCCAAGCATTACCGTCAATCCTCCGGTGGCGGAGCAACGAGAGAAGGAACAGGCCGCCGAAACTGCCACTAAAGACGAAGACAGCGATGTGGACATGCCAGATGCGGATGCCACCGCTGCCACCGCTGCCACCAGTCAGCCCGCTGAGGAACCCGTCAATACCGCCGAAGAGCAACTGTCGAAGCCGATGGCTCCACCCCCACCTGGGCCGATACCCATTGCCCCCGCTCCGCCCATTGCTCAGATTGAAAGGTCGATAGCATCCGAAGAAGGCGAGCCGCAGAAGTTTCTGTTACCTCCGGTCGAACCTCACCTCAAGGGTAGAAAGTGTCTTGTTTTAGATCTAGATGAAACTTTAGTACACAGTTCTTTCAAGGTGAGTTGTCGGAACCTCACTCAGTAGACATGATGTGCTAATTCTCCCAGATCCTCCATCAGGCTGATTTCACGATTCCCGTCGAGATCGAGGGTAACTACCACAACGTATACGTAATAAAACGACCCGGTGTCGATCAGTTCATGAAGCGGATAGGCGAGCTTTATGAGGTGGTTGTTTTCACGGCGTCGGTGTCCAAGGTACGTGGGATTACTTTTCAGCTTTGGGTTCTGCGAGAGGCTGACTTGAGCTACAGTACGGCGACCCGTTATTGGATCAACTCGACATCCACAAAGTCGTCCACCATCGACTCTTCCGCGAAAGTTGCTACAACCACCAAGGCAACTACGTCAAGGATCTGTCCCAGGTTGGGCGTGATCTGAAAGACACCATCATCATCGACAACTCCCCGACATCATACATATTCCATCCCCAGCACGCCGTTCCGATCAGCAGTTGGTTTTCCGATGCGCACGACAACGAACTTCTAGACTTGATACCCGTTCTCGAGGACTTGGCCGGACCTAATGTTCAAGACGTTAGCCTAGTCCTCGATGTCACTCTCTGATTTTCATATATCCGTATTTTCTTCCCACACGAACCCACATACATCCACAGAGCTGCTACATGTTATCATAGCGAGCAGCTACATGTTGTCATAGCGGGAGGCGTTTGGTGATGATGACATCTTTGAAGCTTGTGCCGATATGCCCTTTTAATACCATATCTAACGTTTAAAGCTGCCAGCCTTCCCTTGCCTCAAGGCCGACTCTGCTCCCCGCAGAAGTGCCCTGTGGACGCTTGACCAAAGGGAATATGCACTCCGCTCATCTCATCTGAAAGGGCCGATCAATTTCGGACACAATTTTGGAAACATTTCGATATCAGGTGCTTTCGGCATGGTACGGTTTGGCACAAGGAGGGTAATCTTGGTTCGACACATCCAGATGAGTCTAACTAGAGGATACATTCACGAGCCTGTCAGGGTGGAGGTTACAGGAGCACGCCGAGCACCGCCTGGGCAACACAAAATTCTTCTTCCCCATCTCTTTTGTTAAATGTTCTACATCTTGTCAGCACCTTTTTTCTTCAATCCTTATTTTCTTTTTTTATTTTATTCCCGGTTCACATGGACGAAGAGAGCTGGGCGGGCGAGGTCCTGTGTCTGCGAGCCAGACTGGATAGGGAGGGCGACAGAGGGAAAGAGGGGGGTCCAAAGGATAAGATGAGATGAGGGGTAAGAAGAAAAGGGAGGAGAGAAGGGAAGAATGGTATGGCACGCGAGAGCTCAGCGCGGTAGCTGCCTAGCCACTGACGGCGGGAATCCGGAAATCGAAAGCTTGTCACCTCCTAACTGCCTACCTACTTATTGAGCAGATACCATAGCATATACCACACCGTACCATACCATAACCATCAGAGAGCAGCTAATTCAAGCACGCCGGCCTAGCTCAGTCAGGCCCTGTCTAGCCGCGGGTGGTTGCGTCCGTGGGCTTGGAGCTGGTCGGCGGTGTTGCGGAAAATCCAAATACGAATCATCCACCCCATTCCAGGTCGCAAAGTATCTCGCGTTTCTGTTTCCGTATTTCGAAGTCGCCCGTGAATACTTAGCTGCCCGGGAGAGGGACGGGTGAATAGGGGTTGTGGATCTCGGAAGGGTGAGCTAATTATCTGCTTGTTGATGCGGGCCAGGCTTGGAATAGAAAGAAGGATGGGGGCGATGGGGGATATGTGGTGGGGAGGGAGAGGTGTCTTTTGCTTCTACATACCACGTACAAGGTAAGACATATCGGCGTCCGTAGACTTCGCGAACTTCGCGATGAAACCCTGCAGGCAAGCGGCGGACGTGGAAGTGCCTCTGTTGGTCAGTGGACCGAGCTGGCTTAAGTGATGTGCGTGGGTGGGAAGTGGAACAAGAGTATCGGTCGGTCCAGTCACTTCGATCCGCGCCTTCGGCCTTTTGGGTTGCTAGTGTAGGTATGTGGCCCAGCGTTTATTGGAAATGCAGGTATGGCGGCGGTTTGGGGACCAGGTAGAATGTAGGTAGTAGGCAACGCCGCCACAGCGGCAGGCGCGGTCAGAGGATCGAAAGGTCTTTCGCTACGGCTCGAGGCCGCCGCCCTTGGTCTTGCCTCTAACTACATATAAGCGTCTAGGCATCCTAAGCATGTCAGCATTCCATGCCGTTTAATCGTCACATCGTCCGTGGGCTACCTTTGCCCGCGAGTTATGAGCGCAAGCTGCGCGTCAATGTTCAAATGACCATTTCCCCTCGACGGGCGAGGCAAACCGGGAACACTGGGCACAGGGATCCCGTTGTTTAATGTGTAACACGACATTCCGAAGCTGGGGATGAATGTCGTTCACAAGAGGCTCATCTCATGTCTCTCAAGGCTTTAGACAATAGGTCTCGGACTAGGGGGTAGCTATATGGTTACTCCGCCATCAAGGTATCACTAGTGTAGCCCCTTATTGAGCATTGATTTCACTGCCTGCTCGTGGAGAAATGATGAACAACGCACGAAGAGCTATCCTACTACCCGCCGTTTGTTCTAAAGAGATTAAAACCTCTTTGTGACAGCACAGGATGTTGTTTCATTGCCTGGCAGCCTTTTTGATAACCCCCTGAACTTAATGAAGTGGCCTCCCTACAGAGCATGTTGATTCGCCGACGAGAAGCGGCGATCGACCTGAGATACGGTCCTATCTCCTTTAGAAATGGATGATATTCATTTCAAGAAGCTGCGGTTTACCCAATCAACTGGATATGACATCCTCCTGTCAAACTCAGGGCTTTTGACGGTGTCTTCTGTGTCGAGGTAGCAGAGCCATTGCACCTCAGGCACTCGTCCTATTTCCGTCTTCCATCTAGATCAAGCGGAGTTGAGAATAGTGACATATAAAAAAGGGGGTTATCATCCGATGGAGATAGGAGATTACCTCGACAAACTTCTATGTGGTTGCACAAGCTCGGCCACGGCTAATCCTCCACCGTTTAGCTATGCTGGGACAACGACGATCGTACGCTGGTGGCAATGAAGATCTTGACAGCCGAGAAGCCGTCGGAGTCCTGCCCGGAACTAGTAGTCGCACGTCATCTAGCAAAGAGATGCCGGACTGAGATGAAGTTCGACCAGGTTTCCATACCCAAGCACTTCTGGATTAGTGGACCAAATGGCCGCCACTTATGCCTTGCCTCGGGCCCGCTCGGCTCCCTGTTGAGCCAGAGCATATCAGGCATCGGCATGGAGACATCAGAACCTTTGAAAGACATCTGTTATCAGGCATCCATGGCGCTCTGCTACGTACATAGAAGAGGCATGTGCCACGGCGATAAGCATATCCATAGCTACTGGCTTGTTCCGACACAAGTTAGCCTGACGCTGAATTAGACTTTAGACCAGAAAAGGCATTGATGAAACTTGATCATGAGGCTATGTCTGGACGGAACATCAGGAAATGCTTCGGTCGTGTGGTCAAGCGTTCTCCTGACGAAAGGACTAGCGGGCCTAGGGAGCCTGGAAAGCCAAAGTATCTCGTGGAGCCGTCCGACTTATCCTTACTTGAAAGATATCACAGTCAAACTGATCGGGAGAAAAGGTTGCAGAAGGTGTGGAAAGCGTAAATTGTCCTCATTAATTCTGGGGCACCAGGGAGCAGTGGCTGGAAAGCTCTATATAGAGTGTGGGAGGCGTGGAACAACGTTATTCCGGAGTACCTACCGGATTGTGGGCTTTGATGACTAACCAAGCTACCCCTTTTCTGCAACAAAAGAATGTTCCGAACCGGAATTATTTCGATCACCGGATTTGGCAGGAATCCTTAGCCCGAGAAGACTCAGCGCCTAAACGTTCAGACTTAAGATACGCTGCCCCTGAGGTGCTCATGAGAAGTGAACAGATGGCTATGCAAGCGATATATGGTCACCCTGTGTTGTGTACAATCTACAACATCAGGACAAGGGGCCAACTCTTGAACCGGGTAGACTCTATGCCTAATCTTCTTTCCTTTCTAACGTGGGAATTCGGCCCCTTCCCACTGTGTCAAAGAATGTTTAGGAACTCTCATACCTCAACATTCTGAGGTCAAAGAAATAGATGAGACTAACCAATGTGAACTTCGAAGATGGTCGGACAACGTAATTCATTCGAAACAGTCTGACCGCCACCCCTTGCTAATAAACTGAGAGAAATATCGACATGAGCTGGATCTCAGTTTCTCACCAGATATACGAGCAACCCTTCTGACTAAAACCGACGTTAATCATTCCGCCAGAAGACTGGAGGAAATGACGCAAGGTCAGACAGCGACGCAAGAATCACACCGGTTATCCAACTCTACTACATGAAGACCTAAGTCGAGAGCGTGTCGTCTACGCGCGATCTTTACCGGAAGCGGACAACGAAACTTTAGAGTGTTCAGAGGAAGAAAGCCATGGATTCCTGGACAAGCATAGCAATGTGTCCACACCCATCGATTTCGCCTCGCCAGCGAGCACACCTCCCGGCGACTGGCAGCCGATTAAAGTCATTACTCGTCAACGCCCGAGTCAACGATTAAGAAAGATATCAAAGATTTGCCGAAATCACAGATGGTGCAAGCCGAAGTAAATGAGATATCTGGCGCTGGCGCCACGGCACCACACGACACTTACTGGCCGGACGTCGACACGATACGGTACCAGGTATGACGGGCATCCAGCGCAGCCGGGGTCGCGAGCAAGAGGCCACTAGCCGAGATAGACTGGAAATCATGGCCACCTGCCCCGAAGCGCCGGCACACTGAGTTCTTGATTGAATGCACGTTGCGCGACCGGGTGGAGAGCGTCAAAGAAGCGGACGGTTGCGCGAGAAAGACTTATCGATTACAGAAGGATTAGGTGGATCTGCTGGCGGATCCGCCGAACAACGTGCTCAAGAACGATCCCAAGGAACGATTCGGGTTCTCGAGAATACTGAAGCATAAGTGGTTTGGGGACCGGTGGAAGTGTATTGTTGGGAGCATCTATGCGTTACATGCCACTATAATTGGCGAGGTAAAGCCCCATGCTCGGTTTCCTGACCACTTGGAGCGTATGTCTCACATTAGAAAGCGAGCGCAGTGTCCAGATAACGAGTCATTATCTCCGCAAGTGACTTAGGGCAGCCCTTGAGCCTCGAAAAATCGTCATCAGAGTTAGATGAGCTGCGGCTTCTAGCGGTGAGGCAACTGGAGCTCGCCTCTCAAGTGAACGTGAGTATAACTTGCCGTGTTACCAGGGTTGAGTAGCTGAAGGTTAACACATAGTCACAATACACTGAGCGGATACTAATAGCCAAAGGCACAGGTTGGGGAAAAAGAAAACAGCATGAACTTTTCTGTAGGGTAGTATCTGGGGTATCATGTGCACATACCGTTGCGTGTTTATGGCCCCGATGAAGATATCTGGAATATGACCCTTGCCTGGCAACTAGCTAATATGAGTTGGCCGCCATGAAAACAGAAGTATGAGCCTTTCTTTTCCTCCCTACCACCTTGCTACCGCGAAATGGAGAATACACTAGGAAAGGTGTGAAGTTTGTTACCAAATCTTAGGAGGGTTGAGGATTGCCTGACACTCTTCATCGGTGAGGGGCTGACAAGCGCCGCACCTACAGCGGAATCCCCATTTCGACAACAAGGTTCGCGGCTGCGCGCCGTAATAGATGGTCAATTCCGTTCCAACAGGAATTTTCGTGCGCGTCTTGAGTATGATGCTGTGTCGCGCCTTGTCAATGTAATAGTCGACATTGTTTCGGGGTCGGCAAGCGTTGTTGAACCTAGAGGCGACTAGGAAGATACTGAGGCCTCCGTGGGCCGTGCGGTTGGCGAAACTGCACGCCCGGGTTATTGGTCAGCATTGTGAAAGCTCTCTTTGAGGCAGAATGGTCAGGGGGGATGTATTAAGAGCTTACCCATTTGTGCGCAGAATTGCCATGTTCGGATCAACGTTTGGCGTTTCGAAATATGCATGCAAGCGTGAGAATGCCTGTTTAAGGTCGGGGGTCAACTTATCGAGCTCGTCGTAGAACGTCTTCTCCGTCGCCTCGATCACCGCCCGCTCCACATGAATCGTCCAACCCCTCTTCAGATCTCTCTGGGCAAACGCACCAAGTCCTGAGATATCGGATCGTTTGATCGCGAAGTACCGGTTGCTGAATCCCTCCGGGTTGCTCGAGGGAAGCTGCGGGATGTATATCTTGCTGAGCCAGTCCTTCGAGACAGGCTGGCTCGCCTTCTCGTCCTCGTCGAATCCCTGTGACTGTGGGCCCAGAGTTGCAATGGTACGATGAGCACTGTTGCCATTGCTGTTTTCTGTGGTGTGGCTATTCCCACCACCATTCTGGATGCCATTTTGGCCAGGCTGCTGCTCCTCGGGAGTGTTGGGTGGACAGGGCGGATAATCGCATTGCTCGGGCAGAACTTCTAGGTCTGGGTGGCCTATAGGGCGACGACGACCACCAGCAGTGTCTACGCCAAAAGTGCCGAAGAGGCCCTGATGGATCATGTCGCCCGGATCTGAGTTTGCGCCACTGAGTGAGCCTCTACCGCCTCGACCCGTACCACTACTTTCGCCGCTGCCGCGTCCTGCATCGGAGGCAGGCCTCCGTCCACCTTGGCCAGTGGTTTGGCCATTGGGCTGTCCATTTGTGAGACCATTTGATAGGCAGTTGGTCTCGCCAGTGCTCTGCGGCACGATGATTGAAGGAAGCCCACCTCTATAGTGTCATCGATGAGCGTCCTGATCTCCGCAGTCGCTCAGCTATAGTATCGACTTACCTAATGAGGAAATGATGGTGGGGGAGACGCCAGAGGTTTGCGGTACCTTGAACGCTTGGAGACTTCATGTCCCCCATATTGGGCACTCGTTCTGTTAACCATATTATCCATATTGCAAAGTAGTTAATCTAACTCACTCCCGAACGAGGTCAGCATAGAGGCTAGCGTACCACCTGAAAAGACACGGCGGCCACTGGGCTCCCCTTTCATCTGGATCGTGTCTTGTGGGATATTGATGTCCACGCGTCTAATACTGGCGACTCCGTAGTCGTCCTCTTTCAAGCCCTCGGGGACCAAGCACAGCTTTGAAGGTCAGTATTCAACATTTCATAGTAGAATCAGAAAAGAATGTCAGCGCTTACTGTGAGGGCAACGAGCGGAACAACCTGGTCGCCATCACCTCCGGGGACCGCGACCGAAGCAGAGACATAGGAGAGAATTCTGCCTTCCGAGTAACCGGCCATCATGGTATGTAGGTGGAAAGTCCGTTGCTGCCTTAAGAAAACTGGTAGATAGAAGTGGCTGAGGAAGGTTCGGCTAGGCGAAGTCGGACTAGGTACTCCTGAAGATAGAAAGAAGGCAGCTGCAGTTTCTCAGGAATGCCGGTCGGGATTTGGTAAGTAAAATCGGTCAAGGAACGTATGGGAATAAGCAGCACTTGTGATTAACCGTGTTGCGACCGACGGAAGTACAGAGGCGCGATATAGTCAGATACCGTTCAGTATGAAGGTCTTGGATAGAAATGACTTGGTCCGGATTTATGACGCAAGAGAAGAGTGTGCGTGAAGGAGAGATTCTCTTCAATAATATCCTCGGTCGGCTAATGAATCATAAGGAACCGAGAAGGTCGTAGTAGGTGTTATAGAAGGACGGGTGGATAGAAAGGATAAGGAAAGGTCGATAAAGTCTACAGGAGAAAATCTGTATGAGGATATCCTTGGTCGTCTAATGAAGTATAGTGAGCCGTGAGGGATGTAGTGGAGATTATAGAAAGTTAGATGGAAAGAACGGGTAAGTAAATGAAGACGAAGTGGATGAGGAACGAGATAGAGTCGAACAGGAAAGGTAAAGTATAGAGCGCGGGAGAAAGCGTGGATGCTGTTTCCACGGTCGGCTAATAAGTATAAGGAACCGAGAGGGGCCCAGTGGATGTTATAATATGTTAGATGGATATAATGGATGAGGAGTGGTATATGGCGTGGATGAAGAAAGGTATAATTGGGAGGGTGAAGAAATGTTAGTAGAGTGGACGAGAAGAGGTAGATAAAGCGCACAAGGGAAGGTACGAAGAATCGAATGGCCTATGTGGAAAAGGTCTGGTAGTAGCGACGGAGACTCTGGCAATGATAGTGGGTATAAGATAGGAGAGAGGAAGAAGTCGGACTTCAGTGAAGAAGATGTGCCTTAACTGCGTACCAGTCCTCATTCGCAAGTATATGCTGTTGATGACGTAAGGTCGGGTTAGAATAGTTCATGGATTGTTTAAATGTACGTAGAGGGAATGAAGAGTAAGAGAGATAGCACAACGACTATGATATCGTCCTGCTGTTGCTGTGATGGCTGGTAACCCTAGGCGTAATAACAAATTAAGCAATGTCGATTCAAAATAGCAGTCCAGTGGATCGCTTAATTGTAAATAGTGGGAGAGAATAGTAAGCGAGGTACCACAATAACTACGAGATCGGTCCTGCTGTTGTTGTGACAGTTGTGAGCCCAGGGCAGTAGTTAACATATTAAGTAACAGCGATTCAAAATAGAAGTCTGATCAGTCTGTACGATTCAACATAGTCTACATGTCTTCATTGCCCGTATTGTTATCTACGTGGCCAGGCAGTAAAAGGAGCCCATCATGCTCAGACTCGTCATTGTTCATGCTGAAAGCTATGGAGCTGTTATACACCAGACGTGGGCTGAGAAGAGAGGTGATGTGACAAAGGTGGGTGATCAACCCCTTCAAGGCAGGAACGAATGTGGAACAGCGTCTTCTATAGGGAGCTCTAATCATATATCTACCTAAGGAGGTTAACACCCTTTGGAACTAGTAGATGCTCAAGCCAAGGTACCTAAGACATCAGACCATAGGGAAAGAATCAATAAAGACAACGGCCCGTCAACGGGATGACTGAGCAGTTTCTCTTCTCCGAGTCTCAGTGTAGATGATTCTCATTGTCGCCTTATATAGGGGATATTGCTACTTCTTGCGGCTTCTGGAAGCTCCCTTGCTGGCTTTTGTTGAACTCCAAAAGGTGGGCGCTGGAACCGTTGTTGGTTCGAGCTTATTTAGGTATATATGGTTGCATTCCGACAACCTTCCAATGGTTCTTTAAGTCACAAAGCTTTATTTTACATGCCTTAGACCATACATTGAAGTGTTCTTATTATTGAATGTTTTTATCCTTCCTATACTGACGTTCTAATGTGGGATATCTTTGCACACCAGTGTTCTCCGTAGTTCGATGAGCTCTTGTCACCTTTTCTTTACTGCTCTGTTTCTTTACCATTGTGGATGAATGACCTTAGCTCAGGGCCGCAAAGCTGAATGAACTTCCTTTTCTTTTAACTTACCAATGGACGTAACTACTATAAGAATACCCATCTCTTATAACCGGATGGGGAAAGGATTAAAAGGGTTATTATGTTAAAGTAAGTAATAACTTTATTTAAATAAGTTGATATCAGACTTATCGTAGCGAAAAGCTAATAGAGAAATTTTTTTCATGGTGTTATATTTTCTGGGACAGGTCTGCTGGTAGGTGACTTTCCATATATATATATATATATAGGTGTCACAGTTAGGCTGATCGCGGGAAAAGGTTGCATAGAGTGTGAAAAGGGTGTATTGTCATGGATAATTCAGGCTCTAGAAAATGTGGCTAGGAAGCTCTATATATAGTCTGGGAGCCCCGCAACAGCGTTGTTGTGGGGCGTATGCACTTCTCTGGGGCTTGGTGACTAAGCAAGTGACCCCTATTCTGCGACAATAGGTCTAGGTAGACAGTACCTGCCGTAACATCTCTCCTACAGGATAACTACTTAATGGTTCCTGTTCTACCGTTGCATTTTGTTCACAAACGCCGAAAGTACTCCAGAAAAACACCTATCCTTAATAAGCTGCCTGAATAACTGTCAAAAAGAATGCCTCAGGCCTCTGGAACCACAGAGCTTGGGGGAAAAGAAACTTAATAGGTAAGAACTGCTAATGTCCATTTATGATCATGGCCGAATTGTCTCATAATTAACAACCCTTCAGGGAATACTACCTCCAGAGTCCTAAGTGCCATGCGAAGGGATATCGAACTAAGAGCCGGATAAATGATCCGAGTAACGGCTATGTCAGTTACCAGCGGTCTCACTTCTTTCGCGCCGACTGATAAATATATCTCTCATGTCGGCGATTTGTAATTGTACCTCTCATATCATTAACTGGTAAGTGTATCTCTCACATCGCCGACTTGTATATGCACTTTCACATCGTTGACTGGTAAGTATATCTTTCATACCGCCAACTGCTGTATATATCTCTCATATCGTCGACCAGAAAGGGCATATTTCGCGTCGCCGACTTGGGTTTGTTAGGTATGTGACCAGCCGACGACGTGAAAGAATATGAGGCTTAACCAATACTGGGAATTTAGCGAGGTCTTTGCATGCCGTTCCCAGCTGCCCGATTCTCCCTTGATAGTTAAAAGATATTTCACACCTTTATAAACTTCTTTTATGCGCACTAACATAAAGAAGTCCAACCAGATCATCAGTCACTGGGGATAGGAAAGAGGCAGGAATAAGGCAGTCTTGTCCCAGCATCGACTCCACCAATGACTCCACCAACAACTCCGGCCAAGACTCCGCCAACGACTTTAGGAACGCTTAAAGCAATGCACCGCCGTCCTCATCACAGCTAAACGAAACTTGAGAAAGCCTCAAACCTCGTCCCAGGCACTTACTCACTGGAGCCATCAAAATCACCGACGATCAACCCCACCTGCCTGATTCTAGTTCACCCTGCGGATTTTGACAACTCGACGACTAATTCATACTCTTTCCACTTTGCAAACCTCCTTTCAACTACAAAGCTCCCTTCAACCTATAAAGCTCCTTTCAACCTATAAAGCTCCTTTCAACTTATTATTGCCCTCATTTCACCATACAAAAATCCTAGCTCTCTGAAACTGCTTACACCACGCGGCGTCTTCACCGCCACTTCTACTAGGTCGAGAAGACAGAATGCTTCATGACCACCACACACGCGAAATCTCCAAAGAAAGTTTCCGTCGTCCACCTGAATTGCTGTGGACCTAAATAGACCGCGCCGGTTCCAGGGTCCAGGTGCCAAGAAGGGCCGCAGGTAGTACCGCCCATTTTAGGGTCGTTCTTCTCCCTAGAAACACATGAGGACCAACGTCTCTCTTCAGCGAAAGATCAAGCGAGAACATGGATCTTCTTTTGCCAACTCCTTCCCCCGGTAAGCAAGATGGGCTGAGTAGTCTCCCATTCAAGAAAATGTGGAGATGCAATTCGGTTGAAGGAGAGTTGTCACAATAAGAATGGTCATACCAGTGGCACAGCTCGTTCGGGAGTTGTTGACTGTTATTCTGGTGGTGCAGCTCATTCAGCGGTCGTCGAAGACCAGCCTGGTGGCACAGATGATTCAGGGGTCGGCGAAAGCGCTCACTCAGGGCCCCACCCTCGGTCATCAATGTGCTCCTTCCATGGACAAAGACCCAGATCTTCAGGCTGGTATTGCAGATGTCCTGTTTAAAGACGAATGGTCTGAAGACGGTTAGCTAGAAACGCAGCCGGAACTGGGGATACAGGAATACTGGTGCAAGCAAAAGGCTGGATGCAGTCGCCCGGTGGTCACCATGGAAACATGGGTCACGGTGGAGGTCGTATGGGTGGCCGCAGTGTGGTTCCTTTCCGAGCTGGAGACTGGAAATGCCACAGCGAGGTCTGCGGCTACCACAACCTCGCGAAGAATGTCTGCTGTCTTCGTTGCGGTGCCTGCCGAGGCTGGTGCTACCGTTATTGCCGGCCTTCTCGAAGCGGAGCTACCCAGGACACCAACACGGGGCACCCTGTCAGAAGGGCATTTCCGCCAAATCTCCCCGCAGAAGGAGATCTCAACCATGTGTTGCAGCGTCTTGACCGACTAGAACAGGTCACATAACCTTTCCTATCACCATAAATCCTCTTCCTGTCACCATGAAACTCCCTAGCACATATGAGCCCTCCTCAGCTATATGTAGCAGGGTCGTGGAACGCGCCCCAAGAGTTCCACTGATAAGGTACTAGATGACTCTGCAATATATGTTGGAACTACATGGTTCTGTAACATATTTTAGAAAAAGTTCGACAAAGATTTCGGCTACGTGTAGCGCGTCGGGACTGCCCCGAAGAATCCACCCGCGGCGAGAAGATCTGCTACAAGTGCCAACTACGTAGAACAGCATCGGGACTGCCCTAAGGAATCCACTGGCGGTGAAAATATCTGTTACAAATCTTAATTACGTATAGCAGCGTCGGGATTGTCCCAAATGTCCACCAACAGCGAGAAGACCTGCTACAAGTGCCAACAAACCTGGGCACGTTCAAGCAAGACCGGCCAGAGCAGGGTACACAACCCATCCTATCACTACAAAGTTCTTCTAGGCCCAGATACGCTCGCTGCAGGTCTTAGAGATATCCTTTCGCTCGAACGCCTCTGGCTGTATCCGTCAGTCATGGGAACCTTGGCGTTGTCAAGGCCATACTCAGGGAATACAGGGCCGATAGCAATGCTTTGCCGAGATCCCCGGCAGATATACGTCCCGGAGCAATCCTCTCACCTTTAAAGATTCGAAGACGGACCCGGCAGTAGATCTCCACGGCAACCGGAGACGAAAGAGGATTGCTCAAAGCGTGATACTGACATACCATAAGGATGGTGCGACAAGTACCAGTTCCAGTTCGACACAGCAAAAAATTTGGGAACCACAATGCTTGATACAAGCCTCTTATTACACATTCATTACAACATCAAGTTTTCCCCCAATAGCCCAGTGGCACGAAATTGAGGCCCGGTACAAGCGTCACATGAGCTTCAACGAGGAACCGGGTGTGAACAAAGGCTTCTCGGGACGGTTCGTGCTGGCGAGCTTTTCTCCCGACATGCGACAGAACTGGAGAAGGTCCGACCGCCCCTACATCGGGTACGGCCCGAAGCCAAGCCCCAACTCACCCGCCGCCTTAGGCCCAGCCATGGCCTTGACGAGGCTTCCCATACGCGGGCAAATCTTCGCAAAAGCTACCGTCGAGGATATCATGCAATGAGAGGGCTTCATACGGCCCATCCACGAGAATGAGGATGAAGATTCCAGGGATGAAGATTCCGCTTCTGGCCTGATTGCACTGCTGAAACGCCCGCAGAGGACGAGATGTTCAGCCGTATGAAGGAGTATAATGCTCAACCTCCTCTCACCCTTAAACACTCCTAAGCAATGTGAAACACGGTGTTAAACTCGCGGCAATGAGTTCCAGGAACCCAACTCCGCTTATCCAGCTTCCTATCACCACCGTCAAAAAGGATTCTGCAAGATTAACAAGACGACAAGCTAGCATATGGTGGACCGGAAAAGGACATTGGGGCAGCAAAGATGGACATGGAATATACAACGCTCATATGAGCTTCGCAATGGACTGGTCGGCATGTCTAACCAATTCAAGCTCCCCTCGGTCTCTTGGGCGGCGGCGGGACAGAACTAAGTGCAGCAATATGAAGGACGAGAATGGCACGAGCTAAAGGGCTCGTCGTGATCTATACTGGCGTTAAGGGGGTACTACAAGGGCCGCAAGAACGTCGCCAAGACGGATATCTCCGAAGGCGAGGACATGAGCGAGGAGATGAAGGAGGCCCACGAGAAAGAGGCCGAGAGCCGTACGGTCGACGACGAAGAGATGATGGGTGCAGAACCATGAACTCCCGTTGGCGACGATTCTTGCGTATCTCCGAGAACCCTTGGCTCAGACACCATCAGGTCCAGAAGTAGATCATCTACCCTGCCGCCGGAATGATGACTAATTATGATTCTCGAGGCCAGCTGGGATTCAGAAAGAGAAGGAAGGAAGAAAGACCAGCCCACTACTGTTTGTTGGCCACCATTGCCGACTCAGGCAGGCACGGGGTTTCTTGCGGGCGTCTTCGGGGATGCCTGCGTAGGAATGCACGTGGACCAAAAGGTCCTTGGCTTGAGTTGTCTGTCAAGATTACAGGAGAAATGGTTTGCGAGGTATTTCAGGGGAAGATGGTCCCTAATCGTACAGAGACACAGATATGATGCCTGAGGCATATATGTACCAGCTTGGTCGCCTCACCTTCACGACGAGATTATCGACCATATGTGAAATCATGGAAGACAGTTTGCGAGGAATTCAAGGGGAAATTGCTTCTTGTCACCACTTTTCTCCTATAAGCATCTTTGGCTTTTCCTATCACCACAAAAGTGGGCAAAATTAAGACACTTTACCTCAGTCTTGAGCGCCTTCCTCACCTTTACCAAGCTGTACTTGATCGGCGTACACTGGGACATTCTAGGATACCAGCTCTTCGGGACTAAGGCGCCCACCCCGCCAAAGGACTTTTGGGGATGAGGGCGCGATGCAGCTGCAGATCACAAGCCAAACCGGCGGTCCTGCAGTGCCGCACCATACCCCCCGGCGCGGCAGCAGAGATTTTTGGGGTAAAGCCAAGGCCCCTTCCTAGGTGTCTAACGAGACCAATCTTGATGCCACGGTTTTCGAGCCTGTGCTAGAAGCGATGGAAGGTGAGAAAAAGACCTTACCACTCATTGTTCTTTTGGAGGTCCTGGCATCAATGTATCCGGAGTCGTGGAGGACAGACTCATGGTCTCACCGATCACGTCATTACATATGGTTATTGTCATCCTTATCCAGGCTCACAAGGAGTTCGAGCGCAACTCTCCGGAATGACGGGCGCGACTAGAATATAGAGCTTATCGAGGCACTGAAGGCTGCGGTTGGGAATCATGGAGGTCATGGTGATTATAGGAACAGAGACCGAGGCGGACTTGGGGAACCAAGGTGGTGGTCGATGGGTGGGAGGCAAGACTCGTCCGCTCTGACCGTTCCTTTGCCCATCTCGCAAGTATGGAGTTGGTGCGTTGGGCCAGGAGTGACGGGACTATTGTCGAACGATGAGTTGCTATCAATAGAAAGAAGAACAGCCTCCTTTCACCGATCAGCAAGAGCGATCTAAAGTCCATACCAGTATCTGCCTCCCGTTCATGCAGAACAGTCACCCGAAATAGTGCAACATGCTCTCATCATATCGCTTGCCTGCTTAAGAAGGAGATAACTGAAGCAAACATAGATGTTGTCACACCGGACGATCGTCATGTTGCACGTTCGACCAGCTCGAGGCTCACCTATGGCCTTGATACCTTGGCTTGCCTGTTCCCTCGGTCCAGTACTCAAAATACTTCCTTGAAGATCGCCCAAGTAGCCCATGGCAGTCATGACACCATGTGTCCGAGCGACTTTCGTTCCTAGGCTCTTTTAATCTCCCGGCAAGCCCGAGTTGACGTTTGTCAAGACCCATGCCAGCATTTTGGAAGCTTGCAGCTTCCGGGATCACATAGACAGACAAGCTTACTTGGTTTAACCTGAGGAAGCCAACAGCCCGCCAGTATCAGGGGTATCCGGAAGTATCCATTGTCGCATGTTGTCGCCGCAGCGGAACCAAGTCGCGCGCGCTTTTGATCCACCGACTCAAAGCTTAGATACCTGCCCTTGGGGTTGCTAGATTCTGTTGACGGTAGGACTTCGATCCTGGTGCTTCACATGAGTTCAAAAAGCCACATGGACTCCGCTGGTATCGGTAATACCACTCGTTTCACTTTCTTGGACGGGATGGGGCCATGCTTCAGGACAAACCGTCAAGTCGGGTTTGTCCAACCCGGTTCTTGGCATTGGGTACGATCAAACTCTTACGATATACATGAATCTGAGGTTGTAGTCTGCGGATTCGATACTTAGTTATACCGATACTCTGGCGCAGAATAAGATTCAGCGTGGGCTCCGACTTTGCTTGGGCAAGGGCGGTCCCGAACTATGCGATCCCGCCAGACCTGTTTGCCCTAGTGTGCAAGCTTCTGCTACACCAAACAGAGATATGGGCACCGACTATTTGCCTCGAGGCGGAGATTTCCGTCGTATTGCCCCACCGAGCTAATTGCTTATATATATAGAGCATCAAACACTCCCAGCGGCATCTTTAAGCCTGGGAGTTGGGCTGCGGTACCACTTGGCCGGCGGGTAGCATCACAAGTCCTCATCGAGGGCAGATATTCTTCGAAGATGATACCGAACAGAGCCCTCACCAAACACTTATTCGCCGCTACCATTGTGGCTTTTGTCTTCGCAATTCCCTTGCAAGAACACGACGATAATTCTAATAACAGCGCGCCTCCGCCGGGTATTACTTATGTTGCTCGCTCCCACTACACAATACGTAATACGGTCGCTTCTGAGTCATTGCCCTGTCGTCCCAATGGACTCATCTCCATGGAGGACGCAGAGAAAGCTGCGGACGGGACCCTTCTGAGTGCCCAGTCACTTCATGAACCACGTCCTGACAGAGAGTTCATGGTCTTTGAAGAGAATGAGAGCCTCCTGCTTGCAAGGGGCGAAGAGGCCGAGCCTGCTAAGTCTCGACGAGAAAGCCCCACTAGCCGAGGGGCGGCGGAGCAATTGGCCGTGGCAGTGAAGCATGCAGAAGAAAACGCTAAACCTGCTCCATATAGTTATGCCTCTGTTGCTGTGACAAAGGCCCAGGGGACGGTACTTGTAACAACCGTCACCGTATGGGTAGAACCACCGTTAGAGACGACAATAGCATTCTCGCCAGACGTGACAACACTACAGCCGCCGCCACCCCATCCACCATCATCACATTCCTCGCGTAGAGCAGAAACAACAGTAACAATAACAACCATGGCGGATCCAACAATTACAACTATAACAATACATACAATGACAATACCGCCAGGCGGGACAGCCACCACCGACACGTCGGCGCCACCACCGCAATCATCGGCTCCTCCTCCGCCACCACTCCCACCATCATCGGCCCCTCCGCCTCCTCCGCCTCCTCCGCCACCACCCCCACCATCATCGCCCGCTCCGCCTCCTCCGCCTCCTCCGCCACCGCCACCACCACCATCGACTACCCAGTGGACAGCGCGCTCGACCCGGACCTTCGGGCACATATCTATCACCGCCGCGCGGACAATCACGATTGGAAGTAGTAGGACGAAGCGGCGCACCACGAGGACTCCGATGAACGTCGCCCGCACGGAGCTCGCTGGTGTTCCTAGCGAGGAGGCGTTTCGGTACTAAGCACCCGGGCCAGTACTGAGGAAGTGAGAAGTGGTTACGTGCTGTTAGGCGGCCGACAGAATCTCGATCTGCACTGCGTATAGATGTGGAGAAAGGAAGGGCTTCAAAGGGGGTCATGCCAGGCAGGACAGATGCTACCAGGTGCTTTCAGTTGTCTAGCTTTCCGATGCTGCTGCTTTCTCCTGTCATGTCCCTGTCTCTATACGCAGTGAGTAAAACGCCCACAGTCTTCTATAACGGCAATGATGTCCTCGGTACTAGCCGGCGACAGGCTAGGGTTCTACCCCTCCTATGGTTTCCCGTGGCGAGCCAGAGGGCAGCTCATATTAATTTGAGACGAGGGCGTTCTATGTTTCAGATTAAAATCAAAGTCGTGCGTTATTAAATCCTATATTTTTAGAATTGATTGATCCCTGCTGTAGGAAGTCTCAAGGGGTAGGCTGGTTACATGTATCTATCTGTCTTTCACCGGAGTTTTCGTCTAGCGACCAGAAATGTCCCCCCTTAATCACATATATCGGTCTGCTGACAGCTGGCGAGGTCGCGGGCAGCTGCAGCTTCAAATTTAGCTCTAGTACATCTGGACCCCACGTCTGCCCCCCCCTTTTCCTCCATACATATCTGGAGTACTCATAATAGATTCTCAACAATCGGATTAGATATAGAGAAAATGGGGCTATGCGATATGTAAATGTTGGTTATCAACGCCTCCGACGAAGAATTCGCGCTAGCTTTCCGCTAGCTCCATAATTGAGCCGTCAGCTTACTTCCGGCGCAGTCCCATAGTTCCGCTATTATGGCCGGTACTACAGTAGATCAGTAGGACAAAGCGGAGGTCGGAGATAGCCACTATAGCGAAGAGATATTATTAGCTGATGCTATGTACCTAGTTAGACATTGCTAGCCTAGGGGTGACCTTCCAGGACCCGTGCCCGTGTTCAACTGCCACCTGACACATTTGACCCCAACCTGATGCCCGCGAACATCGATGCTGACTCATTCTCTATAGGATTAGATAGGCACAGCATCTCACGAATTTCAAGTGTCTTGTGTAATAACTCACGTCGTTGACAACAAGCGAGTAGAATACCCGATTGACATCCTGGTTCCCTGGGGTCTAAGTCACTCCCAATGGGTCCGAAGCCCGGGAGTTAGGGCAGTGAGGGTAGTGCATGATTGAGCCAGGCAGGGCTGAACCGCACCGCGACTGCCCTCTTACCGATATCGTAAGGGCCGATACACCATACGGATGGAAAGGTCACTCGTATCTTGCAGTGGGGAGCGGATTATGCCTAGTTGAGGTTGCTCTCTTCTTCATGCCGCCGAAGAGAGGCTAGACACTGCACCTTCGAAGGACATAGCGAAGTGCTCAACGAGCGGTCGAACGCCTCGACCGGTCGTCGACTATATCAGCAGATCCCTTATCTAGGTGCACAATCCTAGTTAGACGGGGCTTAGCCCATTCAAGAGGAGAGCCTACACATATAGACTGGCGAGAGAAGTACCAGCGTTATATCCGGTTGAAGGAGTGAAGATTGCCTTGGCCTTCTCCGGCATTAAAGACCTCTAGTAGCTGTTAGTAAGAAGGTCGAGCGGGAGGCACTTACACCAGCATGTCCAATTGGTCTGAAGCATCTAAGAGCAAGTCATATTGGTTATGGAGAGGGTCGGTGTGAGGGAATGTCACTCCTGGCTATGAGATTCGTAGCTCAGTTTGCATTTGGACTCCCTGGATGAATAAACGCATCGCTCGAATCTACTAGGAATCTTCGACAGAGCATGTAGTTCCGACCCTGTCCTCACGAAAGCACTCGTGCCGGGTGACCCCGGCGTGAATAACCTATGTCGATTGGATATTAGTCTTTATATTACCTAGGACCAAGTTACAAGGATGGCCATCCCTCATTGTACAATACTCTCTGCCTTCGGTTAACCCAGAGTACCTTCACGCAGTTGAGGTACGATAGTCACCCAGGTTAAGCATTGGTATGCAGGTTATCACGGAACGACAACCCACTATAGCAGTTAGGAAGTGCCCCTCGCAAGGCACCAGTGTTGGGACCTTCCTCGCATAGCCCACATGATTTGAGCCTCTTACTCTACAGAGGCACGGTTGCCTGAACAGACAGGCGGCGTGTGGTCCCCAGTCGGGCCGCTCGGCCACTTGAGGCTTTGCCTGTCTAGACGACCGGGTTGGTGAACCTAACCATGTTCGTCGTTGGGCGAGGGCGTCCATGCCGGCATATCCAGCTTCGGTGTTTTGGGTTGTAACTGCTACGTGCATAACGCGGCTCTGCTAATCTGTGACGGAGATGACACTATAGGAGGATATTCAAGGCAAGCAGATGGAGGTGAACGATTACCTACGCATTGTGTTTACCGACATGTATTTTCTCTGGGCTTCACGAAAGGCAGGCCTTCGGAAAGTGACCGGCTCGAGTAACCGTGCCTGGCCCGGGCTGTTCTCACCGAGAAAGAAAATTTGAGGTATGTCGTTAATGATCAGCGGCTACAGAGGGCCGCAGGCGGACTCCATCGCACAGGAAGGCATATCCAGGTGCATCCTACCCGAAAACGGCGGCCGTTGCCAGGAAAAGAGAATGCGGTGCCGTCCATCCCCTGACGCAAGTTAAGGGGGCAGCCGATCCAACAAGGACCACACAACCCAACGTAAACTCCCGTTATGAAAGTCCCGCTGAGAGGCCAACAGGAGGGGCACTAATAGAGCAAATTGGTTCCCAATTGGACGTGCAGTCGAGCCGATGCAACCCTGGAGTGTGGCGCAGCGGACGCTTTAGCCATCATAGACGTGACTGTGAATCGCTCGTGGACCAATCCTTCAAGTGCGAATTTTCGTTATCGCATGCGATGCCGTTGTTAATCGGCAGTCGCACTTCTGCGGGAGCAGGACAGGTGGGCCATTGGGGAGCCGAATACACCGCACTCGCCACCGGAGTCTTCCTCGCTGATGGACAGCCTGCGCGTATGGGATACGAGATAGTCTGCAACCAGATGATAGGATTCAACCGACCCGCGCAAATACGCAGCCTAAGGCCCGTGGCAAGTCGCATTCTATTTGACCATACGGATAAGAAGGATTCACGTCTAGTGAGCTACGACGGTCGGGCGCAGCACACGATGCGGAATACAGTCCTGTTCGGACCGTCCTCTTGCCCTAACTGGTGCAAGAGAGAAAGGTGACATCGAGAATCCGTAGCCGTTGCAGGTAGAAAGTTTCAACCGATTGTTATAAGGGCTTTACACGCCATCCCTACCAACCGCAATAGTCTGCATTTCACGATCTCCGAGAATCTGGCGAATCAAAAGACGTCGCTTTAGTCCGATTGTGACGTGCGGATTCGCATGCAGAAAAGAAGAAGACGAAAAAAGAATGAACGTTGCTACGTGGGAGGCATTGCAAGCCTTCCTGCGCCTTACGCCGTAGTCAAGCGTCGCCTGCCAAACTGTCAGAACCAACGTTGGAATTCTTACGCAATAGGTGTTTCGCCTATAGTAGATCTTTAGTTTACGGCCGGGATGTCTGTCTAGAGACGACATGGCATGTAGAAAAGTCCCCTTGCAGCCCTGGATCGTCGGTTGGACAGGGTCGGTGTTGACAGATTTTGTACATATAAGTCTGTCTATTTTGGTGATTCTGTTGGCCGTTGACGAGCGTAGAGTAAGCAGATTAGCAGTCAGCAGGTAGCGTGTTCAGCTGGTCTGGGTCGGAAACATCAGTATGCATGCCGTCTTCGACCCTGTAATTACTTATCGGCCTCAGCTGTTCATCGGCAGGACCAGTGAGTTAACTGAAAAGTGTCGGTGATATTATAAGGCAGCGAACGTGTTACACATATTATTTTAAGCGAGGCTCATTCGGCAATTGTAAAACGATGGATTCGCGGGTGATTCCTTCGAGCCGCGGATTCGGCCTCATTGGTCGCTGTAAGCGCCCCCGGCCGTTACCTGTAGGCTGTCACTGGCGGGGCCCGTGGGCTGTGGCTTACGCAGGAATCGGCCCCCAACTTCGGAGCGCAAAAGTTGCAGTGTTCAGAGCTCTTGACGGGATATTTTACTTTTATCTTCGTACTTCGTGTATGCATACAAGTGCTTATCAGCCACACCTAAGCCCAAAACCATGCGCTCGCTTGGGGTAGCCCCCCTTCATGCGAGGTACTTCTCCAAACCCCCACTTCTCCCCATACGCAACCTATATGCGCCTACATATTTACATCGCCAAACATCTTGTGCAATCGCATCTCAACATTGAACGTCTCATTTTACGACATCCTCCAATGACGTACAGCCGTAAGCACCTTACTGTAGAAGTTTTTATTTCTCCACAATCGGTCCCGCCGCTGCCGGTAGATCGCAAGTAGGTATAGCCCCTTTTCTCATGTCCGCCACATGGCCTCTACGATCTTCCGGCCCCCCCCCTTGCCTTATCTAGCAACCACCCGAGTGCTTGTTTTACCTGAAATAGACAGAGCCAGGGGGAATGATACCATTGCTCATCGTTGTGACAGGGAGTTCCATCTAGCAAGTCCTCGGTATCATTGCTGGCAAGGCAGGGCGGGCGTCTGTTGCGCCCCTCTAGATGCCTCGTGCCACATGCTCTTTTAGTGCCTAACTCTACTTGGACACTAACCGAAGCATAAGCAAGACAGCACTTCCCTTAGACGTCTTTGGCATATTGTATGCCACCTCACATGTCCGTCTATCAGCGATCAACCAGCCCTATGGTTGGACTAACCGAGGCGGCGGATGCGGCGTACGGACGGCCCGCACCGTCCTCGGTCCCGCTGATATGGGGTACCAATGAGTAGAGTACCATGTTACTAAACCTCCCACTACGCTAAGAAACGGACCCGTGCTAATCTTCTTACCTTGCTATTTCCGTCTAGGTGGCGAAGCTGGGTCACAGGTTTCCCTTGGTTAACTGCCGGTGATGGGTTCCCTCAAGTCGCATGAGGAAGCATGCCGAGAACAGGTAACAATAAGGGGATATGGCGTATTTGACATATGCAATCTCGCTTCAGGACTTAGAATGCGTTGCCACGAACTAACCGGTCCTCGTGCGGTGTGCGAGGACCAATACGCAGTCCTCATTTACAGTTCCGCAAGCTATCGCACTTACTTTCGCAATGAATAGTGTCTCATCCAGGCCTTACTCGACCCTTTCTGTCGTATTTTACTTTCAGACCGAGCTTTTGTTGCCCAATGGCATTCTCTTGGCCTCCTCGACCGAGCAGGAACACTCGCCTGGGATTAGATGGACGCATTGCTGCCGGACGCGTCTCTAGTTGGTTGATCATGGGCTCTCGTTCTTTCACGTCCTCGTAGCTTCGTAGTGCCAGGCTTGGACCCGCGGAATATGGCCGTCTGACCCTATACTGGCTTTCTGACTCTCGTGCGAGCTCCGAAGAGGAGGTACTTAGTGGACCCCCCACACTTCGGCTCTTTCCTAATCCTGCTAGGTTGAATCCAGAGGGTGGACAAGAAAGGTCGATAGGATCCAGCCGTAGGGCTGAGGCAGTGCCCCAAGCTTTACCGAACTGGACAAGACCTATGTGTAACGTCAGATGTAAGGCAACAGTTTTAATCTACTATCAAGTCATCTCAAGGTCTATATAACCTGCCTCCCCTTCGAATGGACCAAGCAGTCTCGTTCAGCAACCATCCTCTTCAGCATCCCATGATCACAATCTCCTCAGCATCTCACTCTTTCACAGTCCAGTTCTATCGCACTCAAGAGAATTCAAGGGAGATTATCCTTCTCGGTGAGCACGTTGAGCAGCTGCCACCAACCATTTCTAGGTAGGCCACGTCGAGCAGGCCAGTCGACCGGTCGACTCCCCGACAAGGGTCTTACTCAAACTAACCCTGACGTAGATCATTGTTTCCCGAGACCGCCACCATCAAACCGCCACGGAGGCAACTAGGAGCCCCTTGATCTTTACACCTCAACAGACCTCACCAACGAGGTCACGATCGATATCACGAAGATCCAATCAAGTTAACACTCGACAAACCGTATCTCAAGCGTAGGAACCAAGATAACCGTATCCAAGCCGACTCGGCTATCGGTTTCCCTTACGAGCTAAAGCATATCTATCCCTCTCGTCCATTAGTTCTCTAAGAGGGAATAAACGACATCAAAATGCCTGACACTGGGAACGATCAGCCTACCCCCGACACTGGGTCCGGCCAGGGCGGTTCCGGCGAGACTGAGACCTCTTACGGCAGAGGTAGAAGCCGAAGCGGCTACAATTAAAGAATTCTAGAGGGGAAAGGGGTTACGGCGCCGGGCGTTGGAGGATCTCTGTGTGGGCTTGTCTTTTATTTTCGCTTCTCGACGCTCCCTTAGCCACCCCTTTTTACAAGGCCAAATGGGCCATCCCTTAGAATGTCTTTCTATATCACGGGTCAAAGATGGTATACGGGATCGATTTTGCACTAGAACTGGGTATTCGGACGCTGGCATCAAGCCGCTGCTTGGTTTATATGGGAGTAACGTGTAGGAGTTGTCTATCAAAAAGACCCAGTCCTTTGATTGAGCACTGAATGAAGCCTTGACCTTTCCGGGAATGCGTCACGACCACGACCACCCTAGTCACCCTGTGCTATAGCTCGCTTAAGTTAGTCATCCCGGTGCAGGCATGATATCTGGAACAGTGCAACCCGATGTATCCGACGGCCATCGACGTTGAAGCTATTCTGGGTTACATAATCCACTTTGCTCCTCCGAGGGATTCGGGAAGGGCTTACTAAGGTGTTACATGGGCAGACAACTTTTAGGCGGGGCACCATCCTCGGCAGAGTTGGGCGCTAGAACTATCTTGAAGAGGGCCAAGCGAGCCGAAGGAAGTGGCTAAGCGGAAGCCAGCCGACAAGGGCTGCCTAGACGAGCGGAACCTGTGAACGCGTCTAATGATCCTTTCTGTTTCCTCAGCAAGGAAGCGAGTAACCTCATAAGCCCCCCGGGCCCGGTCGGCGATCCACTTCTTCACCTACGTAGAGTCAGTTGCTCTGGCGGAGCCGTCGCGACGTGGGAGAACTCCACGGTGGCATACGTACGCTACCCATCCTGCCCGCCAGTACACTAGCCGCATGGGTTCCCGATGGGCCGACAGGTGAGGCTAGACAAGGGGCGGGAGTTAAATTTGGGCAAGGGGCAAGTCGTTTTTAAACTTGCCTTCTTCAACGGAACGTCTCCGTCTCTCGCCATACGGCCCACGATGGATCGCGCTTATTACATATGATCTGGGGACATCTTCGACTTGGGTTAAATGGCGGACGGGATGGTTGATCACCCCCTGCACGCAAGCGATAGACCCGAGCGTCGTCTCTTGCGACGTCACGACAAATTGTGGCGAGAGGCGCTCTCTCTCCCTTGGCTGCCGAGAAGGAAGTAATACTGGCATCTTCACCGTTCATTCTCCGAACCCGCATAGACGGCAACGGCGACAGGGATCAGGGACCTGACCCATTACAGGCGAGGGAAGCCGCCTAACCCGTTACCACACACAGAGATACTTATTAGTTATTAATAACTAGGACCGATACCCACCGACATCGCGCTATCGCACTTTGGTAGCTTTCTAATCGGGCTTCGAAAGATGACAACGGTATTCCTTTCCCGCAAGCGCGTCATATCGCGACTCCCTCGATCGGTAAGTCCCGCGGTGCAATGTAGTTGCAGTTCCCGCCTTTGCGCTTGATCGTCTGGAAACGTCAGACACACTACTACCGCCATCTCGCGCCTAATTACAGGATTACCCACTGCCTCTCCTGACAGGGGGGGCATGCGGTTTCCGGATTGGGATCGTGGCGTTTCCAGATCCGGCCAAAGCTGGCTTCCGGGTACGGTTACCCATCATCGCTTCATGAAGGCGCCATCGTGCCGTGCATATGTAGCTTACAGGTACGTGCCATAAGACTCCGTAGCATGCGCAGTACGTAAATAGATCGGCTTACTACATACATGTCTCACATACCCGGCTCTATCGACCACATAGCAAGTTAGTTCGCTCATAGGAGCGGCAGGCATTAGTTAGAAGTTAGGTAAGTTGGGAATCTGTAACCGCGACCTGGTCCGCGCGGGCGCAGTCGTGGCAATGCCTCTGAACTGCAAGGGGAGAGAGAATTAGTTTGATTGATCTATGCGTATAAGGGGGCCGGACCACGCAGTGGCTCCTGGTGACAGGAAGCGTTCGGCTGCCGGATCCCCCACAATGATCCCACGGCTTTGGTTGCCGGGAATTGGTATTCGCATACAGTACTGCAGGGTTAGTGAATTAAGGGGTGGTCTATGCGCGCGGTTTATTCTACCAGATCGGATCACATCTCATTTGTGACAGCTGTGGCTAAGGCGTGGTGGCTTGACGGGCTTCATGTGGCACACTGCCGTAGCCCCTGAAACCACACTGACAGGCATAAGCACAGCGGCTATGTCCTGTGGATTCCACTGAAGCGGGCTTTTCAATCATACTATTGGCAAGCCTTGCTGAGGCTGTACTGAGATGATGTCTTGCTTGGGCTATGCACAAATTCCGAAACAGTCCTTCTCAGCTGAAAAGCTCATCGGCATGGTGATGCCTGGCCGCAAGGTTCGGACTGAAAAACAGCCAAGTCCATTCCTATCTTCACCTAATATCCAGTAAACTCATTCTAGGTAGTCTATCCGTTTGATACGGACCTACCTAGCTTTCCGGTCCACAGTGTTGCGCCGAGGTCGAACCAGCAGCCAATCCCCAAGCGCGATGCTCCTGGTTGCTATCTAGCATGTGTATCAGATTAGCTTTTGTGCGCGCGAGAGTTGTTGCTAGAGTATTGAATGCAATATACTGTCATCGCGGACCTTATTGTTCCTAGAAATGGCTGCATTTTTCAAGTGCTGTTCCTGGAGTGTGTATCGATGAATTAGTCACCAGGTTTTCATGATGCCTTCCAGCCTAGGAATTAAACCTTTCGAGAAGGGGGAAGAGTTCCTGATAAAGGATATGAGCATGCCAGCCGTTATCTTCACTGAAGAGTGCATCGTGGAATTTGTTATGTCATCTCCTTGTTCAGAACCCTTGAGCCTCAATACCGAGGGCACCCCCGTTTTCCTAAGAGGAGAGATGTGTAGACTGGTGTATCTGCCGATTGAAGGGAGTTAAGTCGTACCCATAATGGTAAGAGCTAACAGGGACCATGAAAGAGAGAACTTTCTCCATGGTTGACGTGCTGACTCGGGCTACGGGTGTGCGTAGATGGGTGATGCCCATTGACCTTCTTCCCTCATCCAGTCGCGCGCGGTGGGCGTAAGAGGTCTCAAGATCTTATCCTGATCAACCATCGAGGCTACAGCATTCTTAACCCATGGGATTAAATGATCCAGAGGCTCGGGGGGGAGGGGGGTTGGTTAGAGGCATGGACCGACGTTGACCTTGGCTATTATTATGGACGTATGGGGGGTTCATACTACGGTCTAGGTCATCCTCGACATATCAACACCCCCACTCAAAGTCCCCTCATTGCTTTCACTAGAGTGGTATCGTAGTGCCAACCCCTTTACAATCGATACCTCATGTGCCACGTCAGAGGGCCCGCAAGTAACCGGTCCTCTAGTACCCCTTGTAGGATGTCGTCAGGAGTTATAGCCCCGAATATTGGACTCCCCTAGACTAATCCGCAGAACAGGGGGTGGGGTGGGGGTCTACATACGACAAGCACCGCTGTCGCAAGGGCACGCATATTGTCACTAGGCAACGCCATGCAATCGGACGCATGCATAGATGCCCCTCAATGCTGCCCTAAACTGGGCTCTGGTCCACCTGCCTACGGGAAAAGGAATAAGTCACAGCACTCTGTTGAATTACTGCCGACTGCGTCTTGGGAGTCACCGAAGACACAGGGCGACGGACATGGGCAGCAAGCAGCGCCGAGAACGAGCAGCTACAATACGCTTATCGCCTAACTCTAGGTGATGGCCATTCGAAATCGGGATAAGAAGTCCTCGAAGGATGCGCTGTAAATACCCGCCTTGTGCGTAGGGCGTTGGCACAGCTCGCCAACAGCAGCGTGTGCGGCAGGAAGAGCTGGAATATGAGTGCGGCAGCATTACTATCGCAGGAATCTCCTGATTACCTCATGACAACCACGATGAATCAATATCCGCAGGCCAGAGTGCAGGCATCTGAAAATCTGTCTTGCCCCTTTCAGGGAAATGTGATACAGGATTCCGTGCTAAAGTATAAGAGACCATAACCCTCAACGCGAGCTTGACAATCTCCTTAAACCTCAGATGCTATTGTGTTCGGCATATCATCTCAGAACACATATTGAAGTAGTGTAGGTGATAATAGTTGCCTTTATGGACATCGAGCTATTGATACCAGGCGAGCCCGCCTGTGCCCCTCGCTGACATGGGCAGCGCTGCGCGCCAAAGCTTGAACAGGACCTATCAGTACTTCTACAACTCCCAGCGTATTCTCTGTTAGTTACCTCCACCAGGTCCACCGCAGGATCAGGTAGGATCCCATAGTTGTATTTGAGTAAACATGCTCTGATGGCTTGCCAGTGCTTGCCGCTATCGCAAAGTGACCAAAATCGATCTTGGCCGATATGCCAATATATTCCATACAATTTCTTTTGGAGTCTACATTCTAGCCCCATACGGCATACGGTGATCCAGTGGAGGTAACTAGCAACGAATACCCTGGGAGTTGTAGTGTGACATAGGCATAACTGCCCTACCGCTTAACACCAAGGCGAAAGTGCTCATTCAACTGTGGAAGCATGTCCCCTGCCACATGGTGGCCAACTGGGACGCGAACCGAACCCTCACCTCAGACTGCCGACGTAACTGGCCCATTAAATTTCTGGCCCCGTTAATAGTCAGAGAGTACAACGGAGCGTTAACGATGCGACAGTGGCCGCTCTATGTGTACTCTAGCTGACACAGTTGCAGTTATCTAATGTAGGCAACGCTTCCTAGGCAAGGCGAACGTCACCACCAGAGATCCGGCACAGCGTGAGCAGGAGCGTCTCATAGGGAAGATGCCGGCTGATGTTGTCCATGACATTTTGGGGTAGATCATCAAGTGGTACGGGTCGTTGCCCTTGCGGCAAATTCAAGAGGCACTTCTGCTGCGTTGACGCAGAGTGTTTCTGGAAGAAGTGCACCAGATCCTCTGGAGGGCCCTCGTGAGCCCTCGGTCTCAGAGTGCACCCGCTTTGACGGATGCTGCTCGGTGCGGCGATGTTCTGTATGACGATCACGCAATATATTACTGTAATCTAAGACGTTTGTCCTTTGTGGATGCTTGGTGATAGCCATTGTGGCAGTCAGTGTATGAAAAGAATATGGGGCTAATGCGCTTATCAAAATAAGGAGGGCACCGCGTTGGTAGCGGAAGAAGGACAAGATATGACACCGCCACTTAACTCTGGAAATCGAGTTGGCTACGTTTGTAGTTTCGGTAACCTTATGAAGACGGGTCAGCTATAGACTTGAAAGAGTATATCATCTCTAAGTGGCTTGTTGCATCGTGGTTGCATGCATCGAGCCCGAGAAGGCAATGCTCGTTCGGATCATAAGCTGGACTTTAAGTCTCGCCAAGGACGGAGCGAACCAACTTCTGTGTGTGCCGTGCCGTCTCGTATACATTCAGAGCCAGGGTGGTGGGAGCTGCAGTCTACCGGGTCGTCCCAACCGCAAGAAGGAGATCAGACAAGCAAAGCTGCAAGCATCTCTCGCAACGCAGCAGTCTCGCACCAGGCGCCGGGAACAGGTGATTGCAACAGTATCCGTGTGTTTTGTAGCAGCAGACACGACCGCAGACGGGATGAATATTGGGAGACCACGGTACACAGTGAATTGGATAGCGAGTATTTTCAGGCCCAATCAAGCTAACTTCGTTAAAGAACCGAAGCCGTTGATCTTGTATGATTCGCTTTCCCTAGTCACAACTGCCTGGACTCTGGTATGATAGGTTATGGGTGATGTGCGGAGTACTTTTATGACTTCACTCTGAAGCAATCATCCATTGCGAGGGATGAATCCTTCCCCGGCTTGTGGGGGGTTATTGGAGCTCAGTGCGTATGGACAAAGCCGGCTGTTAGGGCTCTGGGCTTGCTTCGCTCCCCAGACAGCACGGAGTTCATTTCCTGCGAGACTTCGAAGCAGACTTCGTAGTTATATCTGGGTCAACTGAGCCTAATTTGGTACAGTGCTTACGCAGGCGTCAGTATAAGGTCGCTAGTGTCGATCGTAGGCGTTTAAGCTTCTGAGATGACAAGACTCCAATTAATACAGAGCCTAGCCTTGCAGAGACGTGCCTTTCTAAATCTCTGATACGTGACTGCCATCGCGGAAAGGTGAGATTGTTGTTGTACTTCCGGCATCCTCGCAAGTGGATGGCCCAGCCAGATCAACCCATGGATATTGCATGGTGACATTGGGGGCTACCCTTGTGCGAACGTCGGGAAGAAGGCAATATCTATCGCCTTAATAGCTGGCTGGAGCGGTGTGCCGAGGTGGGTAGCGAACCAACAGCATAAAACCGTTGTAAAAGGCGATCAATGAATGGCCGACTAGTCGCGAAGGAAAGGCAGGGGGCCCTCTTTATCATATGGAGGCCGACACGGGAAGGTCCAGTCCATAAAAGGAAGTTTACGTTATTTGATTGAGGTTTCATCTTATTGGTCTGCCATGGATCATGATAACGATTCCTGCTCCACTTTCCTCCTCCTTGTCTTCCTGATCTTGCACTGCCTCATCGAGTCCCTTCTTCACCCTATGCACAGTGTTATGCCTATCGTTGCGCCTTGATCACTCTGGATTGTGGTGCAGATTCGGGTCGAACATCATATGTGATCAAGCGATTGTCCTAAAAAAGAGCCTCTCCCAGCTAACCGGTCCATCCGATGGCAGACGACCCTCCAAACGATGTTCAGCCCGGAGCCGCCGGCGCCGGCGAGACGTCGCCATTGTTGGGACCCGGGACGCGGCCACGCCGTCCCTCACACCGGCCGACCCTTTCGGCGGCATCGCTGGAATCTCTAACGAGCGTCCGCGTGCCAAAGGTCCACAAGGGCAGCACCATCGTCGGCCTTCTGTGCATCGTTGTCTTCGTGACCACATGTTCCAACGGATTCGTCGAGACCCCGCTGACGCGCATCATCGAGGATATCCTCTGTCGGCGCTACTACTCCTCCCATGGCTCCCATCCCCTAGGTGGTGACCAGATCGATGAGAAGCTCTGTAAGGAGAACATCATCCAGACGGATTTGCAGGACATCATGTCGACCATGACTATGCTCAGTTCCATAGCCGCATTCCTCGCCGCGTTTCCGTGGGGTCTCGCAGCCGACCGGTTAGTAAAACCAGCTTCGGTGCAACCCTAACAGTCCTTAATGGATCACGAACTGACAATAGTCAGATTTGGACGCAAGCCCGTTGTAGTTCTTGCTATGCTAGGCCTTGTGGTCGGGTTACTCTTCCAGATGGTCGTGTTGCACTTCCAGGATGTTTTCCCTGTTCGGCTCATTTGGCTGTCATCGGCGTGTGCTGCAATCGGCGGAGGTGCCGCGGTACTCACCGCTATTGTCATGAGTATTGTCACGGATGCGACATCCGAACGAGACAGGTCCGTATTGCCTTTGTCTTAGCGTTACAATGGCAGTCCACAGGAGCTAACGTTAACCAAAACCAGGGCTGTTGCATTCATGTGGGTTCACGTCGCGAGTGTAGGCGGCAGCCTCAGCTCACCAACCCTTGGCTCCCTGATGATGGGACGTACGGGACCTTGGCCCTGTCTTTGGGTTGGCATTTCTCTCGTGACTACCGGTGCCATCTCTTTCCTCTTCTTACCCGAGACAATGCATCATAAACAGCAACGGGAAGAAGCCCAAGAAGCGGAAACCGGAGGCGGCAAGCCACGAATTGCACGTACACTCGACCAATTCAAGGAGTCACTGTCGATTGTCAGATCGCCCTCTCTGGTTCTCCTCATACTGGTCGTCTTCGTCGCGGTGCCTGTAAATTATTCAGTCTTACAGTTCATGGCCCAGTTTACATCTAAGCGTTACGGCATCAAGCTTTCGCAGACCGGTTATGTGCAAACACTATATGGCGTCTCCCACGTCTTCCAAGCTTTCATCATATTGCCGTGGCTCTCCAGGGCCCTCCTGAGAAACACCACACCCGCCAGGCTCCGTGCAAGCGACGAACACCATCGGGACTTATCACTGGCACGGTGGTCATTTGGAATCCTGGTCGTGGGCGCCCTCCTTCTTGGTTTGGCGGCTACACTGCCGGGGTTTGTCTTTGGGCTTATCGTTATGGGACTCGGCTCGGCATACAGTAGTCTGGTGCGAAGCCTCATGAGCCTCTATGTCGATCCGGAACATACATCGCGACTTTTCAGTCTGGTGGGAAGTAAGTTACCCCTGCAGTATCATACCTTCATTCCACCCCGCGCCCTCCCGGCGGCTCACTGCTTCGATCGTCGCCGCTCGACTCTTGGGGATAACACATCGTCCGCCGTACTTCTGCCAAGGTTCAGGCTAACCACGAGATCATAGTGGTCGAAGTACTCGGCGCCGCCTACGCCCAGCCGCTCCTCGCGCGACTCTTCAAGCTGGGCTTGAGACTCGGTGGCGGCTGGATCGGGCTCCCATATTACGGTCTGTCTCTATTAATTGCGCTATCTGTCGGTCTGCTGCTCTTTGTGAGGCTCCCGAAGCATGCGGAGCATATCGTTCCCGAGCCTGAGGCCGCGGATCAGGAAAGCTGACCGTGGTGAGGGAAACAGGGTTGCGGGTGCTGGGCCCACTGAGTAAGTAATAATGTACTTTGGATATCTAATGGAATAATGATACAGTATAGTATAGGCATAGTTTCAGTTAGTTTAAGAGGATGTGGATATACATTCACAGTGCATGGGACGTAGGTTCTCTTAGTTTGAAGTGATGGGGCCGGTCGCAGTGCAATTTTATGTATATCTAACTGTTTGGATCCTTCAACAACGCGACTTAGGGGAGGGTTTTGTGCGCGTTCTATATAGCAGACCTGACGGGTTTGCGGCGTCTCTAAGAGAAATATTGCATATTACCTCCTTGCTTCTCTTAATATTTTAGCAAGTGGCAATCCAAACGCCTTCATAGGCATGAATGCCGCGAGACCCGCATCTCATATTCATTGCCGCTGTTCTCCCTCAGCTTCCACCTTATTCCCAAATCTCTGGTTGGCTACTTGAGGATAGTGTAGGGTGGTGTAGATTGTTTACGCATTGCCGTTGGGCACACTTCCGCTGGCTTTATTGGCTTGTTTTTACACTTGTGGTTTGTGGAAGGGCCACCTGAGAGCTGGCTGCAATGAACAAGAAGGTTTGGTCCTATGACATAGTTCTCGCAAGGTTGGCGTGGCCGGGTGAACATGAAATCCTTGGGCAATGAGCTGAAAACGAGGACGTGAGGTGGCCGCTAGCAAGAGGGTTGCCGATGGGGAAAAAAGGTCTCTCATTATAGGTAAAGAAAGCTTGATATAAATGGACCAGACTACGGTGAGGCATAATGAGATAATTTAGAGGTAAAATAACGCGCATAATAAGTGTTATAAAATACAAGCAAGAGTTAAGGACGAAATAAACAAGGACAAGAAACTGGCATTATAAAAGGAAGGGTTTGGGTTTGGGTTTGGTAGAAAGTTATGAAAAATGGTGGAGGGAAGAAGAAAAACAAAAAAAAACAAAAAAAAACAAAAAAAAACAAAAAAAAAAAAAATTATACAGTCGGAGGCCCACCTCATACCCAGGTGCACTTGCGTGCCCCCCCTCCGAGACCAATTTTATTTGTGTGAAGAAGAGTGAAGGATGGGGTAGCTCTAGGAAAAGAACGAGACGAGGGGGAATCGAACCGTTGGTTCGGGCGAGGAAGAATGAAAGCTGTAGTAACCAGCTGGACCACAGAGGGTCCTGTCCCGAAGGACAAAGGGTAAGGTTTTGATTTGGTATTTAAGGTCTACGCCGTTTAGTCGGGGCGGCGAAATAGAGGCAAGCCGAGTAATAGGCGAAAGTTCCCCGGGATCCGAACGTACCTGGGGATGGGGATGTCTACATAGCTAGCCCCTACCGGAGCGTACGCCCCGGGGGGTTTGGGGTTGGTGCCCGGTTGGCGCCCTACCTAGGTGAAACTCACGTGAAGATACCGTGGAAATTAAGATAGGTGCCCCGGTAACGAGACGACTTCTGCTTCACTCTACCTCCCTCGGCGCATTGGACGTTCTACTGTTCTACTGGCGAATGAGGTGTATCGAGCACTGGGAATCCTTCACATTGTGACTCTACCTAGCTGCATATATTGGGGCACCTTGATAGAGATATTGCAGTGTGTCCTACCTTACCACTACAACTAAAAATCACACAGAATCCATGAAAACTTCGTCCACGGCGTTGCATCCCTGAGAGCAACGCGTTTATCAACCAGGAAGTAACTGATCGGCTACGGTTACCTATGGTTCCACCGCGACACTCGCTTCTATCAGTCTATAGCTCGTGACTTTAAGAGGAACGCAGGACTACACTTGCCAGTATCCAGATCATCGTTGCCCAACCGTGCAAATAATGTTTCATTTCGAGCACACATCGTTGGATTCTCGTTCGATAGGGTCTGCAATACCGACCCCTTTTCATATGCGAGAAGCCACAGAGACGGCCTCTTTTTGTATGGGCCGTCACATCAGTTAAAGGCAGCAGTGCTGGAGACGACACACTTGCTAGTAATGTGCATGCTCATAATCGACAAGGATTATCTCAGCGTGAGAACTGGAAAAGCACCTAGCGATCTAATGGCCCCGATTCGCATACCATAGTCTCTTTATCGTCAAGTGACTCGGCCTCAGTTAACGCTAGTGACGATTGTGCTCTACGTTGACGAAGTGAGCTGTCAAGTCACTACTTTTCGATAGTCTCCTTAGAAATTCTAAGCCTACGTCATGTCCAATTCCCGTCGAAGTGTAACAGGCAAACTACCTCGGGGAAAAAGTACGAGAGGGTCTATTCTAGCATCCCTGATCCGCTACTCAACCACTTCACTGTCACGAATTCTGTGGCAGCCTGAAGGGCCACTCGCCGTTTCCCTTGCAAATCAGCTCCACCTCGGTCTGTCCAACCCGCTTGTCAAACCGTTGGGCACATCCATCGGGCTGCCAAACTGCGCATGGATGTCCTTCTCGATATGGCAGAACAACATCGGGAGCGAGTCGCCCTTCCGGGCGCAGACCTGGTCGCGCGCAGTCCTCCACACCGTCTGGGCCAGGTAGCAGAAAGTCAGGACATCATCGCCATCGGATAAATGACCTACGCAAATATCCGTTGCTATTCAATGTTCGCGGCGGAGTGATTTTGAGGTGCATTCAGCTTCGCCAAGGCTTTCAGGGGTTACATAAGTGGGGCAGGGATTGGTAGCCAGCCGAGGCGTAGTGTACAGTAAAGCGGCCAACGTCCAGGTAGCGTCACTTACCACCCATTTATTTGGACATGAGGCGCCACAATGTAAGAGATACCGCAATAAGCCAGCATCTTCCCGTTCTTGTCTTAAGCGTCGCCAAGTTCACTAATCAGTCGGACGGCGTTAGTCATCGCCGTGGATAACCTCCACACCCAGGATGGAAGGTCTATAGTCGCCTTTCGCTCACCTGGATCCAATGCGAGGAGTAGTCAATGTACTTCCAAATTCCGTGGTGCTTCACGACATCAACGAGCCCATGAAGGCTCTCAACGTCGCGATCGAGTTCGAGGGAACGAAGTAGCGCGTGCTCCTGTCCACGTTCAGTCCGCGTTGGATGCCCACGAGCATCAGCTCGTCCAGGCGTGCGGAGGGCCCGGACGAGAAAGTCTGTACTTGACCAATTTGCTGTCATTTTGCCTGGTCTTTTATCCCGTTTACTACCGAGGTGGAGTAACTTTGAGACAGAACCGCAACGAGCACTTGTAGGCTAAGATTGAAGTTCTCAAAGAAGTTTTGTCTGCCGACAGAACGTCGAAAGCCGAGAAATCTGGGTGCGAGCTGGACTGGAAGTGCTTGGTGCCGTTGGATGGTGCTATATTGAGTCTGTACTTGTCGGGCGCTCCTCCAGGGAACCAAATCATGGTCACTGTTGGCATTGTATAGTTGCACCCATCTCGTGGTCGCAAGAAGCTCTGTAAATAGATTCACTGCAATTGCCTCATACCCTAGTGCAGAGATGATCGGCCATGTGCAGTTTTCTGTTTGGTAGGAGGCCGGGTATCTCTAACAGTGTTTGCCAAGATATAGTCATATACAGCAGCTTTCATCTACAGACTGACAGTCGTCTCTGAATTACATTAGCCTACTTAGAAACACCTCGCAGAACAGGAGACCAACCACCACTGGCACCTTGGATAGCGGTATTGCGCCAGTTGACCGCTCGTGGAGGAGGCGGGCTGCGAGGACGTTGGGGTTGGTCGTATTGACATAGACCGTTGGAATTTCGTTGAGACTGACCATCTGCCAAGAGAATGTCTCGAAGCCGTTCATAAGAAGAATGACCCCGGCTCCGATGCACGCGAGATGCCCATAGACACTGAGTTAGAGTTCTTCCAACCCTAAATCGGAACTGAACCTTAAGCCTACGGGAGCCCAACCTCCAGAGAAGAAACAAACTTCCCCTCAACCATCGCGACGCATCTGCAACAGCTTGAAGTCCTCTAACCTGGCTTCCTCCTTGCCACGGTGGTGGCCAGAGCACCAAATCCAGGCGCTTTGACTGACGCAAGTCTCGGCAACATCCCCGATGGCGATCCGGCATACCATCATGACGAAATAATGACGGTACTCAACTCGAGTGTCCGGCTGAGTTGAGGCTGCACCTGGCCATCAAAGCTGTACATCAGTTAGACCAGCACCACAGGAGAGCAATGCACGTGGCACAACGCCGGTATTCCCCGGACCACCAACCTAGAGTGGAAAGGATGGGTACGTTCAAGCGCCATCACCGATGGAATCGACATGGTGGAAGGGCTCGCGTCTTTCTCCTCGTCATCCTCGTATTGGTAGCCTTCGGAGTAACTGACGTTCTCCGTGTTGGATGGTGTGGACGTGTCGTCGGTATTATATTGCAGCCTGTACTTCGGTCGGGTCACAGTGGCAGCAATTGGGGATGACGCAGGCTGCCGTTTATGCGATCAGGATCCAGGGTCCGAGTGCGTCGAAGTCCGAGAGAGACAGAGGAGGCCAGGAGCGGAAGTTAACCGGTTGTGGTGGAATAGAAGAATAAAATGAGAGTGGCACTGACTGAAGGATAAAACTATCAGGATAAGAAGGACAATGTGCGGTGCGTCGAGCTAAAGGGGGTCAGGCGTGTAGAGATGGATGATATCTCGATTGAGGATAGGAAGCGGTTGAGGGGAAGATGCAAACCAACAATAAGTTTTGTGGAGAGCGGCGAAGTACATCCGGTTTGAAATTGAAGTCAACATTGAAGGCAGGAGCCTAAACTTACACTCGTATACTTAATGACTATTGGGATGCTCGATCACAACTTCTCCATTTGTCAATGTTGGGGCGGGCGGTGGTCTTCTGGAAAGAGTCGCCTCATATCGCACCCCTTACAGCAATCCTTTAAAGCCGATATAGAGAGCGTAGATGCTTAAGCGGACATATAGAAAGCATAAAGGGGTGGGGGGGAGCGGAGTGTCGCTTGGAATATGGAATTAAGAAGCAGGCTTCATTCTTGGCTTCACGACTCAGTATCCGCCCAAGTCTCGATGACGTCCTCTTTGTCATTAACTCAAGCAGCGCGATCTCTGGAGGAGGGCCGTGAGACGAGAGTAGGAGCAGGGCTGCAACGGCTGTTGTAATCCTCCTGAATCAAGAAAAGAGGAAATGGCTAAACGGGATAGGACAAAAGGCATGCGGGCCATGTGTGGAGGTAATAGATCTTAATCACCTAGAAAAATGAATGTAAGCATCTGATCGGGAGCGCCTTGAATGTCTAGTTGAAGATATCGTTCAGGAGCTGTCGGACAAAGGCACAACACCCTTGACACAGGCCTCACATGTTAATTCGTGCCTTTTATGCAGCGCCATGCCAGTCACTAGCCATCCTATGACTCAATAAGAATAGCAATGCTTGAAAAGATGGGATTAGCAATGATACCATTGCTGAGCCGAAGTCTATAAAATATGCCGATGCATGCAGCCGGACAAGCCAGGAAAGACACATGCCCTCCTGTACACCAGATTATGAAGAACCCACACAAAACTACGTATGAATATGTAGATATGAGAAATTCCGACCGATTGCTGCAGACTCACATACACTCTTTATATACACGACCAGAAGACTGCTGCGACGGTCTATTCACACGCGGTCTAGCTTGCGACGTTCGTTCCGCGTCCGCTTCATGAGCTTCTTGTACTTCTTCTTCTTCATCTTGAGCTTCCTCTGCCGGCGCACGCTGATGGCGTGCATGCCGGGGCTCCGCTTCTGAGCGTCGGCGCGGCGGATCTCGCGCAGGGCCATGCGCTCGAGGAACGTGCGCGGGACCGCGTCCTCTTCGATGATCTGCGGGCTGTGCGCCACGATGCGGGTCTCGCCGTTCGCGTCCACCGTCTCCTCGAGGGTAAACATCGCCTTGTAGATGCGAACCTCTGGCGCCGGAGCCTCGGCCAATTCCTCGCGCGCGGTCACGGCGGCTTCGGTGGCGGATTCCGGCTGTGGGGCAGGCGGGGGCCGGAATGGCAGGAACTGCCCCGACATGGCGTTGAGCTGGACATAGAGGTTGGACTCCGATCCATCCGCATGGCGAACCTCTATCTTTACGTGATCGCCGTTTGCGTTGGTGGGGATGCCGTTGTCTTGTTGGGAGTCAAGATTCAAGGCCTGCATCGGCCGTTCGAGCTGGTCCACCGTGTCGGAAAGAGTAGACATAACCTCGTTGGCATTGGCGCCTTTCGTCGGAGATGCGAATATTTGGGCGAAGAAGTCATCCGTAACCGTCTTAGGGAAGCTATGCGTCACGGACATGGGCCGGTGGAGGGAGAAGAAGGTAGATAACGCCATAGCTAAGCAAACAGTCAGTACAGCGAAGTTCGCTAAGCGGAGTCAACGACGGCATTTACGGACATTTATGGGGCACATGTTGCGTGCTGGGAACGCTTGGGAGTTTGTGTTGGTTATTACTCGAGGCGTCTTTGTTGGCCTTGCGTCTTCGCTTTTCGCCGCTTTGTTTCGTCGACGAAGCGGGTGTGGCGGTCACTTGGCCGTCCGAAATACCTTTCGGGGAATCGTTCGGACTGGAAGGCTTGGAGGACGAATATCGTCTCCGCTGTTGAGATAATGGGGTGTATGCGTAGGCGAGGGCAGCAATCGGTGCGCGAGAGCTCGAAGAGGCGAGGTTCGAGAATAGCGGCGACTGAGGTGCGCTCGACACCATCCGCCGCACCGACGCCGGCAACATGATTATATACGTCTTGCAGTCTCTGGGCGGTTAGTGCGCAATAAAGAAAGGACAAGCAAAGTGTGTTCTAGGAATTGCGCGGAAATGCGCTGCCGATGGATGATGAGTGAGTGACGACTTCTCCCTCTTGATTGAAGCTGTCATGTCACTTGCCCTGTCTCAACCTGCGCAGCTGACGGCAAAGCGAAAAGGCTAGAAAGTCTTGGCGGACAAGAGTGACTAAGCATATAGCGGGGCACTAAACTCCGGCAACCGTCGGAACGTTTCGCCGACCTATCGGCCGTATGGGGACATCCAAGGTATTCGATATGCCGGGCTATATGCAATTATCAGGTAGCTGGTTAGCACTGAATCGCTAATTGTCCTTTACCTAGGCATCACGGCTACCTTGCAATGTATTTGAAATGTTACTCGGTCTGCGACATTTCTTGCATGAAATAAGCTGAGTTTAGATCAATGCGACTTTGCTGACTCAGCTTTGAATACTAGGTAGGCATGAGTACTGCCCATCTTCTCGACTCCTCTGGATGTTTTGTGGGAGATGGGTCTCCCTCCCGAAGTCTAGGCTTAGCTGTTTCTGCGATACATGAGTTTTGCACTTCAGCCCCCGCCTCTATCGGGGTTTACTTTGAGCGAGCTATAATGTTTGACATGGCTAGACGTCCATCAACCATCTTGGAGGGCCCCGACGGCCCCATAAACGTAGTCGTCGGCGAAGCGAGCGACCAACAACAAGTCGAGTGTTGCAAGCCGGCAGCGCTTGTCTTTGGTCACCTCTCTCCGAAGCAGACTACCAAGGACGAGAAGTTTAGATCGGGCAGCGCCAGCTTACCCGTAATAAGGGACGGTGATTTGGTGTCTCTCCCTGGGCTGAAGACCCGAGCCAAGTCCTTGCAACTTGCAAGGCGATACGCAGAGATATGCTTACTCAGGACGCGTCTGCAAACTCATGATGAGCAGGGATACTGGATCGCAAGCGTTATGGCCAGTCCCCAATATAGGCGGCATGGGCTCGCCTCCTTACTCTTGAAGCATGTCGCGGAACGGATGGACGGACCTGGCCGTGCGGTCCCCAGCATGTTGTACACATGTTGTACACATGTATAGGAAATGTGAGGAGTACTACGGGCCTGTAGAGCACATCAGCTCCTACGTAACGTTTCTGACGTCGTTGCAGTTCTATGCCAGTCGGGCTGGAACAAGTGGTCCGTGTCCCAGTCCATCCTCACTTGCCCTCCGAGTCGTATTGCCTCGAATGAGCCGGAGAAGTCCCGGCACTCGGCTCCTAAGGAGCGAAAATATTCCAGAGCTCTGTGCTCGCGGCATGGGAGATATCAAGGCCGGGTTTGAGGCCGATAAAAGTGGGGCCGGATGAAGTTCACACGGCTGTGCTTCCAACCCGCAAGCATCATAGGCTGGCCACCTGATCAAGCCAATTTCATTGGCCTGTGGTGCATAACAGGGTACCGCAAAACCAAGGGTCAATCTGCGCCCCCGCAAACACTTGGCTTTACAGGTGTCACGATATTTGAAAGGAGTTGTGCTATTCGTACATTAGTTTTTCGTATGGGAGCTATACATTACTTTTTTTGCACCTGCTACCGGCCTGCCAGACCTCTGACGGCCCGTCTCACCCGTTACAGCTAGAACAAGTGTTATTGCTCGAATTTCCTTCATTGCAACAGTTGGACTGTTGCAAAAGCGCTATAAAATCAACGCCATAACACCTTTTAATATTACAACAATTACTGCCGTCATTTGCCACTGATATTTTGCGATGAATCAATTACAAAATTTAAAGCGACAAAGATATTCTAAAGCTATCATCATACGATACGTATTGGTTAAGATATTAATCGTTCTTCTCGTTGTTATTAAGCAAAGCGCTCCGTGGGTGCGTTATCGGACTGAACCCTTTTTAACCCCTAGGCGGACCCCTTTTTATATTTTTGCAGTTGCATCCTTTTCCCAGATCTTATACTTTACTTATATGTATCTTCGCAAAAAGAATTCGCAAAATTAAACAGACTTCAGATTGTTAATGTATAGGTAAATAAGATTAAAATAAAGCCAAGGAAGTCTTCAGAAGATGTTATATTGTTAAATTATTTAATGTAATTGGCGGGGCGTTGCCAGGTGTAAAAAAAGTAAGGTATGGCTCCCATATAATAAACTAATGTAAGAATAACACGACTCTTTGAAAGAAGCAGCTCGCTACACTGAGGGTACGGTCTCAGAACAACAGACTCAAGGACCAGTAGAAGCGGCAGCAATCCTGGTTACGGAGGTCGCCTGCATTTCAGGGATATAGGACTTAGAGGCGGTCGATTGGCCGATTTCTGCAATCAGCTCGGCAGGGTATCTTAATCGGTCATCTAAGGTGCACGAACTTCTCTTTGCTGAGATTCCTCGGCTATGAGATCCTCCCGTTGCGAGATATGCGCGCCCCGGTTGGTAGGTTGTACGCGGTAATTGGTGGAAACCATTTTATTATGGCTGAAGTTATGCGGGCAATAGCCACCACTAATATCACCCTCAGTAATGCCATGGATCAAGCCATGGCAATACCGATTTTCTACCAGAATTGTGAGACTTAACCCGAGCAGTAGCCAACCTTCGTAGGCTCGCAGCCGCCGGCACAGCCGTCGTAGAAGACGCAAGGATGATCAGCATCGGTGCAGACATTCCTAAGAGTGGCAGTATCGCCGTAATTGCGGTTAATGCCGACGACCTCGCCTCCATCGCGGGCCGTAGTACCTTCCACGTAGACATTCCTCTTGCATTGAGAGGAGCACTATTCCCGGGGGAAGACTGGAATCAGCACTACTCATAGAGGGTTAATAAGAACGGAAGCTTACGTTGCCGCATGAGCGGTAGACCTTGCCGTAGTCTTCGGCGTAGAAGTTGATGATCTGAGAATCCTATCAGTTAACATGTCCTATATTGGGGCTTCGAGTCTTTGCTTACGTTGACAGTACCGCAACCATTGTGTTGGACAATCTTGTCCGAAGCGTGGTAGGCACCGCCACCTACGATCCAGGATTGCTGTCCCGCCTTGTCGCCTTTCTGTACCGACCTCAGTCATCGCTATCCCCTCTCATGGAAGGTCGGCGACTTACAATGGTGATGGCATCCTCGCAGACGTCCTCAAACCAGACGAACTCAAGGTTGCATGCGCCAAGGCAGTGAACACCCTCCATCTGATTCTTGCCGATAATGACATTCCGCAGAGTCGCACCAGCCTCCAGGAGGAAGACGGCATCGGCGTCACCTGGGCTACCAGGTTAACATCTATGGCAAAGTACGGAATCAGGGAGACTGACCTCCTTCGCCTGAACCACAAGCGCCCGAGCCTCGGTCATATTTTACCCACCCGGCGTCGAAGACCTGTCCGGCCTTGATCCGCATCGGCGACGAGAGGGTCTTCGAGTCGGTCGGCGTGGGGACACCGCCCTCATAGCCCAAGCATGCCAGTGCCGCGGGGACGACGGAGGCAAGAGCCACAAGATTAGCCGATGAGAACATGATTGCTCGTAGATCCGGTACAGTCTTATTGGAACCTGAGGGTGCTGAAACTAGGAATGTTCCTGATGATCATAATGATCTCTGTCTGATTTATATAGCTGAAGGCAAGCAGTCTGTCTCCCTCTATGAAAGTACACTGAAACAAGTATTTAACCCGCGAACCGCTTTAGTCTCCTTGCTAAATGGGGAAATGTTCTAGTGTTTGAGGCCGTGATTAGACTCTTATTAGTGGATAATTTGTCAACTCTTGGCATATCGAGTTTCATATGATATATATGCAACCCCCAACTTCCTTTACGGGACAATTGGTACGGCGGTGGTAACGGAGATAGAGAGATGAGGCTTGAAAAGGTAGTGATCGGCTGATGAAGTGGGTAGGAGCAAGGGCTATGGAATCATACCAAGATTTCCCACCTGTAAACTGGAAGATACACTGTCATTGGAGTAGTGCGCTTGGTTTGACTCCAGACTGCCTTTCAGCGGTTTCCATTTCGGGCGGCGAAACATTTTGTGGTTGGTCCGCCAACACCGCCGTTCTCCAAGATAGACCCTTACTCCACGATTTCCTTGCTGCTTATTAGAAATGCTGCACTATGTAGTCTTTTCTTGCAGTATACTGATACATTCCTAATCTTGCAGCGCGATGCCTGGATCTTTCTAAAAGTACGGACGGAGATGGAGGTTCTCGGCAGGAAGTGTCCGATATCGGGGACATCAGTATGTTTTTATATTCCGCTAATCATGTGTGCTATCTTCTGGGGTGGCGGAAGGTCACAGAGTAGCTGGTGACTGCATATTCGATTTAGCTCTGAAATATATGGGAAATTTGTAGCCAGTCATATAATACGGATTGGACATTTTATGGAGTATACTACTATTTTCGGTTGGTGTCATTGCCGCTACCGGTTACCGTGTGACTTTATGGCGCCCGAGGAGATACGCCCTCCAGGCCCAATAGCATTGACATTCGCGTTGTGTTTCAGGAGCCAACGCATCGTCTTCGTATTTCCCATTTCTGAAGCCATATGAATGGTGGCTTTTTTGTACCGGTCCAAGTCATCGACGTGGATTTTCCTAGACTCGTGATCGTGGAGGAGCTGTGCTACAGCTGTCCCACCGGTGTTATCCTGGCATAGACGGAGCGCGGACCTGTTATTTCGGTCTCCAGCGTTGATATCGGATGCGTGGCGCAGAAGTAACTTGACAATCTTCGAGTTCCTTGTTGAGCAAGCGACGAAAAGCGGTGTTGCGAAGTCCTTTTTTCAGGCGTTTCGAGACTAACTGACCCGCTGAGTATCAATCTCACCTTGTCTAGTTGCTCCTTTTCGACTGGGGCGTGGGGAGGCGAAGAACCCCCACAGAGGCGAAGACCGCCTCGAATCACAGACGTTAAACCTGAAGGTTTCGGAGTCGAGATCGAAGCCAAATGACCTATACCACGCCCGAGCATCATCTTCGTCTTTCCCTTCGAGAATCTCGCCAATAGAGTCATCAATTCTTCAGCATCGTCAAACTCCTCCTTCTGTAGCAGCGGGTTTTTATACACTGCGTACCCTCTAATAACACTTGTGTCTATGGGTTTGATGTTGAGGCGTCCTTTTGTTGCAAGGATGGCGATTTTCTCCGCAATATCCAACTTTCCTAGTTTTAGGTAAAGGCTGCTGAGCTTGTGCTGAAGTCTGGCTTTCCTTACCGCTTCCCGGCCTGATTTCGAGCTTGACAGCTCGAGATTCACTTCCTGGGCAAAGGTTCCGCAGGACCTCCTCAGCCTCTTCTACACTTCTCTCGGTATCAATGTCGAGGTAAATCTTAGCTAAGTTTTCCTCCATTCAGCTCGCTCAGAGAAGGTAAATGGGACGTCGTGCAAGGTTCTGAGCTGTTCTCTCAGTCTAACCGCCTTTTTCTAGAGCTAACCTGCTTTCGTGACAGATTCATCCTGCAGATGCTGTTCGACCATTTCTGGCTATTCTTCAGCGTCTTTATGATCATCCCTGGAGGGCCGTGTATATTTGGAACCCTATCATCGACCTGGGTTGAGCCCAGGCTGATTCCGTTGTCCGCTATACTGTCGCTACAGCGTCGTATCAATTGCTGCTGTTTAGTCCAATCATCGTAAGGGGTGAAAGAGAGAACGCGAGCAAGGGACCTGAACTTGTCTGCCTACCTAAAGTCCACCGAAAGCACATCATCATCAATTGATGCACTTTGGCGACCGATCTCATCATGGACCCTGTGGATTCTTTCCAGGCCTCAATGTCTTCAGCGAGCTCATTCTCCTTATCATCGGCATTGTTAGTTTCCTTGTCATTGTCCATTACTATTGTCCTAGCCAGATCTCCACTGAAAATATCCGCAATTGCAGAAGGTAATAGACCGGCGGCACCCAAGTCGACGAACAGCTTACGAAGCTTGGTAAGCGCCTTCTGCGCGGTTCTCTGTGTCGCCTCCGCGGTCTCTGTGTTTCCTCCACAGACTTTGAGCCTCTCGCTTAATATATCTGCTTCAGAATTAGCACGTATCTCTCCTGGCGGCAAGATGGACATACAGCGCAAAAATTTGCAAACTTAGTTGCAAGACCTGACTCGAGATGGTCGGTTTCGCCTCAGAGTCTAAAAGTTAGTGACTGGCGCATACCTGTTGACAGCGACTGATCTGATCTGTGATATCGTTCAGCACATGCCCTTTCATGAGTATCTTCAGTTCAGCCTTGGTCTTGGCCCACATTCCCGGATCCTCTGGTATATTGGGAAGAGCTTCAGAGAGACGATCTATTGCGATTGTACAATCTTGGATTCTTCTCTTGATTCTCTCCTGGTGCTCTTGCTCGATGGCTCCTGGATGAGCCTAGAATTCGAGGTTGCCAGCAACAGCTCTGATTGTTTTCTCGACTGCGGAGATAGTAACTGTAGTCTCACTTCAAATTTAATGGTTAACAAGGTGGTCCCAGACACGAGCGTCAAACTCAGGGCTTGGTACGCTTCCAAACATTCTCCGTCACCTCAGGCACTGCGTAGACGAACTGTGAAATCTGGAACGCCAAGGTACCACAGACCTTCACGGCCTGCATTGTAAACGTGGCGATAGAGAAGGGATCCATGGTCCTTTTCTGCAGTGTCAGCCAGTCGAATACTTGGCTCTCGATGGCGCCCACCATGGGTTTCAGGGACGGACTGTCATGGGGACTGTTCAAGTACTTATTGATACAATCGTGTCCGGAACGTGGCATGAGCAGACAACGAGGCTGAGTTGCGCCGCCCCGATAGAGCTGTCTAGACATTGGACAGTCCTCTAGAATGAATCAATGTAGAGACTATGATGGGACGGAAATATCACTTCTAACTAGTGTGGGCATGCCCAGACTTAGTGTTTTCTGTTAGGTCATGCGGCTGGAATTAGACCATGGCTGCACAGTAAGTAGTGCACGCACAGGTCTCTGGCCTCTTACCTGGCCAAGCAATAGTCACCAATCTGTTCTCTTGCCTAGAACAAGGCGGTTGACGCTCAGACTTGCTCAGCCCAAAGGACCGTTGATAAGCCCGCACGACAATGCAAGTCGATGTGATAGGTGATGGAAGATACTCTGTTGGAGGTAATCTGGCTTATATAGTATTATTAATGACAATAAACGGCAGCTTCATTGCATCCTCCTGCAGCTAGGAACGCCTCGTTTTGCTCGGCACTGCAAGGCTTCGGAATTATACGTGTTGGAAATATGGAGCAGATGTACGGTCTTAGACAACATTTAAAACTCCCAGTTCCAGACTTTCTGGCTCCGGGCTTCATTTTAGAGTTTGCCATCGATTGAAGCCTCACATGGGCTATTGTCCAGCTCTCTTTGCAAGCCAGACAACAGAGGATCTCCATGGACAGAGGGTACATCGATCGGCTCCTACGCCGCAGAAATGATCAGGCTGCGATACAAATCACCTTGGCAACTTACTTCCCGTTACTGATTTGAAGAGGAAGGTTTCACTAACATGAACCAACATGTCTGTCCGACGCGGAACTTCGAAGAGATGTCCACAACTGTGTACAAAACGACGCTCCCTTTCTCGGGGAGAAGGAGAGAAAGGTCGATTTAGCCGCAATCATTGCAAGGAACACCCAGCTCTATGATCCAGACTCCGATGAAGACTCGCTAGACGATATCCAGGAATTGACAGCTAAGGAAAGAGATGCGCTGAGGGCTGAAAAAACCAACCCTTTCCCGAAAAGAAAACCCTTGCTGTGTTTACTGCTGTTTCCCTGGCGGCCTTGCTCCAGGGATTTGTTCAAAGCTCACAGAATGGTGCCAATCTCTTCGGGATATTGTGGGGGATTCCACATGAGGAGGAGCAAGTTCAAGAGTTTGGGATTACGAACGCGGCTGCGTACTGGGCAGCGGCTATTATGTGAGTTATTCTCATGCTGCGGAGCAAAGATAACAGTTGTAAGAGATGGACAGAGGGCTTCGTTGTTATGAGACCCTGACATCACATAATGAAGCATATAGGCTGAAGAAGAAGATATTATCATGTTGACCTCTGAAGAGATCCTGTCTAGAAAAGGAAGGTCATAAAGCCTCCTTAAATATACATAAAACAGCTATAACTGAGAGAAAGCGATACCGGGACTTCGAACAATGCATCTAATAACGTATCCACTAGTTGTAATACTAATTAAGCCACGGCGTTGCTAACAGGCCTAGACTTTAGTAAGGTCTAACATACCCCCCTAGCTGCTAGGAACTAACAGCTAAAGCCCTTACGAATCTGAATATTACCCAAAAAGGAAAGACCGTAGTAGTTAAAATAATTGTTTACCTAAAATCTTCTATAATTATTTCGTTTCGGTTTTAATTTAAAAGGTTTAAGAAAATGGAACACGAGCCAGAGAGGCCTGAGCTAGCTGAGTTAATCGAGAGGGAGCTGAAGATAAGGGTGTGTTTCTCCTGCTTAACCTTGCCAATGACACGAACCCTGACGCCTTCCCCTTCCGCTGCCTTCATTCAGAGCGGATTCCCATTGGCTATTCCTCAAAAAGCTTTGTTCACACAAAAAGCCTGTTATACAGCAATCCCGATTGGCGGCCTGCAGCGGGATCTTGATTCAGCTTCGGATACTGTGGCGCTGAGTCCTAGGGAGCTGAACCACTTCCCCGCACCTAGACGGACGTACAACACTCGGAAGGGCCCCTAAGCATCACGTCGGCAAATCTCTGTGAGTTCTTCACCCAGCCGGATTATAAACATGGCGTCATCAAACAATATAGACCTATCTGCGATCCTCGCCGCTCTTCACGGGATGGAGAGGAAGCCCAACAACAGGGTGATCAAGCAATACCTCCTAGCTAAAGGCATCCCGGAGTCCATTGCCACACCCGTGGCAATGAACGAGCTGTGCTACTGGTCCGAAGAAGAAGTCGGCCAGATCTTCAGGCGCTTGCATGCGACCGTCGACGACATCAGTAATCCACAGCTCAAGTCATTCGAGGTTAAACTGTCCACCGAGGAACTGGCTGCTGATCTTGGGCCAACCGACTTCATAAAGCCGAGCTGGAACTTGGTTGTCAAGTCTGCTGCTGCACTTGGCGCGCTGTGCGTCAACAGAGATGGAGAGTTCCGTGTCAACCCGCCTGGAGGCTTCGCTGCACTCTCGCATGTATGGTCACAGGGCCTTGGGTCGGATGCGCAAGGCAGGGGCTTGCACCGGAGTCTGATCCAACAGATCTTTGCCAAGGTCGGACCACTTGGCATTAAGTGGGTGTGGACGGACAGCCTGGCGATTCCTGGGGGTGGGGAAGAGCTCAGCTTCGTCGAGGAGGAGATGAAGGCTATGTTGATCAATGCCATGGCCGACATATACAGGAAGGCAAACCAGGTTATCATCTTTGACGCCTTGGTGCTGAGATTAGCGTCTCTTGATGCTGTTGATACGGCTGTGGCCCTCTGCTTGGGGAGTGCGTGCTACCTATTCCCCGCCCGAGCATTCGGAGCATAAGCTTACAGGAACAGAGTGGTTGACCCGCGTCTGGACGTACCAGGAGATCAAGCTTGCCACCAACGCAATAGTTGCCAACAACGCTGGTTTTGTCAGGTTCGCAGAGATCGTCGACACGCTTCGGAGCAAGGCGCACGATGAGGTCGGCGAAGGGTACGATACCCATCAGGAGGCCCAGTTCCCAAGCATGTTCCGCACTTTCCACCGGCTACAGCGTAACGACCAGCTAGGCGTTTCGTTACCAGATATTGCCATTGGCTGTGGATACCGCGAAGCGCATGAAAAGTTGGACTATGCACGATCTATATTCCCGACCTTGGGCATGCCGTGGCGGTTCGGTGACAATATCGAGGATGCCATGAAGAAGGTCTACGAGGCTCAAAAGAGGCACGCCATGAGACTAGTCTTGTACCATGGCCCGCCCCGTGCTTCGTACCCCGGCTGGGCTCCTGCCGTCTTTCCCGGACTCGTTGACAGTAAGGTGATCACTCCCGGGACATGGAAGCTCCGGGGAATGTCCAGGGAGTGGCTAACGAGCAAGGTCAAAAGCATCGTACCCAGTAAGCCGGGGTGTGTCATTCTCGAGCTGGATAATCAACTAGAACCGGGCGCCTACTCGGCTTGCAACATTAGCCCCGCAATGGAGCGGCAGAGCCCCAAAAGCGTCGAACTTTTTAGAGAGGCTGTCAAGAATGGAACGGCATATCTACTCAGTGACGAGCCACTCATTCCTAAGAGGCACTCCGCCCGAGTTGGTCTCCTGGTCGAGAAATTCACAAAATCGCCTGGCAACGAGGCCTGGGTGTGTCTGACTCTTGCTATTGGCGAAACCGAGCCGTCCTACAGGTACGAGAGACAGAACTGGCTGCTGCTCCACGAAAACCCCGCGAGTGACACGGGCAAACAATCCTCCGAACTGAACTACCTCCTCGAGCGCAGCCCTGAACCTGCACCCAGTGGATTCCAGATGGAGTCTCGCTTGCATGCTGCAGCCCGCGACGGGGACATCACCGCCCTCCAGTCCATTACCAACAGCCCCGGTTACGTTGACATCAACCCCCAAGACTCGCGCGGCTGGACACCCCTCCACTACGCCGCAGCCGCAGGCCAAGTCTTATCCATCCGCGCCCTTGTCTCCCACGGCGCGAATCTCGCCATTCCAACCCGAAACGACGAAACCCCTCTGGTTTTGGCGGTCGATAACGCCCATCAAGACGCCGTCTGCGAGCTCGTCGACGCGGGTGCAGACGCTAACGCCTTCGCTCCACCACGCGGCCCCTCTCCGCTCGTGACGGCCACTCGGAAGGACAACATCGAAATGGTGCGCTTGCTCCTCTTGCTAGGCGCGGATCCCTCGCTCGAAGACGGATACAACATCACCCCGCTGATGTCTGCAGCGTACCTTGGCCGGGGCGGAACTGACCTGGAAGTGTTGCGCGAGTTGATTGACGCTGAGGCTCACGTTGATGCCATCGTCGAGTCCGGGCTGACTGCCCTTGAAGCGGCCGTGCGGGGCGGGAATGTCCCTGCGGCGCGCGCACTGCTCGCTCATGGTGCCGAACCAAATGGAAGGAACCCTGCTCTGGAATCGCCGCTGCAACATGCTATTGAGGCACGGGACGCCGAGATGGTGGCGGCGTTGTTGGACTATGGTGCTGAGGTTGGCGGGCCAGGGGCACGGTTCAAGAGCGGGTGGACCGCCATGATGTGCGCTGCCGAGGCTGGAGATGTGCCGATTGGTCGGCTGTTGAAGAGTAGGAAGGCGGATATGTTTGCCACTGCTGGGAAGGAGAAGTGGACACCTCTACATGTTGCTGCCGTGAAGGGGAATAAGCTGTTCTTCAAATGGTTGGTGGAGGAAGGGCAGAAGGAGGGGCATCCGTGGTCAGAGAGGGACTATAAGGGACGGACGGCGTTCCAGGTGAAGAAGGGGGATGAGTGAGGTACCTATGTGAGCGTGGATGAGTGGCGTTTTTATCTCTTGCTGGCAAGGGGTATCGACGTGCGCGTTAAGTACTACCTGTCTTCTGGGCTAGAAAGTTGGTAGATGTACTAACAAGCCTAGTAGTATAGCCAGAAGCTCGCATGTATTTCGGCAACAGAGGAGGGCATTACTATAACCTTTCAAGGTGATACAGTTGAGGGCAGAACTCTACTAATCGGCGCCGAGGGAGCTTTCTAACAATCGTCACCCGAGGAGCCCCCCATCCTAGAGCTGCCCATCTCGTCCTTCGCCACCATTATAAAGCTCGACCGCGAAATCACACTCGCCGTGAGGAACGTCCGTCGGCCGATGTCCTCTTTCTGTCTTACGTGGTTCCTATCGAAATGGTGGAGAGTGAGCTCGGATCTGAAGACTCTTCGCTCACTCTGTGATAGGACCGGCGCAAGCGTAATTGCAGTTGCTCAACGCGAAAACTGTTGAGGGTTGCCGGTTCAGCAGGCAGCTAGCATCGGCACATGAATCGGCACAGGAATCGGCACAGGAAACCGGTTATGGCGGATGTAGTGGGGTCCTTACTCCCGATTAGCGGCCAATAACCACCTGTACCGTTCTGTCGGGACCATATTTGCAAGGATGCTAAGCCGCAACCTGATACGGACGAATACGACGCAGAACTGCCCGGCAAGATGGCGCGCTGAACTCGACTCGGCACAGCGAACTCGACTCGGCTTGTATTGGAATGGCAGCATCGAGAAACACTACCTTGTGGTTCCGCTGATACGCCACTCACGTACTGTACGCTGCCTAGCACTAGATATCACTCAGCAAATAATTACACTATCCCCGCGCTATCATGCAACTCTCTTAACGTATCACCCGATCTATCAACTCTCTTCTCTTACTAGATATCAGCGAACCCTCGCGCAACCAACCTTCACAGTATTCTATCAACCTATCAATCAACGCTATCACCCTTCACACTATCAATCAGAACTCAACCTTTTCGCAACACTTTGCTATAGCAACCAACCCATAGTATAGACTACAATGGCTGTTACTAAGAATTCTACCATCAATATGGTATGTCGCAGAATAGGGGTCACTAGCTTAGTCATCAAAGCCCCTGGGAATTGTAGGCACCTCGTAATAACGTTATTCCAGGCTCCCACATTATATATAAAGCTTCCTAGATACTACTCTTTAAAGCTCAAATTATCTATAAAAAATTTTTTACTCTTCATATTTTATATAATCTGTCCTTACGATTATCTTAATTATAAAAATTACGTTTAAATTATTTATCATGTTTTATTTATTAATTAAACCTTTTATTACCCTTAAATATATCTGGTTAATATATTTTTTAAAAATAAAAATATTAAAAGTCGTTGTAATTATTTTAATGAATTTCATTTTTTATGTTTAAGAATTTTTTGGGCAAAGTTTAATATTTTATTGACCTTAATATACTTAACGTAGATCGTTTTATAAGTATTCGAAATTTTTTACGTACGAAAAGCATATTATAAAAACAATATAAGGGGATGAGATCACGATTGATGCAACGCCAAGGCAACCCGCAACATTGTCAACGCTTGACTGGGGTATATCACCATGTAACTTATCAGATAAGAAGCAGTATGGTGTCTCGGTAAGTAGTAGAGGCGCTATGTATCCAGTTATCTGGATGGCAATCAGTCACTGGGTAGAGCTTCATGAATAGTAATAGGGGGAGGGGGTGGGGATTTATCGAGCATAGTGATGTTTTGTTGCTCTCAAATGAACGTCATGCAACGGAATGGCACCAACGGAGAGTAACAGGCTCCGTAAAAGAGACCTCAGCATCTACAGTCAACATACCATCATGATGGGTAGGCCAAAGACGCACCAAGGGACTACGCAACTGTATCCTCACTAAAACGACTCCTCACCCTTCTCGATGTTAAAGTAGACCTTAACCTCAACTTCGTTACTCCAGCCGGCCTTGAGTCCCATATCCTTCCAAGCGGTCTCAACATCGATCTCCAACACATGCACATCGGCCCCGCTCTTAGTGACAGTATGTGGCGGGATAGGTTGGCCCTGGATGGTGACCATGAAGTGCCTCTCGATCGACAGCTCGGCAAGACACGATATGTAGGCACCTAAAGGATAGTCAGTCAGTCAGTCAGTTAGTCAGCGAGTCAGTCAACAACTACATCGCAGATCCAACACGAAGTCGATGTGGATGGGGGGCCGCCTACCGAGCACGCCCAGCGCCTTGAGTCTGGTATCTAAGAATGCCCTGCCATTCCGCAGCAGCGAGAACTCGTTCGCGGTGATGGCGGCGGCGCCCGTCATCTTGCCGACGAGGCCGAGATTCGCCGCGTAGACCCCGCCGTGCGCCTCGCTGTTGAACTGGGTCAGGGGAAAGGCGGCCAGGATGTCGTAGCCCCGGACGTCGAGTATCACGGGCAGATACGCGTTGTGGGAGCCGGGCCGCATCACTGGCGTGACGGCGCCGGTATTGTGTGATCTGACGATGTAGCTCATCGAGGGCAGGACTCCCGGGAATCGCGACAGGGGTATGAGCTCCCTTAGAGGTTTCTGGGAGACGTTGAAGACGCCGAGGAGAGGCGTCCCGGTCGCAGCCCTGCCGTGGTAGCTCCTGATCTTTAGGAGCACGTCGTCGTGGTAGTCGGTGTAATGGTCGACGCTCTTCCCGACGACGCTTGGCCTGAAAATGACCGTGTTACCCCTGGGAGTTGCTCCCGTTATCTGGTTGATGATGTTTAAGTTATACTCCCCGGGGGTATCAGTGATGTAGATAGGGCCTCCGCTGAGACAACGCGCGGCGGCGTGGAATCCGGAGTATTCGTGGACGGTCTGGAACATATCCCAGTCGGGTAGGACGTTGAGATGCTGCGTCAACAGGCTGTTATGTGCGTTGGCCCAGATGTGCCAAGGATGCGAAGCCGGGACATGTGGGAAGAAGTCGTCAGAGTTTCGTACCAGCAACGGCGGTTTGTTCCTTGGTAGCTGCTGATGGAATATTATCTGCGGCGCCTGGGACATGCACGATATAGCCCTCAAACTGAAGTGCTTCAGGGCTGCGATCATCCAGGCGTCGAGGTAGGTGTTGGTGAGCTCACGACGCTGCTTTGCAGAAGCCCAAGTGTCCACCATGAACTGAACATCAGTCTTGACTCCGTCGATACCGCATGTAGAGAGGAATCGATAGAAGTCGTCATAGAATCTGCCAACGTCTTTTTTGGAGATGACGGTCATGGGTCCTTCAAGGTCCCTATCTCGCTTGGGACTGTTCTCTCGAATGACCTCTACTGTTTCATAATCTTGGGCAAGCTTCCCGCTAGGCGAGATACCTCCCCAGTAACCCAGCAGCGCATGCCATACGGCGACATGTTTAATGTCCGAGTGTTTTGCTCTAATACGGGAAACTGTGCCTTTCAGTCCATTGGGGAAAGCTTTCGGTTGAGCTTCAAAGGAATTCCACCCGTGACGGTACTGGCTCTGACCATGATAATCAATGTCCTGCCAGTTATCGTCAATGATAAGACTGCTTATATGAATGTTATGTTCTGCCAAGGCGTCAACTGCGTTGCAGACCTTCTCATCGGTTAAGTCTTGGCCGAGAGCGTTCCAGGTGCCTGCTGACAATGAATTTCTGTACCGACAGGGGGCCTCTATACTACTCACAGTATCCCAGCCCATCATACCATTCTTCCATCCATTCGGGTTTGATCCCATCGCTCGGAGCCCGGAGCTCTCGGGACGGATTGCTGCTTGAACTGGTCGTTGCAAAAACGACATCACGAGCGTGATACATGACTGCAGCTAGGGCGTTTTCAAAGCTGTTTCCCACTGCGGCAAGTATCAAGCCAGTGGACTGGTTCGGATTATCACTGCGCAGCTGTATACATGAATATGAGATGACGCCTCCAGTCGTAGAAGGGATAGAGGGGAGTATGAACCCACTTGTATTGAAACAGCTCCGGCTCGGGTCTTCGAGCTATTGAGCAGGGCAATAGTGTCATGCGTATCACTGATGCCTAGCAAGACTAAATGTTTCCCGCTGGAGCTCAGGAAGGAACACATGATAGCATCGCTGTCTAGTTCGAAGCCAGACTTTCCATGCCTCGGGGCTAGCCATGGGGAGGAATGACGTACTAACGCAAACCAACTATACAAGCAGTCAGCTAAACACTAGCAGGGTTACTCATCGACTTGGATATAGTAGGGATGACAGTAGAATCGAGATTTCTCACCGAAGAGGTCCACCCCAGGGAGTCCCAAGCTCGATATTAGCATAGGCGGACTTATCATCCCGAGCTGGCGCAATGTCGGCTTCAATCATCCACAGCTCGGTGTCAGGTGTCTGGCTCATGGCAGAACTGACTTTCAAATCTTGGTTTAGACCGGCGATTACGTCCGAAAGATTGGTCGTCCCCCGGTCTCGGTAGTTTTCAGGGGTAATGACTACGGTGCCATCGTCCACACCCAGTTCGTCACGGGCCCATCTCCATGATCGATCGGGGCTGTTACGAAACTTTATAGTGAATCTCAAGGGGGAGGAAGCATGCACTGTAGCGTGAAAATACTTATTAGTTATTGAAGAGTTTGGTTCGTGCAAGGCGGTGGGTGAATCGCTGGTTGATATCTGTGCTCCCGGACTTTCGGACCATTCTACACCGGTGGAAGAGTGCCAGATCGAAAGCTCCCAAGGGTCGTCGGCATTCTCCTCATCTACTTGTAAGAGAATTATGAACGAAACGGCATCAGAACGCAGTTGTGTGACTTGCCCTAAGGGCGGAAAGCAGGCAACTCTTGAGGCGGTTGGGCCCGTCTTGGCATCGACGGTGAGCGCTGGCGTTACTGTGACTTTCAACTTGGGAGTGTTGGTGGAACGAAATTCAGGCACGAAATCATACTCAGTGTCAGACATGATGATGGCGAATGTATTGACAAATGGAGAAAGAATTTATCGTATTCAGATAAATGCATTCGAAAGCAGATCATTCACGGCTTGTATGTAGACTCTCACTTGCCGAAGCCAACATGGTCAACAGCGAGCTGATTCGTTAAGGAGAAGGGCAGAGTGATGAAGCTCGAGCTCCAGGCGATTAACATCAGATCAGGTAATTCTTGATAAACAGCCCTGTCGGACCAATGGCGTTCTGATAGTTTCATGCTTACTGTGTATGGTCTCGATGTGGCTGAAGCTTAAAAATGGGGGGGTGGGGGTCGGAGGGGGTCGTGTACAGTATCTTAATAAGCCACACATTTTTGTTCTGACGGAATTTGGCGGGAAGGAGGGGGAACACTGGAAGGCGTCAGTCAGCTCGGGCCACCCAAAATTTGAGCCACTTCAAGCTCGTGGGAATTGAGGCCAATGAGAAAACGCATGATTCCCAAAGATTTCCGGCTCGCATCAAACCGCTCACTACCCATCATCATATCTATCATATCATATACACCTTAATATCACCCACCTACTGCCACTGCCGCCCGCCATACAACTGGGCCCGCCCTCCATCCTCCCACTCTTTCCGACCGCATATAATATACACCAAATGGCGTCCAGGCGACTCGCATTGAACCTCGCCAAGGGTATGCGCAGTCGCGCTGCTCCCTCGGCTATCCGATCATTAAAGAGAGGTTTTGCTACGCCAGTGACGTCTTCCGTGGGCGCCAAGACACAGACCACCACATTGAAGAACGGCCTGACGGTAAGCTATCAATGGTTGTAGTGGAAGCTCTTTCTGCCCCGGGCTAACCATTGCCCCGAAGGTCGCGACGGAATACTCGCCCTGGGCTCAGACTTCGACAGTGGGAGTGTGGATCGATGCTGGTTCGAGAGCCGAGACGGACGAGACCAATGGGACCGCACATTTCCTCGAGCATCTCGCCTTCAAGGTACTTTACCCGCAACAACGCTACGCTTCACTGCAACATCTCGGGCTGATGAAATGTCTAGGGCACCCAAAGAAGAACCCAGCAGCAACTAGAGCTCGAGATCGAGAACATGGGTGGTCACCTCAATGCCTACACATCGGTACGTCCAGAAAGAGTTCGGGATTCTGCTATGGGGAGTCTCAACAAGAGGCCCTAACTGACGCCGATATAGCGTGAGAACACCGTCTACTTCTCGCGTGCCTTCAACTCCGATGTCCCCCAGTGTGTCGATATCCTAGCCGATATCCTTCAAAACTCTAAGCTCGAGCCCTCCGCTATCGAACGGGAACGCGACGTCATTCTCCGAGAGTCAGAGGAGGTCGAGAAGCAGCTGGATGAGGTTGTCTTCGACCATCTGCACGCCACCGCCTACCAACAGCAGCCTCTGGGCCGTACCATTCTTGGACCCCGTGAGAACATCCGTGACATCACCCGAACCGAGTTAACCGGCTATATCAAGAACAACTACACCGCTGACCGTATGGTGCTCGTTGGAGCTGGTGGTGTCCCTCATGAGAAGCTTGTCGAGCTCGCCGAGAAGCACTTCGCTGGTCTTCCTCCCACGTCGCCGCAAAACTCTGCCTACATGCTGTCCAAGAAGAAGCCTACCTTCATAGGCTCCGAGGTCCGCGTACGGGAGGACACCATCCCGGCTGCCCACATTGCTCTGGCCGTCGAGGGTGTGAGCTGGAACGATGACGACTACTTTACCGCACTGGTTACTCAGGCTATTGTTGGCAACTATGACAAGGCTATGGGAAGCGCTCCTCACCAGGGTAGCAAGCTGAGCAGCTTCGTTCACCACAATGACCTTGCCAACAGCTTCATGAGCTTCTCGACGAGCTACAGCGACACTGGGTAAGTCCTACCTCCACCCCCTTATCATTACGTCTACTAATATCGTAGTCTCTGGGGTATCTACCTCGTCACTGACCAGCTTACCCGTATCGACGATCTCGTCCACTTCACCCTCCGGGAGTGGTCCCGCCTGTCCTTCAACGTCAGCGAGTCCGAAGTCGAGCGCGCCAAGGCCCAACTGAAGGCATCTATCCTCCTGTCCTTGGATAGCACATCCGCTGTCGCCGAGGACATCGGTCGCCAGCTCGTCACCACCGGCCGCCGGATGAACCCCGGCGAGATCGAGCGGGTTATCGACCGTATCACCGAGAAAGACGTCATGGACTTCGCAAACCGGAAACTGTGGGACCAGGATGTCGCCGTTAGCGCTGTCGGCAGTATCGAGGGTCTGTTCGACTACCAGAGAATCCGGGCCGATATGAGCCGGAACTTCTAAGCGGAATGGCGGACGAGGTGGGGATATAGAGGAGGCGGCTTGTTGGCGAAAAAAGACCAAGGTCATAGAGTGTATCAGATACCGCACACTGAGTTGTACCATAAAGATCCTTATGTCATCTGTTTGAAGCATTTCGGGTTCCTATGCTACCGTGATCGGCGTATTGGTCTTGGGGTGCCCTGGGTCCATTGCGCTACTTGAACCATTGGTGAAGCTAATGAATGGCATAGGTAGTCGCTCGCCTTTCTACGATTTGGCCTGGTTGCGGATAACTCCGCCTGGTTATGGGTGGTGGCCCCTCCCAAACGATGCGACTGAGTTGCAGCACTGGGTGGACTGAGAGGCTTATAGGGCATAGTTCGAGCTGTGCATATGGGACCGAGTCCATTACGGTTTTCGATCTCTGCTGCTCCGTGGTTAGCCCTCAAAGTGGTAGTATGAATAATTGACGCGTCCAAAACCTATAAGCAACCACCGAGTGTGTCAATTATTCTTACTGACACCTTGCCTCTCCGGCTCTCCTGGCCACCGACCCCTGATCCGACCTTGGCCGTTAGTCCTAGAAGCAGGGCGCGATCGAAAGCCCTACCTGCTTATGCATGCATCGAGACCGGTCTTAGCCATGTGTGCTTCTAGACTCGTCCTGACAGCAGCGCACCCCCCTTGAATGCTCGAGCTGAAACATAATGAGGATGTCACTGGATTTTCAGGTCTAAGGTTGGACTCACTGACGCCTCACACGGCATGGTCGACTTATTCTGCTATCATAGAGACTCCAACAAAACGACTCTGCAGAAATCTTTTTTCGCTGCAGCGTCCATGCAGTTGCTATGCTAATACCCCGACTTACTAGACGAGGCGACTAGTCTGTTTCGACATAGCGGCAATGATATGAAGAGAGGAGTTACCTAGAAAACTTACCTCAGCCTGTTCACCATTTTGGTTCACATGTTCTCTGCGTTTTCGGTCGTTATCGACGCACTCGATGAGTGCAGTAAACCCATTGATTTTGCCAAGGGACTCGAAGGCCTCGTTCCTTAGAAACAGTCTGGTTCGCATTCTGGTTGCTGAACGGAATGGCTATTCCCTACCACGATCACTCGGAGTACTTGCTACTCATCATATTTCTCTTGAGAAAAATGTGGGAGACATAAAGACATTTGGAGTAGATTAAAGAGCTAAACTCTGATAACCTCTCCACTATTGTAACGGCGTTTACATGGATCGTGGCTAGACCTACTCCTCGGACCCTGCGGGAACTGATAGAGGCCATATCGATCGATTGAGGGATACGCGTAGAGACGCTGACAAGGCCAAGACCGATGATAGAGACCTGCTGGAGATGCTCGAAAGTCTGGTGGCTGTGTATTTAACTCACGGAGCGCCACTGCCCAACTTGGCGCATTATACTATCTACCAGTTCCTGCAGTCTGAGGCCTTACGGACCGATGAGTCGCTATCCATGTTCCGCGTCTCTACCAGATATGCATTCGAGCTCGGCACCACATGTGTTCACGATCTATCTTTCTGAGATTCCAACGAGCCATGCAGCTCACCAGAACAGCTCGAAACACGCATTTATTCGTACAGATTCCTAGAGTTCGCAGCCTTGAAATGGATGGCTCTGATTAGCAGTTGTATGAGCCGCGTTCCTGAGGTCAGGGCGATTCTACCGGAGATGGATTGGCTCCTTGGGCCTTGCCGGTCGGCAGTTACAACTTCTTGTCGCGGCAAAGGTCTATCACCATGCCATTCACGATTCAGATTCTGGAAATGAACCACTCTCCTTTGCCCTCCAATTCCAGGAGCTAGAGTTATTTGAAATCCTTCTCCAACTTGGCACAAGTCCTGAAGCTCCCTATCACAAGGTTTACAACCCTCTGCATCTCGCAACTGTCAGGGGCCGGCGAGAATACCTGATCTAGATATTCCAGAGATATGCTGAACTCGAAGCATCGGATCATGGCAGTTCAGCCGCGCTTCGCCTCGCTGCCACCTACGGTCATGTAGATACCGTCAGAATTCTGCTAATGCGGCCGCCTCTCCTCATGCACAAAGGGATTCTGACTCGTCTCCGTTTTACCGTGCCGCACAGGGTGGCTTGGTTCCGATACTGGAAATCTTCTTTGACGCCGGAAGTGGTATCAATGCCGAAACCGAGGACAGCGGGACTCCAATATTTGAAGCCATAGCTTTTTTTTTTTCCCGCACGTTGCTGCTGTCAAGTTGATGGTTCAACGAGATGCGAAGCTAGATCAGGAGGTCGAGGATGGTACATCCATCTTAGAATTGCGGAGCAGAGAGGGGACAAGGAAATCATCAGGGCTATCGACGACGCTCCTACAACCAGGAATAAGGCCTTAAGGCAACCGGATAAGCCGCTACAGGCTTACATTGGGAGATACCTCGTGACAATATGCCAGCGTCTTTCGTAAATTGTACAATTGGCGAACTAGGGCTCACCCTATTATACTCACGACACCTCCTCTAAAGGTTGAAACTGCCGCGCCAATTCGCTGGACTCGTACTTCGCATCCCGTGAACGAACTTCTGACAGCTCTATGGCATCTTATCCATAAGACTCCTGCTCTGCGCCGTTACTTCTAATCGGCAAACAATGGCCACTGCAGCGCAGCGTCTCTGTAAGCAACTTTGATATTCTTGTCGCAGAATAGGGGTGGCTTGCTTAGTCATCAAGTCCCTCGGACCTGGCATCCCGCAATAATGTTGTTCCGGGGCTCCCACACTACGTATAGAGCTTCCTAGCCACCGCCCTCCGGAGCCTAATTAGGCATGAAAATTTACACTTTCCACATCTTATGCAACCTTTCCTGGCGATAGCCTAACTGTGACACTGCTACTGCCCCATGCGATCACATAGTAGCTACTGGCGTGGGCGTTCTGATTTCATATCCGACCTTTCAGTAAATCTGTGACGTGCTCAATTTCCACACCTGAGAGCAACGACGAGCCTACCACGTCTTCATGCGGTCCGTTGATACGTTAACTCGGACAATAATATTGTCGCTTAGACAGGTGAGTCATATGCTGTGCATGTGGGCAATGGCGAAGACCTCCGCAGGGCAGCGGACTGCGGTGGAGTACTGGGTCGGAGACCATCAACAACATTATATTAAACCAGAACCGAGTCTTCATTGATTTCGCATAGTGAGATCCTAATCCGTTGCTGGGGAGTTTCGAGATGTAGTGTAGTAACATTTTCCTTGAGACGATACAGGCAAGGTATCAGAAGGCGTATCACAGTGTTGCTTCATTAGTCGATACCACTTGAAAATACAGGATACACCATGTTCTTAAGCTCATTTTTTAAACTATTCTCCCCTAGTCATCCATAAAGTAATGTCGGTGTACACCCATGTGCCAGTCGACAAATGATGCTCCTCGTACAGCTGGAAGTGGTCGATATCTTGGATTCGAAAGCTTGAATAGTTCAAGGTCGAAACCTAGGCTAATACGTACTCATCCTCGGGAGTATCGACATGTACCCAGCCATTCGCGTCTTTATTCGGGGGCTCGCAAGAGGTCGACGGCGTTGCCAGCCCCATTTACCTTGTTGACTAGAAGTGGGATGTTAGCACCCTGCAGTCAGACGTGAAACCTGAATCAAATGTGAAAGTTGTGCGAAGCTTACTGTTAGAGGTCTTGGCATCCGCAGGCATCGTAGGCTGATTCTTCTCCTTGCAGTCAAGACTCTGGAGCTGAGCTGTGATAAAATAAATATAGGTTTCTGTTCAAACAGAGCCTCAGAGACTGACCACGAAAGTCCGCGAGGAAAGCGGCATGTTGCTAATAGTCCACCGACTCCGTGGAGTAGTTTCCTATCACCTAAATCGTATTCCGCTCCACACGGCGAAAGCTGTCAATTCTAGACGCGGTCGAAGCTGAAATACCTTTTGTTAGATCCGAGGCCCGTGAGATTTGGCCTAAACTGATATGCTTACTGTCGCAGAATAGGGGTAATTGCTTAGTCATCTACGCTGTAGGCACCCTCAACAACGTTGTTCCGGGCCTCCCAACTATATATAGAGCTTTCTAGCCACCGCTCTCTAGAGCCCTGATCATCCATGATATTTTACGCTTTTCACACTCTATGCAGCCTTTCCTCGCGATCAGCCTAAGTATAACACTTGCACATCGTCACCAGAGTCCGAGGTCGTATGAAGAACGGCGGTAAATCTAATAGTCGAGGACGATTTCTCTAATTAATGTATGATGTGCGTAGAGCAAGGATTTTTTTCTAATTGCTTGTAAGAGGAATTGATTTTGTTGTAGGTTGGAAGCTTAGCTACCCAGGTATGGAGAGGGCTGGAAGGAAGAGGGTTGATGTTGATGCTTTGGTTGCTAGGCAACTTGTAATATTTACATGTAGCTAAACATTGTGTAATTAAATGATGCACCCGTGATTCAGTATATACATGATTCAAATCCAGGTTACCTAGGTTCGGAGACGTCCCCGCGCAGCACACAGAGCGTCTATTGAAGAATTATGTACTAAATCGTCCATCACCAATAAACCAATCCTTTAACAAAGGTGGCTCGGATCATCTGTATTTGTCTCACAGAAACAGCATATGCTATGTTTCAGCCTTTATATATTTGCTTTGAGGGTCGTGACACGGAGCCGGTAAGGTAATTAATGTTGGGTTTTAAGCCACTTAAAACTAGCCTCAAAATAACAAATGAAAACGAGAGAGAGACAATGAGCCGCATTACTGGGGTAATAAATCTGCGAACACAGTTAGGCCGTACTGGGCATATTGTAAGAAGATCTTCTTTATTTATAAGTTCCTAACGACAGGCTGCCAGCTAGCTTTCCCCCCATTTAACGAATGTACGAACGACAATGTGGTCCCTTCCACCCTGACGACCCATGTCATTCAAGTATCCTCCCTGACTATGAGCCGACACCATTGAACCAGCAGAGAACAACAGAATGCCGATCAAGATAACGGTCCATAAGGTTCGCCCTCTAAGGAAACAAATAATTTCACGTCAGTTTCTCTCCTGTAAACCACAGAAAGCTGAGGTAGCTTCAGGCCAAATACTCACCTGCAGGGGCGCACTTAAGAATAGGAATGGCGGATTTTGTTTAGCAGATGCAGTTGGCGTTGCCTCCGTTGAGGCGGCAGCACATTGGGCCACCGCAGACGGCGCTCAATTGCCATTCACCAGAGGAGTTGCAGACGTAGAGCGAGCCATCCTGACCACCAGGAACGGGGTTGTTTCCGCAGCCGAATTGGCCGGGGGTGCAGCTCTGGGCCTGGGCGGCGGCCAGGAGGCCGAGGGCAGCGAGGACGCGAGTGAAGTACATGTTTGCGATTGTTTGAGTTTTGTGTGTAGAAGGGAGAATCTGATGGTGGATGCTGAAGCTGTAGTTGTCTGGTGAGTGAGTTGGATGCTTCTCAACCTGGGGACGGGCGAGGCCTTTATACTTTTTCCTGCACTCTTTCTCGTGCCAATGGCTCTACTAACCAAGGCTATACCTTCTTCATGGTAGCCGTAAGCTGACTTCCGAAATGAAACTCAAAGACTCATGCCGCTTGGCCACTTTGTCAGACCTATAGAGCCGAAAAATGCGAGGCCCCACACTATGGCCGGACCTTATATTAAGTCTTATACACTTGGAGTCTCTGCAAGACAATATCCTGTCATCCCTCACCCTCTTGGTGGACGGGCGCGAGATGCGGCAGCAAAGTGCATCATTGCCCCTGTATGAACAATAGCCTTGGATCACCAACATTCATCTCACTTATGGGACTTGTCACACGAACCCCTCTTCCTCAGTCAGCGCCTTACAGTAGTATGCTCTTCTCGGCAACCGACTATTAACGATGTTGCAATCTGCGGAGGGTGCGGCAACATAAGCATGAGAAGGTGACTTGTAGCATATTTCCCTCCTCACATAAGCTGTGATTATCAGAAGTCTTAAGCTACTACAGCCTTGGAGCCATGGAATAGTCTCAATAGTATTCCTGTATTATAGGAATAGGTCCCCAAGCTCATTGCCGAGCCCTAGAGTGCCCGTTAATGACATTAAAGTGCACGCCTTAGCTGTTCAAACGTCACGCGGACTTCTGGTTATATTCCGGAGCACATGTAGAGGAATGTATACGGCTAGGGGATAGCAGAGAAATCACAACCATCATGCTTATAGTGCAGCCGTTTTACATTATATCAACCTTTTGGCTGATGACAACATCTCAGACGCTTTTGCAGCTATGTCCGGACCTGTCCCGCATATTGAACCTTGCAATGAGTGCAAGCCTGCCTACGTATGAGGTATAATCCGGGCGTACTCGCTCGGTCCTAGAATGATGCTGCGGCCATCTCTATTTGCGATGCTAAGTCCTATGACGTATGCGTCTTACATCTAAAGTGCTCATATTCGACCGGTGGCATGTCAGGATTCCGAGTTTTCATTCGTCAGGTCTGTTTTAGCCATCCAAACTTGGGCCTACCTACATAGATTTTGTCCTGTGGTCTTACTCACCCATCAATCCACTTAATTTCGCTGCTACAACAAATACTCATTTTTATAATGGTTCTCTATTGCTGAAAACGTGTATATTCAATCCCGTCCCACTCCCCCAGGACTTGGCACCTTTAGTGAAAAAGGGAGGGGGGCTGAACGGCATTTGAAGCTGACTAAGTACCTTGGTAAGTCCGGGGTAATCTGACCATTTTACCTTAAAATGCCTTGCCATTAAGTCTCTCGTTTGCCATCTATCTTCAATTACCCCCTCAGCATTCGTTGCTACAACCTTTTACATCACCTCCCGCTGTCATCTTACTTGCTGTATATTTCTCCTCGCCTTACTCATCACTAATCCTACCTATTGAAGTCTCACGTCATCGTTAAGCCAAGCTCTATGATGGAACTCTCTGCCCTTTTTGGGTATTGGTATTGTAGATCGTCCGGTGTATGGCGTCAGATCGGTACCCTAACTAACACGTCCCTTCAGATTTATACCAAGCGCCAGCCTTCCGAAGAGGAGAGCTAGCCGTGATAATACAAACATCGACATCTCCGTGTTCGCTAGGCAAGCCCCACGAACTGTGAAGCAATGCAACGTGACATCCAGACGGCCCCGGCCAGGGGCTAGTAAACTTCCCAAAAGAGAAAAGGGTATAGCCGGGAAAAGAGAAATCGAAACGAATAAAACCCGACGCCCCAGGATCTCCAGCCTGGAATGAAATACCTTGGACCTCCATGAATCAACTCAAGGAAACGCCCCCCTCAGAACCAGAGTCATCATCGTCAGAAGAGTCGCTACTCCGCTGAGAAGAAGAGCCAGTCGCCTTAAGGTCGGACATACCAAGATCCAAAGCCGCCAGTCTGTCTTCCACAGATCTAAGGGCGCCGAAGTTCACCGGCTCAGATGCCAGGGATCGCGTGATGCCTGTGTGCGAGTCCGGGTGCCACTTCAGAGGGCCAGCCTTGTTCTTTAACTGATCCAGAGCTTCTTTGCGGATCGTCACTAACATGTCATTCATCAACTTCCTCTGCTGCGTGTATCCCGGATCCTTGGAGCCCTCTGGAAGTAAAGGTGGCCCCCAATTGAGGTAAGTTTTGTCTAAAAAATCAGGTTAGTAGCTGTTCGTTGTTGGGGATTGAGTGAATAGTTGGGAGCTGTATAGCACGTCTCAGCGGCTATAAACTCCCGTAAAATCTGATTAGGATGTTTCTGCTAGTTTTGTAGGACCTTTGGGGGAGAAGTATATTCAGAAACTGCTTACGGTGTGTGGCCGGCTCCACACATCGGAGTGGATGATGCCGAAAGTATAGTCGACAACAGAAACAGGCGGGTTTGCTACACCCTATATAGCGATCGTTGCCTTCGAAGGAAAGGCGATTCTCGTAAAAATGCTCGAGGACTTGCACCTCGGCGTGGACGTTTGGCTTGAACGTCTCTTTACTGTATTCATTCAGGACTTTTGCCTCAAGGTCAAACTTTTGATTCATGAGTGCAAGAGAGTCTTTATATTCCGGTAGACTTGGATCGTCGGCCGGCAACATACGTTTAACTATGCCTTCGAGCGTGGTAAGACCGTCGGGCTCCGGCGGTTCTATGGTGGACACCTGGCCGATCAGACGAATATCATATGTATCCAGGACGTGTTTCAAGCATGCGAAGTCCTCTAGAACTTGCTTCGGGGCACGGACATGGTGAGCCAAGCGGCCGACGTAGTGTCTGATGTCGTAAAAGACATCGCTAGCAGTTCGGACACCTTGTCCGCATTGAGCTGTGTCGATCTTCGCCTTCATTTGTTTCATTTCGTCCGCTCTCCTTTGCTGATACGCCAGATAGCATAGATCAACAGGGTCTTGTTCGCGGAATTGCTGTAGCCACCCCCACAGTTGTATATCTGGGTACGTCAGCGATATCATCGATCCGCTATATCCCAAGGTAACAGCGGAAACCATACCATTACTGTTGCGTTTTAAGTCGGGGTATTTCTCGCCTGCTTCATCCATCGCCCTCCACAACATCTTTGCTTCCTTTTTCACCCTGTGCTTGGCGAATCCAATGCATCTCCGAGTGAAGTTGTCCTCAAGGGCGAGTCTTCGGTCACCATCAAGGCGGATGATCGTCTTAGCTTCCACTAGGGTGGTTCTCAGGAATTCCAGTATCTTGCTGCTTGCCCCGTTCGCATTAGAGGCCACCCAAAAAATGAACTGATCGGGTCCGTCCTCTATCCCGATGGCAGACGTTGTTGGACCGCCTTTGTCGTAGTCACACAGGTAAGCTAGGTTGCAGAGCAGCCGTCTACGCTTCTCCTGGGATGTGAATGCATCTCCCGGGTACGTGTCGTGTTTGCCCCTTGTCTGGCCAAGGACATGGAGGAGGATGAGGGCCTCAAAGAACCGATGAAGCAGTCGTGCGTACGGATCAGTCCTGGGGGTCTTAGAGCATCTGTTATTCGACGCCACTGCAATCTTGTTGCTGTTCTTGGGCGACTTATTAGCTGATGGTACCATTTTGAATGAGGTCAACCCTGATGAACTAGAACTCTGTCTCGATGGAGCTTAGCAAGTGATGACGTGTTCTGCGCTGACGCTTCAACTTAAGGGTGGATATCAGAACTCAAATCCGGTCCATCGCCTGACTTATAGACAGTCCTTCATTTAATCTCCTCGATGCTCAAGGTAACTCTACGAATATGAATTCGACGGAGTTTGCTCATTTCGGGGACGCTGCGTGGTGTTGGTGGGCCTCCACTGAGTATTTGACGCACGATTAGGCACCCATACTCGCTGCTTCGGCAAAAGCAAGGAAAACTGTAGGTGATCTGATTCATCTAGCCGGTAGCGCGAAGGTCTAAGGTCGCAATTCAGGCGAGCTTCCGTGGCCATGCTGCCTGAATGAACACGGGGGTGACTTTGATTCTACACCCAACGACCGAGAGCGAGCTCTTGGGGGTGGGCATCGTGGGCCTCCCACAGAGACTTGGCGCATACTGCGGGAGGCCTACCGTGAGGGTGTTGGCGGACATTCCGCGCCTGTTAGACGCTACGTATGTTGGAGGCCCAGTGGTCCATTCGTGGCCGACAAATAAGCCTTGTCAGGCTCTTCCAGCTAAAGACCAAGACGGCAGCCACGCAAATGAGCGTGCCGCGATTGGCGATAGAAAGTCAAGGATGGATATTGTTGTTGCTCTTGTCTATGATACGGGCGCGTACCCGCATTTGCGAGGCGGGAGGGTTGACCGCAAGGCATTTGCGAACTGAAGTATTCCAAAATGAGTTACAGGGCCAGCATGGAAGGTTCTTCGACTTTCTCTCAGAAGCGTCCCTAAATGTCTCGCATACAAATAAGGTCCTCATTACGCGAAAGTTGTAGTAGATGATGTTCTATAAACTTGCATAAGATGATTCGTTACAAGCTATCTTAGGCAATGTCAGGTTCCCACAACGACGATGAACCAGACCTCTTCATGGCCGGTGATGACTGGGGTATCGACAATATCGATTTATATGAACAAACTATTCCCCCCTCGTCATACGGGACTAGCACCTGGGATCCTTACGCCCAGAATCAAAACCACGCAATGGGTATAACTGGCGAGTACCTTGGTCCGTCTATGCAGGCCCCGTATCCACCGACCCCTATCGACTACTCTCAGATCCAGAACAGTGGCAATTCCTCTCTGTAGAGCGGAACTCCCATACCACTTACGGACGGCACGAGTGGCTCTGCCTGGAATACACAGCCAGCACTTTTCGATCCACCCGCAGCATCCGCTGGAGCCTACGCCCATACCGACCTTGGGCAAGGGACAATAGACACTATGCTACAACCACAATCCGCGAAGAAATTCGACGAGGAGGAGATGCCGTCCCTGGACGATCTAATGCCAGGGAGTGACGGAAAATTTCATTGTGAAGAACAAGATTGTGAAGAGAAATATTCGCGAAAAAGCGAATTGAGGTATGGCAACGACAAGAGCAGCTGCGGAAGGTTCCACTGATCCTAGTTCACCTGCAGAAAACATCTCAAAACCCATCTCAAGCCAGTCCTCTGCCCATATCCCAGCTGTGGCAGCCGTGCGGCTGAGCAGCGCGAAATGGTGCGTCACGTGAAGTCCAATCACCGGACGTGGGCAGAAGAGAACGGATTCGGCTCTGAGAAGTTTTTCTGCGACGAGTGCGACGCAGAATTTACAAGAAAAGACAATCTAAAAAAACATAAAGATAGAAAACACATGTATGAGTAAAATTCTGTGAGATCTATGTGTAGAATATGTTGGGATGGGAACAGAATGGTCGGACTTTTGTGATATGGAACCGGATTTTCGAGGTTTGGTTGGGCAGCTTTCTGTAACGAAGTTTATGATAGTTTCTCTTTTGTCTGTATAGCCTGTACGAATGAGTAACCTAGCTTGTACAATGAGAAGACTCGTCGGCTGCAGGCGGCCCTCGGCTAACCCTACTCATCTTCCGACTACCAACACCTGACCCCGTAGATCCCAGGCAGGCGCCGGGCATCCGAAAGCACCCGAGGAGCCTCAGTGGTGGTGAAAGTCTCGCCCGCTAATATCCGTGTCCCGTCCTACGTATGAGGTCGAGTAAGCCAACACTAAGGCACCCCATTGTACCTTGTTATAGCACGTCCTTCCCCTGAAATCCGCAGCGCCCCGGAATTCCTGATGCTAGCCTCTAGACCCCACCTAATAACTCACACACACGTAACTTCGGAAGGACATCAAACAAAACTACTGCACTAGAGTTTTAAAGCCGGAGTCTTAATTCGCGAGGCATCGGATCCCACTTTGATGCACGCTACAGTAAAGGTACAGCCAGGACAAAAGGGTCGCTGAGCATCCTAGGGATTCGCATGATGAAGACAGAACTACCGACGGCTTTTCCGCTATCACCGTTATGCGCCTTGGCAGCGCACAGTAGGGGTTATGCTACTAATGTCGCTACTTGGTATGCAGCATCAAGCCATCGCATATCATGGGTAGAGGATGCCTTTTGTGCCTTTCATGGTTCAGGGGCTAAGTGGGTCCCCATATGAGAAAACAAAATCCCAGTCCCAGGACTAACAGACCAGCTACGGCATAAAAGGGGGCAAAATAAGATATAAAAGATATAGAGCTCAAAAAGATTGATTACTTTCCTGCCCTTCCACCTATCGAAGAATTGGGGGAGGGGGGGGAAGCTCGTTGTACTTAGCCTTGTTCAGATTTCCCCGATAATACACCCGGCAATAATTCGACTCCTACTCCGGGACGAGTCTTATTCAACAACAACGTGTATAGCGCCAGTAACGGCCAAGACCAGCAGTGCACTCGCATGCACTACGTTTGAGACACAGATGTCGGCTGGGACAACCTTTAGACCTGGTCTGGCGGGGAGAGCAACTTCAAGGGCTCCCCTTACGGCGGCCGCTACACGACTAAATGTTCACTCGTGAGTATCATCACCGACCCAAACACCAGGGCTGGATGGATATACAACGGAAAGGACGTCCGTGCGACTATTGCGTACAACCTGTTCACCGCGGCCGCCCCGAATCGCGACTCCGGAAGTGGTGACTACGAGCTCACGGGCCAGTAGACAGCAGGAAGCACCCTACACGATGGCCAAATTCTAGAGAAAAGCTGACTAGAGCACTTGAAGACTCGTAAACACCAGCGGTCCCCATCCTCTCGGCAACTCTCAGACGACCGTCACCGTGGGAGGTCTGAACTGAAGCTCTAGGCCGGCACAATGCTGCTGTGTAAGTCTCCACCTTCGTCGCGACATCCCCGATTACTATTGGATATTGAGCCCTTCTTCGACTGCGCCACGACGCAGCAAGGCTTCCCAGCCGGACAGCAGTGTCTCGCGCGTACGCATTCCCCTAAACCCCTCGACGTCTCGGTTGAAAGAAGCAGACGATCTGCTAGCCTTCCAGTCCGGAACTTAAGCCTTTACTGGCACGAACCCGATGAGCAGCCTACATCTTGAAATTTGGGATACTGAAGAGGAGGTCATATTACGTGGAATGGGGTATCTTAAAGGATGTTCTTAAATCCTAAGTAGGCAGAATTGATGTCCAACTCAAGCTCGCGCGCCTGCTGCTCACTCAGCTCCTCCGTAGCCTTCATCTGATTCAGCGTAATTAACCACTGCACGATCTTGCCGCGGTTTTCGAAGTCGCGGTCCGTGACTTTGTTGACGCTCTGAATGACGTCCGTCAAGAGGGGATGCAGCTGGTCCTTGGCTAAAAGACCTAGGCGTAGGGCGTCCAAAAACGTGATAAAATCCTGGGTAGCCTCGAGGATGAGAGCACCGGATTTGTTGTTGGACGCAGCAGCCGGCTGTGAGGGCGCTCCTGTCGAGGCTGTAACAGCTGTCGAGGGCATACCCACTCTAAGTCTTTCTGTGGCACGTGGCACTTCAAGCTACGCTGCGGGTTAGTTTTCTGCAGCACTTGAGCTGGATTAGGGACCCATACATCCCACTCGGCCTTGAACTCTTCCAGCCCGACGAAGGCCCTTGCTACCGTCTCATCGGCAAGGATTGACTTGTACTGCTTTAGAGATCTCTCGCATATCTCCGTATAATCTGCTTCAGGTATGGCATCCTTGAGAAATGCCCTCTCGAGTTCATCTAGGGTGACGATGATTGAGAAGAGCTCAGCTAATGAGTCTTGTAAGTCTCTCTCAGCCCTGGTATCGGCCAGCTTCACTTCCTGCAAGGATCTTAGTGGATAATTTCAAGGAAGGGATATGGCAACGGGGTATACCTCATCCAGGTTGATTGTAGCAGACAGTGTCGTGTTAGGCACATAGCTGTGAGGCGTTGGAGCATACGCTTGTCGTGAGCTCATGGTTAGGGGCCGAAGATAGTTCTTGTTCACAGTCCTAATGTTGAAGGAGGACTACGTACCACCACCAGCTGGAGGGATCCGCAATCCATTATGTCGACATCATCCTCATTGTGGTGGCGTCAGCTGGCAGATGTAATCAGCACCTGCCGAAAGGTACTTATTTACTCTTATGTGCTGTACAAGTAAAATCTCCACCACGGCCGCCCCCACTACGCCAAGCCGATAAGAAGTCCTTGATAAGATAGCCCGAAATTTTTTGGAAAGTGAAAGTTTGAAAGTCCCTTCGTGTGGAAGCAACGGGGGAGATTTGTCCCTCTACCAAATACTTCCATATCGATATTCCTCGACAGACTTATCGCGCACTATTCGCGATGGCAGGCGCAAAGAAAAACTTCAAGGCGACCAAGAAGTTCGAGCAGAAGCACCTGAAAGGCGTCCTAGAGAAGCGAAAAGCGACAGCCAAGATCAAGCAGAGGCAGCAAGTCAAGGCAAAGAAGCAGGGCAAACGAGCACAAGATAACGAATTCTACAAGGGCGCTGAGGATGGAGACAAACCAGCCAATGCCAATGGCAGCAAGAAAACCGCCAATGTCAATGACATGAGCGTTGACGACTTCTTCGGCGGCGGATTTGAGATCATTGAAAAGTCACAGCCGGCCAAGAAAACATCCAAGAAGCTGGGCAAGCGGAAGAGAGACGAACGAGCCGGTGAAGACGGTGATCGACAGAACGATAGCGATGCTTCATCCCAGCAGAGCGACTTGGACTTCTCCGACGAAGAACTACCGGCTGGGAGCGAGAGCGAAGGAGACGTTGACGAAGATGGCGAGGGTATGGGAATGAGCAAACAAGCGATGGACGACCTTGCCGAGAAGGATCCCGAGTTCTACCAATTCTTGAAAGAGAACGATCCCGAAGCCTTAGAGTTCGATGGCGCCGAATTAGCTGAAGTTGACGAGCTTAGTGCCGATGAGGAAGAGAAAGAAGAACAACCGAAGAAGAAGCGGAAAAAGGACAAGAAAGAATCAAAGAAGGGAGGCGATACTGCCGAGGAGGCCGCGGGAGACAATGAGCTGACACAGGACGCGGTTGCGCGTTGGAATACCTCCTTGACTGAAAGGAAATCGTTAAGGGCTGCAAGACAGGTCGTCCTAGCATTCCGCTCCGCCGCACACCTCAACGAGGATGACGAAGAGGAACAGAAGAAGCAGCGGTACACGATTTCGAATCCCGAAGTATTCCATGAGGTGCTCATTGTCGCGCTTAAGCAGATACCCGAAGTATTCCAACACCACGTTCCCGTCAAGGAGTCGGCGAATGGCAAGGTTCAGGTTCCGACAGATTCCAAAAAGTTCAAGACGCTATCGATGCTCTTGAGGACCTACATTTCTTCCACTCTCCGCTTATTGAGTACCCTATCCGACGACGCTACTCTCAAACTCACATTATCAGCCTTAACGCCACTCGTACCCTATCTCCTGAGTTTCCGAAAGCTTCTCAAGGCAGTCATCAAGACCGTCGTCGGCTTCTGGTCTCAGACTACCAGCAGTGAGACGACTCGTATTACTGCATTTTTAGTCTTACGGCGGCTTGTCGTCATTGGCGACAAGGGCGTCAGGGAAGCTGTGCTCAAGGCGACCTATCAGGGCCTGCTTGCAGGATCACGCGTTACCAACGTCAATACGATACAGGGTATCAACTTGATGAAGAACTCAGCGGCCGAGTTATGGGGCATAGATCATGGTATTGGCTACACGACTGCCTTCACTTTCATTCGGCAGCTTGCTATTCATCTTAGGAATAGCATTGTCCACAACAAGAACGACGCGTACAAGGCCATCTACAATTGGCAATATGTCCATTCTTTGGACTTCTGGTCATGCGTACTCTCAGAGCATTGCAACCCACTCAAGGAAGCCGAGGCTGGGAAGGAGTCGCAGCTCAAGCTCCTGATATATCCTCTGGTGCAGGTCACCCTTGGTGCGATGCGTCTCATTCCAACAGCAACATACTTCCCTCTCCGTTTCCATCTGATGAGGTCTCTGCTTCGAATTTCAAGATCGACCGGGACCTATATCCCGTTAGCGTCAGCTCTTCTAGAGGTACTCAACTCGGCGGAAATGAAGAAATCACCGAAGGCCGCGACCCTGAAAGCCCTCGACTTCCACGTCGCCTACAAGGCCCCGAAGTCTTACCTGCGCACCCGGATCTACCAGGACGGCGTAGGCGAGCAGGTAGTCGAGCTCTTTGGCGAGTACTTCGTCCTCTGGGCCAAGAACATCGCGTTCCCTGAGTTCGCCCTGCCCGTCATCATCATGCTGAAGCGGTGGCTCAAGCAGGCGGGCAAGAAGGGCGGCGCCGGCGGCAACAACAACGCCAAGCTGCGCTCGGCCCTCGCCGTCCTGGTCCAGAAGCTCGAGGCCAACGCGAAGTTCGTCGAGGACAGGCGTGCCAAGGTTGACTTCGCGCCCAAGGACCGCTCGCAGGTCGACGCGTTCCTCGGCGACCTCGAGTGGGAGAAGACGCCCCTCGGCGCCTACGTCGTCGGGCAGCGCAGGGCCGCCGCCGAGAGGCAGAAGCTGGTCGAGGCCGCCCGCAGGGAGGACGAGAAGAAGCGCAGGGAGCAGGAGCTGGAGGCCCTGAACGGGGATGATGACGTCTCTGAGGTTGATGGGGAGGATGGAGACGAGGAAGAGGATGATGAGGAGATGGACGGGCTTGAAGGCGACGATGATGCGGAGGGTGATTCTTCTGAGGATATTGGCGATAGATAGATGCAAGGTATGTTTACTTCGTCTTAAGGCCCTCGTTGTTCCCGTAGTAGGGGGTTAATAGGTCACTGCTTGCGGAACTTCATTGCTTAGTCGCGAAATGCATTGATGATTTGACCCAGCCGTGGAAACCCTTCCCCGTTACGCAGCCAGCGACCCTTTTCAGGAATCTAACACGCCCTTCACCTTCTTGCCTTCTACCTCCTCCTTCCGCTTTGACGCCCTAGCCAGGAGCGCCAGCATCCTATCCGTGGCCTTGCTATCGACGAACTCGAGAACCTGCTCCACCTTCTCGCCGCTCGCGTCCATGGTGAGCACAAATATATACTCGCCCCTGTACTCCCATATATCCTCCCCCACCTCGCCGTCGCCATCACCATCTTTAACTTCCTCGTGGAACTCGGCCCGCGAGTCCGCCCAGACGATGACCTGGTTGAGCGACGGGTTGGGCCAGGTCTGCTTGGCGCTGACGGGGAAGCCGCGCAGCAGCCCCTTCAGGTGCGCGAGGTGCGCGACGAGCTTCGCCCAGTCAAAGGGTCCCGGAAGGTTGAGGGACGCGGGCGCGAACGCATGCTTGTACTTCTTCTCGTCTACAACGTGGGAGATCGAGTCCGGGTCCAGTGTCGCGAAGACTCGGAGATATGTGGCCGCGGTGGCTAGTAGCGTTGAGACTTTAGCCTCCGATACGGGGTCCATTTTCGTGTTATGGTTTTGGTTCTGATTTGATAGGTTTAGTATGTGACGCCGACGCCTGAGTTTCCTTTGGATTGTCAATACCGGAACACTTTATCCCTTTATATAATGCCATATCATGCTCCGGACTTAGGAGACTCTCTATATCCGAGTGCATTAGTACCCGCCCGCGTTCGAGCCCCCTGTCTTATGCTATATGATTTCACCAGTCCCATTTGTTATCAGTGGAAATCTTGGCGCCGCCGCAGTGCTGAGTGAGATAACAGAATAAACATCAAACAACGCAGACGTACTTGAGACCAAGACTTGAAGGAAATCCAGAGGCATGAGAGATATCGTATGGAGGATTAAATACCTCCAGTCGAGTGTCTGTGACACGAGTGGCCCTGTATTGTCGCCTGCACTGGGCAAAGACTTGTGGGTACTTATCTATCAGTGGCTTGTATACACATTACTATAGACACTACCTTGCTTATTTATAAAGCAGAATGTTGAATATTCTGTTGTCAAAAAGAAGGATTCACCTTTGCTGGTGTAGTGGAGTTCCTAATCATTTACTTAAGATCTAATGGTCCTAATAGAAAGAAGTATAGGTACGTATGGGGCATTCTTGATGCTTTAGGCTTCACTTGAAATTCGACTGTTGAATTGGGGCTAGGAGGGAACAGGACCAGGGCTGAACAAAGGAGAAATGTAATCACCGCATCAGTCCTGACCGTTAGTACTTTGATTCACCCAAAACTAACACGTCTACCGTGGAGCCTTTATAGTTTTGCATGTTTCGTTGCATTGATCCTTTATGTTTAAGTTTCAGCTTGCTTGCTAAGCGGGCAGTTGTGTAAAACCCGTTCATGGAGAGAGAAAGCACTTTCTATGTATTCTACATGCTATAGCCGAATCAAGAACATCATAATTCCCCTCTTAAAACCACCCTAGAAAGGAAACGACTTTACAAAATGCAAGAGGTAAACGTTGAACCCGTGGATCGCTTCACTATACAATTCTGATAGTTGGGAAGTTAAAACGGTTGACAAGCCGGCGAAAGCAGTCCGGTATTATTATCGGTACCAAAGCCGATTCGGACCACATATAAGCCACATTCTAAACTTGACCTTGCCACTATGTGCAAACCTCTCTAAGAGCCTAGTATTATATGTGACTCCTAACCATATCTTGAAATTTCCCGGAGACATATCTAGACTTGGGGCCCTTTATCCGTTATGTCCTATCCATTCCTATACTCGTGCTCTCTAGTTTAATAACTCTTCCTAAAAGAGGCAAAGCTCAGTTCATCATCTCTCACGTACACCATCAGCACCAGCACTTAAAGAACAATTACATACACCTCATAGTGACCTTAACCTGACCTCGCGAAGACTATCTCATCTATCGTATCAACATATGCACATATCAACGCAAAGTGACAGGCTGTCAATCAGCTTTCGCCCATGGAGTACTGTGTTATCCCATCCAATCCAACATCCGACCCTTCCCGCCCCCCGTGTCCTCTGACCCGAGCTGACAATATCCTCCATGATGAACCCTACAACAAGCATGGGGAAAGCACTTGCGTCGATATACGCATCGGGAATTCCTACATTTTTCACCCCATGCCGGCCACGGCTGCGCCTGCGGCGCAGCCACAACCTCAAAAATAGGGCCTGATTTTAGTGAGGTAACATACGAGCATACTGATAACGGTGTGTATGGGTTTTTATCCATACCGGGTACTTAACCACTTCATCCCAGAACGAATGCACTATTTGCCCTATCCAACCATGCCAGCACCTCACCGAAGCCGGACAAAGGCAGCGGTAGATGAGGAGTACCAAACTCTGATATGCCCCTTGGTCTGTCGCCCACTCGCCCTAGAGCCCAATTGTCCAAGCATCCGGGTTCACCTCACACCTGTAGAACCACTGGCTGTTTCGGCAACCTTCTCTCGTGCCCCTGTTAATATATCTACGGTTATTGATCATGACCTCGCAGCTTCCGTTTGGAACGAACCTCCGATCGCCATCGGTACCACGTGCCAGCTCAATATCTACGGGAGAGCCATCGTTTTCGATAATAAAATCTATGGCCAAGTGTTGGTGGCCATAGCCATCCGGTTTCCCACCCCAGTGGATCTTGGTCGATGATATGCTGACGTTGGGGTGTTGCACTGGCGAATCAGGGTCGGATAGGATGAATGCAGATGGCGTTAAAAGTCCGATCTCTCCCCAGTCAGAGTTGATGGTGAGCCGGCACTTGGTCCGATGGCGCCGAGGATGCGAAACAATCCACAAGTATGCGTTTTCTACATCCCGAGAGCGACGGGATACCTCTGGGTCTGGCGATGTGCTCATAACATCCCAAAGCGTCACTGTCTGAATGGATATGATGCTGGGGTGTTGTTGACGCGTCTTGACCCACTCCTGGAATTTCTGATAGACGTCGTCATCCCCCGTCGCGCCAGAAATGATAGCCGTTGCCAAGGTGGCATCCCCGCCAATACAGGAGCATGTCTGTTGCATCTTGTTGGAAAATGACCTGTATTGATCAGTCCTGGCTACGGCCTCGTCAATCCTCCCACCGGTGACGAGGCCCTTGAAGGCGAAGCTCAAATTGGCGTGGAAGCTCTGATTCACAGAGCTATCGGAGTTCTCGCATCGGATGTGCTGAGACCGATTTGGGCGATTAGTATGCTATGCCTACTACATTTGTGGCTGAAATTCACCAATTGGAAGCGAGCTCCGAAGTTCAACCCGGTAATAATATGGCTGCCAAGGTTCCCGAAGAGATTGGCATACGCGGCGACGATGACGGGGTCGGGGTTGCTTGGGCAAAAGGATCCGATACTGGCCAAACGCTGTTTCAGAACATCTGAATTGATATCGCTGTCCCACCCATCAAAGCCGACGTGCGCCATGGCATGACTGAAAGAGAACATCGAGTACTGCATGGAGGAGTTGAACGACTGGGCAATAGAATGACGTATAGATGCACTCCCAGAAATGGCCATGAACTTTGCCGATACTGACGCGTCAGTTTTCATAGCATTCGAGGCTGCTGTGCCGCTTTCATAGTATTCATATGCGGCTGTCGGGAGCGTTAGCTGAGTACACCGAAACAGGTTGTTAAGTTAAGGGTGTGAAGGGTACTGGAACTGATATTGGCACCACTCGAAAAAAGGAGGTTATCCGGAACGGCCCATGTGATATCACGGATGGTTTGGCGGGATGATGTCCGAGACAGCTTAAGGACGCGGGATGCTCTCAAAACACAATTGGCGGTCGAGTTGATATCAATCGGCGAAGCTAGGGTCATATCCAACCCAAACCCTAGCCAGCTGCGTGGAGGAAAGAGAGATTCGCCCATGTTAACAACAAGGCATTGCTATGTTGGCTCAGTTGAAGACTATGAAGCACTAGATGCCCGATTTCGCTCCTAGCTATACCATGGTGCGACTTTCGGTAGGCTTGATTGCTGGTGCTAAAGCTCGAAGATGGCTGTTGTCATCTCTTGGACCTTTGATCAATCCCGAACGTTGGGCATCTGTTGGGTTTAGCGCCTGGCCGGCTAGTGCCAGGTGCACATGACCGGCAACATCGTCGTTGACGGTGTTTCGTGAGCATGCTTCTAGGATGCAGCTGCGGCATCGCAAATGTATTGATAGATGGAGGACAACGGTACGGATTTAATGCGAGCGCGATGGAAGGGGAAATTGCAAGAAGTAGCCCTCTGGGATTAATACCTCGGTAGACTCACTGAGCCGGAAGGGATGCCACGTATATATCGAGCATGGTCAAATTTGTACCTTCCGCCCATTACCACACTGTCCGAGAAATCATGTAAGCTTTTAATCGCTCTATGTACTTCGCGCTACGTAGCGGTACTTGCCAACTTGCTATCAGCGTATAAAAGACGGACTAGATATTAGCCGACAACGGCTGACCTCGTACGTGGACGTTTCCTAAAGTATTATTGGTCCGTGCCCAGAAAAATAATAGAGTGAAAAGAGGCCCGCCAATTTCGCTCCTAACTGTATTATAAAGATATAATCAGAACATAAAAAAATAGAATGCAATAAATATGTTACCTCAGCTAGCTCAGGCCCCTCTGGCTCGTTTTCCATTTTTTTCGGAGTTACTTAAATACTATTCCATCACTATGCTCCTAAAAGTTACACTTCTATGCTGAGCAGAAGCACGGTCACGCAGTACTAATGTTAATGGCAGTGGAAATTCCCCTTTAATCCGTGGGATTGCCTGGGCTTCGTCACAGCCAGGCGTGTCACCGCGAGCGAAGCGCGTAAACAGCACCACCAGCTCCACTCCCTTCACCATCCCAATGGACCGTCCAGCATATCCCGCTAGTGGCTTTATTGTTGTTCCCATAGGGTTCAATTACGGGTGATATATTCGACTCATCCCGGAGATTTGGCCCGTCTCCCCAAGATTTCGTGACGTTCTCGAGCCCCTGGGAAATGTGATCAGTTGGGCTATGGGTTGCCCCAGTCTTTAACACAATGAGGACAACCAGTGCTACAAAACAACGCTAAACTCACCAACATTCTCGACTCTGCTAGTGCCCATACCCGCCCTCAGAGCAACGGGGGTGTGACACCTCTGGTGTTACGGCGCAGTTACATAGAGAACGCTGATGAAGACGATGTTAAAGAAGATGTCGTGAACCACATGTGGCGCCGACGGGAGGAGAGAGGGATATCCTCCAGCTCAGGGACACTGATGGCGCGGACTGCTTAGTTCGTGCTATTGAAGCTAACGAAGGGAGCTAGGATCTCACTTGTCCAACGAATCTAGTTGTGTACGGGGTCAGATATAAAGTTTATGTATAATCGCCAGACTCTCCTTGAACGGATAGAAGCCCACTACGCACCCGCCCAAGGGCTACTACGTGACGGGGAGCCTGGAACAAGAAATCAAGATACGCTCAATTTTAGACGAAGAATAGCAGGTAAGAGGAGGAGTCCTACACGGAACCTGCCGTCTCTCATGAGTTCAACCGGCCCATTGCCAACTGGACGAAAAGAGGCAGGAAAGCATCTTGAGGAACTACAAAGACGAAACATCGATGAAGGACCGTGAGAGAAGAGGTCTCCTTCTTTCTTGGTGCCGGAGATATGATGTGCACCTTCCGGTTAGGTCCTAGTCAGGCTGTCTCGACGACGTCTGTAATACGTCACCTTTGGGGAGCTGTAGTCCTTGAAGATACGTAAATAGAGAACCAGAGACTTTGCTTAGACATTTTGAAAACCAACTATCTTGATACGAACGTCATTACATTGGGTAGGACATAGATTTGCTATCAACTGGTGGGGCCACAAAGGTTCGTGGCCTGATTTAGTCCATACCTCCCCTATTATTCACCGTCTCCCCCGAACAAACACACTGCAATTTCGATCCATACACTGTGATGTGAATGTATGAGTCGTCCCAACATTGATTAGTACGGGTGAACGACAGCTATAATAACGTTGGTCTCTCGGTTGATTTAAGTTTATTCGTACAAGTTTCGTGTCATAAAGCTTCGGCGCTCTTCTTTGAGTAGACCCTTCCCCAGCTTCTATCGTTACACCATCATCATCATCATCATCATTATCATCATCATCCAAGCTCCGCACTTAGTACTTCTTGCCGGGCATGCTGTCAGTCTGTTGCTGCTGCTTCTTCTTCAGCATCTCTTCCTCGTCGGCCTGAATGTCGGCATCGGCCATTGCGCCCCGTGACGGCTTGTTGCCATGTGCCTGGGCCTATTGTATCTCATCAGTATAGTTATTCAAATCCGCGATGATAGGAGCGAACTTACTCGGGAAAGGGGATCGTTCTTGTATCTCTCATCCGTCGCGGTTTGGATCTGTGATCACGGGCCAATGTCAGACCTTGAGTCATTAACGGCAGGTTAGCCGTATACTAACCTCTTGACTGTGGATCTCGTTCATGGCTCGAGGTTTGTCCTCTGAAAAAGTCAGCATCTGCTCGAAGACATGCATCTAATATCAAGGAGCCCTTACTGGGGAGGTAGCCTTCGACGTTGACGCCATGGGTTCTGTGTTCCTCCTTGATGCTGGAGTTGGCGAAGTTCCGCTGGTCTTGGTCCTCATACACGCCGCCCATTCCATGGTTGCCAGACATCTTGGCTATGATATTGTTGTAAGAGTATAACCGCACTTAGTTGAAATTGTTTCGTGGATCGTGGTTCAGGGGTATAGTTGGATCCTGTTTCGTTGTGATTGAAATTGGCCGAAGATTAAGTTTGAACGTCCGTCCTTCCACTGTAAATATATGAACAATTGCTAAATGGTCCCCAGACCTTAGACGTCATAATGTCAGTAAAGCTCAGGTCATGATGATGTATTGTTCTGACATCATTGGACGTTGGCATCTCCAGCTTATGTCATTGGCCCACCGTTACCACTTACAGGTAGCCTCGACAAGGAGGGAAATTGCTAAACTTTAATTCAACGACGACGCTCAGACACTTTATCGAAACATCGAACCCATTGGTCAAATAAAATAAAATGAATTGCTTACTTTCATGACTTCGCACTCTTCCGACCTTTGATCCACGGCCCCAAAGGTTAAACATGAACCCACAGATCATCGTAACAATCCACAGCGCCAATTCATTGCCGTAATTATATGACCAGGCCAGGAATGTCTAGATGTGACTGAAAAAAGACGGACAGCAGCAACGTCAAATTCCCGATCGCACGGATCTCCGCGAAGAGGAAGGAGATGCCTCTCACCGAGCTGGTTTTGTAAATACCCAATAGTAACTGAGAACCCCCGTTGCCAGCAGCACGGCCATGAGAGTCATGGGCCATTCGACGTTCTCGCGTCTCGCCTTACGCAGGACGAAGACGAGGCCCACCTCGATACCGCCCATGATCGCTCCTATGAGCGTGACTACGAAGGTCGCCTTTCCGGCGCGCCAGCCGAGCCGTCGTATTTGCATTGCGCCCACGCGATCAAGCTTAGAGTCGTCAGAATCTGGGGTTGCAGTTGCAGCGCGATATTGGAGTTCCCAATGATGGTGTACACGCCGAGGGGTAGTCCTGCCGACGCCCATAGCACCATCATCGCTGGTTGAAGACTAATGGTGTTATGTCGGCGGTAGTTGGCTACGATTCGCGGTATGAGCAGGCATGATGTCAATATAACTAATTTCACCTCGGCCGTGGATCAATGACGGGTGCATACCTGTATGGGCCAACATATGGCACTGGCTGTCCCCGGCATGTTAGCAGCGACAGGGCTGTCCATCGTATCAACTTAATAGCGCCCCTAGAATTCTCGACCGTCCCACACTAGGAAATAGAGCTATGATAGACAAGGTCCGGCTTAGATACGGTAAGCTATTCCCACATGTTGCGACCTTAGCGGGCAACGAGTTCAGCACAATGCATCATTACAGACAGTCCACGGTGAAAGACTCGGTAGACTCCGGACAGGACGTAGCTCAACAGGTCTACCCAGTAATCAAGCTATTCTCAGTTTGCGAGAATTGGAAGTCCCTCAATTCTCCAAGCAGCCACTTTCTTACAGTAGTAGAATACCATATGCGGAACCGATGACGCAACTTTAAGCACTTCAACTTAAAGGTCTCTCTGAGGGAGAAATACCACTTAGGGATTGAATGATTGACTTCAAACTTGTTCGCTTAGTATGTGCGGTGGTCTTCAACTATCGAGTATATGACGTTACCAGTGTCGAGATGTTCTATATCGTGATCCTAGGCATTTTGCAGAGGAAGAAGAGTGCATGAGACCAGGGATTTACCAAAGTTGAGATCTCAGCGGAAGCCTTGTGCTTAACGGGCTATAACCGATAGCCACCCCGACTGACATTCCAGCACCTTCAGCAATCAAGACATGTCAAGACTCACGAGCAATAATGGAATAGGTACCCGTGGGTACCCACAGCGGAGTAAGAAAAAAAAAGAAGAGAGAAAATATCCCTGCTTCAGCCACAAGACTTCAAGTTCTAAGCCATTCCTAAGAAGCCCTAACTTAATACGACTTTAGAGACCCAAGGAGGTAGTAGCAAACTGGATTCGAAGGCTGTTAGATACGACACCATCTCTTCTATATAATGTCCTGAACAACCGTAATAAAATTAGCACAGTGTCACATCGAATGGGGAAAGGCACTTGCACCTGTCTATGTGTTTCTATCTCTAGTGACTCAGCATAGTTCACAGTTACTAAGACATTTACGTCCACTCTATATGTATGGTTCAATTTTGTATAGGAGGGCTGGTCCGGCCGCTGAACTTATTATCACAACACCTCTTGCAGTTTCTACTACTGGGCAGTCGCTACCGTCCCTATGACGACTCCATGATTTTAGCGATAAAGTCGTGCCTAGGAGCGTTATACCACATACTCTATGTGGTTGTTCTAATGTTGTCTGATTGCTCTTTGATTAAGGAGTGTATTTGGTGATGATTGTTCTCCATATCGGTTCAGGAGTGGCGCATAAAAGAAGACAGAATGCGTGTAACGCCAGATGTGAATGCTGAAAGGAGGATGACGCCTTGGTATTGTGTAATTCAGCAGACTTTTAAGATCTCGTTATGCTGCCTTCATGCGATATTAGCATAACAGAAAAGCTACAGAGTATATTTCTGTTTACATTTAAGCGGGAATAAAAAGAAAACAAAATTGTACATTCTTTAAAAGAAGATATCTAGGCTGTTAACTTTAAAGTCGAAAAGAACAATTTAGGCTTACATATATATATAACTGTTATGGCAGGACCTTAACAGCTGAGCTGCTGTATAATACTGTTCCTGCCAATCTCGCCGACTTCAAACCCCCCCCGTTATCCGCCTGAGCTATGGTATTATACCATTTCTACAGCTATCAACGTCGACCTTCCCCTTTACAACGGCGACCTTACGAGTCATCGCCGACTCTGAATTTTCCCATTATAACTATAATCCCACGATGGCGTCCTCTAACTTTTACGTCCTGCTCCAACTGGAGCCCACGGCGACCCATGAGGAGATCGTCGCATCATATCGGCGACTTGCGCAAATTTACCACCCTGACAAAAACCCTGGCTTCCGTGCCGAAGCTACGGAAAGATTCCAGCGGGTAGGTGATTCGCCGTGACTTCTCCTTTCGTCGGCGTTTAGCCGTGATGCTGTACCTCCCCCTAATTGTTTGCGATCTCACCTTGCCATCATGTATCTTCACCATTTCTCGACGATCTAGCAATGTCGCCGTGCCTTCCGTTATCGCTCATTTTGCGACTTGTCTTACAGCGCCGACCCCCTTTCCATGGACAACTATAAGCCGTGCCTTCCCCTTTTGTGGGTGGTTTGACTCATGACGCCGATCCTTGCCCGTTTGTTTGCAATCTGAATACCTCATGTGCCTTCTCCTTTTTTCTTGCGAAGGAACCATGTCACCATTCCTTCTCCCCATTTATCGGCATTCTAATAATGTCATGCTTTCTCCTTTTCCCAGCGAGCTAACCTTATCCCTTTCTAGATCCAACAAGCGTATGAGAGGCTCTCGAACCCTACAACTCGTGCCCGTTACGATGCCAGTATTGGCCAGGGTTTGCCCAGATCGAATGCTATGGGGGCAAGCTACAGCTACGATCTTGTGTTCCCCATTGGGGACAGTCCCAACAGCTTCCACATGAATCGTGTGCGGTATCCTGATGGCTCCCTCGGACCTTTCGCCTTCAGATATGATCCCCAGAACCACATGGCCGTCCCCGAGAGATATGCCACGTCTTGGCAACGTGATGACGGTGGCGTGGCCAGGGGCTTTGCCGTTGCCCAAGCTGCTCGAGTTGCTCGAGCGGCTCGAACTGATCAAGCCGCTCAAGCTGCTGACGCTGTTCAATCTGCTCAACAAGCCGCTCAATCTGCCCAACAAGCTGTCCAATCTGTTCAAGCTGCTCAAGACGCCCAGCAGACCACAGAAGGTGCGTTGGTCCACCACGTTTGACAGATTTCCCATACTTTATCCTTTTCACTTTTCTTTCAACCGATACCTCTTAGGTCCTAGATCGCTTCTTTCACCTGCACAGAACTTCCTAACTTTTAACAGGTGAAACCGCGGAGCCGAAGGCTGAGGACAAAGAGCGCAAGGCTGGGAATGCTTCGAGCCGGGAAGCATAAGGCATCGTATGATTGCTTGAATGTTTCGGGTGCGGAAGGGGACCAAAAAATGACAGGGGAAGCCACTAGACAACGGGTAAAATCTAAGAAACGCCCAAACGACAGATCGGTCGTTCACGAGACTAGACGGATCCTTTGACACGGGATGAGGGGAAGAATAGCCGCAAGTGGAACCTCTACGAATTCAGGCTGAATCAAGTCCCATTTGCGTCAGCGCTATCTGATGATTGCTCGGTGAAATCGCTTCTCTCAGATCCTCACGTGCGGTGCTAGGCTCTTGCCGGCATCGAGTTTGATGCCCTTACAATCTCTCGAACTGTGCTCCACTTTTGAGTACGAAGAGACGCCGAGCCAGGTACGTCGCAAATTAAGCGCACAAATGAGAACGCCGCGCTTTCCCGGTCCGAGAGATTCCCATCCCGCAGAGAAGGGTCGAGTTCTGAATCGCATAGTAATACCCAGTCCAATCAATCCACAGCCATGCACGAGGAACCGCTACAATAGCGCCTCATCGTGGGTTCGTCGCATGACCTACCCGTTGTTGCACCGAACTCAGATGTAGATTGAGTAGTATATTGACCGGCGCTTGGCTCTGAGCCAATACCTACGCGCGTGGTATAAAGAGGCCAGGCCGACTTCATCCCCTTGCCCGAGGGTTTCTCAACATGTCCTCTCTTTCCTCCCGCTGTTTCTATCGTTCCTTCCGTTGCCATTCAGCATTTAAACGTCCCGTTACGAGACGTCCACTTATACCATTCGACGCATTTAGACCCCTGCGATTCCAGAGTACCATCATGATGGGCCCTACCATCAAGCTGAGCAGCGGCTACGAGATGCCCCAGGTGGGCTTCGGTTTGTGGAAGGTCGAGAACGCGAAATGCGCCGACGTCGTTTACAACGCCATCAAGGTCGGCTACAGGCTCTTCGACGGCGCGTGTGGTAAGTTGGTCCGATTGTTTAAAGACACGGAGTAGAGCAGAACGGAGAAGAGAGGGAGGCCAAGCAACAACCCCTCCTTGGCCCTCCCTCTACCCCACCACAGCAACAAAGCCCCCTCCCCCACCTCTCTCGTCGAATTCGCCCCTCGGGGCAATTCCACCCGCATCCCCGTACTTTCCAGAAGATAACAAAAAGACCCCTCTCACTAACCAAGAGATCTCGGCGCCGACTGAACAGACTACGGAAACGAGAAGGAGTGCGGCGAGGGCGTGGCGCGCGCCATCAAGGAGGGGCTCGTGAAGCGGGAGGACCTGTTCATCACGTCGAAGCTGTGGCCGACGTTCGAGGATGCGGACAAGGTGGAGCCGGCGTGCCGGCGGTCGCTGGCCGACTGGGGGCTCGAGTACTTCGACCTGTACCTGATCCACTTTCCGGGGGCGCTCAAGTACGTGGACCCCTCGGTGCGGTACCCGCCCGGGTGGCACTACGACGGCAAGGGCGGCGGCGTCGTGCGGTCGAACACTCCGATGCACGAGACGTGGCGCGCCATGGAGGCGCTCGTGGGCGCCGGGCTCGCGCGCAGCATCGGCGTGTCCAACTTCCAGGCGCAGCTGATCTACGACATGCTGCGGTACGCGAAGATCCCGCCCGCGTCGCTGCAGATCGAGCACCACCCGTACCTCGTGCAGCAGGAGCTGGTGAGCCTGGCGCGGAGCGAGGGCATCGCCGTGACGGCGTACAGCTCGTTCGGGCCGGCCAGCTTCTTGGAGTTCGGCTTCAAGCACGCGCAGGCGCTCAAGCCGCTGATGGAGGACGACCTCATCACGTCGCTCGCGAGCAAGTACGGCAAGAAGCCCAGCCAGATCCTGCTGCGCTGGGCCACGCAGCGCGGCCTCGCCGTCATCCCCAAGACCAGCCGCGTCGAGGTCATGGCCGAGAACCTCGACGTCACCGGCTTCGACCTGGAGAAGGCCGACATCGACGCCATCACCGCCAAGGACGCTGGCATCCGGTTTAACCAGCCCGCGAACGTGAGTCTTACCGTCCCTACCGCCCCGACTAGATATCCCCGGGCTTTTGATGATATTGCCCTCTTCGTCCCCCTATCTGTCCTAGTAAATGCGCTAACTGCTACTCCCAATAGTACTTCCCGACTGATAAGATGTGGATCTTCGGTTAGATGGGGGGCTCATGGGTTCGGCTGAGACAGTGGTAGAGCTCTAGACGTACATCATACAGCCTTGGGTTCTTTATACATACACGCAGCGTAACTGAACTGGCACCTTCCAGAGAGATGCCTTGGAAGGGCACGCAATTAGGATGGTCTAGACCACGCTCTATTATGTTGTACCACAATAAATGACGGCATCACCATTAGCCTGATCAAGTCTGCGGAGATCCTCCGAGTTTCTGCAACATGTGACCGAATCGTGCTACGACGTTGAAGTTATACCGAGGTCACAAGTCGTCAAGTATATTGCCAGACGTGTTGATTGCACTTCTACGCAATAGCGCCGCATGGTCGGTCACGAATAACGCCATCTCCCATTTCGCAGTTTTATTAGCACTATCCGGAACGCCGCGCTATGCTACACCGAATAGAAGATCTGGTGGCGAACCGATATTCACTCTCTTAGTGTTGATTGTTAAGTAAAATCAGAGGGGTATCGGCACCCAGGAGCACCCCGGAAAACCTCCAAGCATTCAACTATACAAGCGATCGATTGGGTCTTTCTTCTTCTTTTTTTTTTGGAGTGCGTGCATGTCTCCAGCCAGTTACGTCTTCACAAAAGCTGAGAATATGTCAGGTTATTTGGTTCATATTGTAGTTGAAAACATCGGTCGGAGACTTACTTGCGTCAATCTGCTGCACTTGTGGTAGAGCCAGGCGTACTTTATTCCTGTACAGGGCAGGCTGCCGCAGCTGCAAAGGATTGCCCTCGAAATACACCGTCGTCAAGTGTTCTTTGTCAGCCAGTTCTCTCTCGACATCCGCAAATTCGGAGATTTGGTTGTAGCTCGCCCACACTTCTTCGAGTTCCTTCAAGTGGCCGATGCCCTTCAGGCTCTTAATCATGTTGTTAGAGATCTCAAGCGTTCGGATCTTTGTGTTCCCGTCCAGACCCTCGAGGCTCTCGAGAGCGTTGTGCGAGATGTAGAGTTCCTCCAGCTGTGGCGCTTGCCTCAGGGGTGATAGGTCCTTGATCCGGTTGGACTGGATGCTCAACAGTCTTAACTTGGGAAGTCCGCCGAGACCGTTCAGCTCGGTGATCTTATTCTTTGCTAGCCAGAGCTCCTCGAGGTTCTTCAGCGAATCGAGATTCTTTATCTCCCGTATCCGGTTCGACCCCAATTCTAATTGGCGCAGGTTCGTCAAGGTATCCAGCCCCTCGATCGTGCTTATCTTGTTGGAGACGAAGTACAGATCGGTCAGGTCCGTCAGATGCTCGATGTGTTTGATATGCTTGATTTTGTTGAAGCTGAGGTCGAGAGATGTGAGCTTTGTGAGGCTGTCTAATCCCCTGATATGGGAAATGAGGTTGTCGTAGAGATCGAGTTCTTCCAACGTGGACGCTAGACCGGATAAACCGTCGATATGCTGAACAAGATTTTGCCGGAGACAGAGTCTCATGACGTGCTTAAAGCGCTCGAGCCGCAAGGCAGAGATTGACGAGATTCGGGATTGCGTCAATGTGAGCTCCTCCGTTTCTGGGTCCTCGTCATCCAGTAAATCTAGAGTCATAAAATTTCATTTGTTAGCTGTTAGGTCCGGGGAGGCTGTGAACATGGGATGCTACTCATGGAAGACTTGTGGTTTATGCATGTTGGTACCTTCGTCGGCAGATATCTCCTCGCCCGGCAACACATTCTCTTCGTCCGAGTACTCTGGATCAGATATGGCTTCGGGGTTCTGCAGCAGGGCATTCCGATCGACGCGTAGCTTGCCGTCCCAACCTTTGCTATCCCTCAATCCGGGGCTGGGCTGACCATCACACGGCTCAGTACGATTCTCATTCTCGGCCAGTTCTACGTCGTGCGCTGAAGCCTCGTTCCCAGCCTCTTGTGTGATTTGTCCGGGCATTGTGTGAAAAGAGAATTCGTCTGGGTGATGGATCTCGAGCTGGGAGGTGTTCGTATGATACGGAAGTAGATGCTGTCACGATATGCAGGTCGTTTCGGCTGAGAGTTAGAAGTTTAGTCAGTGGTGAATGCAGGCAGTGGATGATGATGAAGGCGAGTTACGTTTGGAGTTACAGTACTGCATTCCCGGAATACCTAGGTAGAGTTAGGTATCCAGGTATGCACCCTAACCCCGCCAAATACCGGGATCAGCAAAAGATTGTACATACAGGTAGCCCTACCTGGGTATCTGTACAATGGCATCCAATGAGAATTCGATGCTCTGCCGAATAGCGTTATGTCGTTTGCCCTATCTGTGCTAATGGGCAGTGGGGACAAGGAGCCAAGTTGTGGGGTCGATAGCGGAAAACAATGCTGCGTTATTACATACAGTTACAGTAGTAGCTTGTGATGGCCTGACTGCTTTGAAACGTGGACCAAGGTGATCCAACAACCAACTTTGGCTTTCATGACCTTTACCGTACTCAGACTCAATTCAACCTCCCAATTGTCCTTATCTCATCACGATGTTCCTTACACGAGCCTTACATTTCACCCTTGTCTCCATCTAACTTAGCCACTTACATATTTCCTGCATGTTAGAACCCCGCATGAGTCGTTCTTGATCATGCTTCTGAGACCCCAATCACAATGTTTCTCCTTCGTCGTCCCGCACTTCTGTCCCATCTGCCTGGTCGGACTATTCCCACCCCATCAACGGCCTCCACGCGACTCGGCGTCACCCCTTTCACATGCAGGAGAAATGTTCATGTCGAGGGTCTAATGCTTGCTCCCGTGGTCTTCGGGGGCGTGTTCGTGTCACTATGGAGCTGGAAATGCTTCATGATGGTGGCATTTCAAAACAAAATCATCTACATGCCCGGCTTGCCTCCCAATACACGCTGGGAGAAGATATCCGATTACGCTAGTCGATGTGGCGGTCTCCAATGGCAGGAGGAGAGAGTCCGCGCTGCCGACAGCACGGATCTGGCCCTTTGTGTAACAGAAGTTGACATGGGACGCAATGAACCATCCAAATTCCCGGATTTGGCCTTCCATGTCCTATACTTTCAGGGTTAGCACGCATAAAACTACCCAGTTGGATCATCCAGGAAAGCTTACCATGTACTGCCGAAGGAAATGCATCTTCTACTCCCCCGCGTCTTCCTGAGCTGTCATCTGCAATCTGCATGCTGCGAAGACTCATGCAGGAAGATCACAGGAAGATTAGATTCACCTTCGTGTGTCTTAGCTACAGAGGCTATTGGACATCACGAGGACGTCCGAATGAAAAGGGCCTGAGGCTAGACGCCGCGGCAGCTCTCAACTGGATCTCGCAGCTGCATCTGATGTCCGGCAGCAGCGAGTCGCAGACTGCAACCCCACCAGGTGAGGTCATCCTTTGGGGACAAAGCATTGGAGCCGGGGTGGCCACCAATCTGGCCGCGGAGCATTCCATGCCAGATAATTTACGTCTCAATTCGCTAATCCTCGAGACCCCATTCACATCCATCCGCGCGATGCTTCAGGTTCTGTATCCTCAGAAATGGTTACCGTATCAGTACCTATGGCCCTTCCTGCGTAACCATCTGAACAGTTGGGGGAATCTGGGCATTATCTCTGAAAAATACAAAAATGAAAACTCTCGGCCTAGCATACTCTTACTCGAAGCAGCAAAGGATGAATTGGTGCCATCAACAATGAGTCAGGAGCTGTACGACAGATGTCTCGAAGTCGATATCCCGGTGTACAGGGTGGCTGTAGGCGGCGCATTTCATAACGATTCCATGTTCAGAGCAGAAGGTCGGAAAGCGGCTGCAAATTTCATAGCACGGAGGATGACAGCCAGTTAGTCGATATCCCTATCGCCGCATTAATTATACGGACGAGACGGCATGGGTGAGATCACCTCTTTCCCCTCCTACCAACCATTGTGCATGTTATGACAACTCTAAGCCGTCTTCGGAAATAAGGATAGTGGTAGAGGATACAGAAACCCCGTATCCTGAACAGGAGTTCCCAGCCATCTCCGAAGAGACCACTGCGCGCAGACCTACCCAATGAGAAGATGGGCCACTTGAACTAATCTATTCAATGTTAAGAAAATAACCTTCGAGGTTTGGGGGTCGTCCCTATAGCAGGCTTGACGCAGGGTTTAAGACAGGGGTCTTGTACTTAAGGTATGCATGTTTTAAATCCAACACATACCTAGGTAGGTCGACAACCCGAATTTCTTGTACTTCACCAGCATTGGGGGTACATCTCTTTATAAGCGAGGACTGCGGGCAAGCCCCGCCCGTGAATGAATAACTTGAGAAAACGCTTTGTATTCGAAAGCAGCACGGTCCCGCTTGAGTCCGTAGGTAGTTCATAGTTGAGGTAGGCCAGGGGGACGAGTTGATAGGGAGTGGCGCCACGGCGCGGTTGACCAACCACCACGGTACAGTAATTGGGGGAAAATGAATATATCAGATTTCAGGAACACTAGAGCCGACAAGACACGGTGAAGAACATCGAGACCCCTTTTCCAATGTCCCACCTAGACACCCATCCATCCGGCGCTGGAAAAGGGAAATTCTAACCCGGATAGAAAGATGAATGAACCCCTCTCGTATCCCGCAAGTCCTCGATTGGACTACTTAGATGTAAAACATGGTATCCTTCAAATTATCATGCACCCTCACCCGCGTCGCCATCTGCGCCGCCTCCGCATGGCCGCCCGCCCCGGACACTGTGGAAGCGCCGTCATCCGACGGCGCCGACGCCAAGCTCGGGTCGTAGTAATCCTTCAGGTAGCGCCGGGCGCGCTCGCACACGATGTCAGCGTAGTAGGCGGGCGTGCAGACGGAGACGGCGCGCGTCGCGCGGCCGTAGACGTAGCAGAGGCCCTGGGTGACGTGCTCGAGAGTGTCCTCAACGTTCCCGTTCTGCACAAGCGGTGCCTTGTTGTTGCTCCCGGACTTCCGGAAGATCTCGTCGTGCACGACGAAGTAGTGCCCCGGGCGCGCCGTGCCCTGTATTGCCGAGTGCGCCTGCAGGAAGAAGTCCCAGCCGCGCGCCTCGGTGACGCCACGGTCGACAACGGTGCCCGCGGCGCAGTTGGACGAGCGGTCCGCGCCCTCGACCGTGGTCGGGTAGAAGCGCGTGTGGTGCCGCTTCCCCACCACCACGACGGTGAGGCGAGGCAGGCCAGCCTTCTGCTGCGCCGCTGAGTACGTCTCCTCGCACGCGGCCCTCAGGAGGGGCAGCTCGTCGTCGTGCACAATCTTGTACTGGCCCTCGGACACCCCGTCCCGGTAGACGAGGATGTTCTCGGGCAGGGAGGGGTGCCGGCCCTTCGTCCTCCAGAGGTTCAGTCTCGACTTTAACATATCCTTGAGATTGGACACTGGCATCGGTTAGCGCTAGTGATCTTGGTCTAGAAAATAGTGGGGGCTGGAAAACATGTCTCGAAGGGGGAAGTCGACCACATGGGGCAGCGCAGGGGCTTAGTGATACGTAGTGTGTGAATGGAAGGCGAAGCAATCGAAACTCCAAAATTCTTACCCTTCTCCTGCCGAGCCTTTGGTTGAATTGATAAGATAGCTGGCCACTGTCCCATCCACTTGTCAATGTTTGCAACCATTCCCGCGACGCTGGGAGCCCCGTCGGTAGAGCCGGGTGACGGATGCGTGACGTCGATACCGACGACCATGGTCTTGTCCTCGCTTAGGAAAGGTAGGCGCTTGTTCCTGATCTCCTGGTTGCTTCCGCCCAGTTTGAGGTTGAACTTGAGCGCCACATTGCGGAAGTATTGGTCCTGGTTTTTGGCTAGCTTAGAGCCCACCGAGCAGATCGTTGCGACGCCGAACTTGACATCGCAGAGATACTTGATACGGTCGTAGACGGGCATGTTGGCCGCCGGCAGCACGATAAAAAGCAGGCTTGCCCTCTGGGCCGCTTCCCGGAGGTTTGCCTCGATTGCGGGATCTTCCTGGCTGTTGTATGCCCATCTTCTCGTGAAACTCTGATCTGCGATGCTGATGCCAGTGCTTCTTAGTACTTGGCGAAACTGAGTCATTGTATCGTTAAACTGATTCGCATTTCCAAAGGCGGCGGAATCGCCGGGAAAGGACATAACCACGCTATCAAATGGTCCAAATTAGTAATTCTACCACAGGACACGGAGATAAGGTTTGAAAGGTACCCGCGGTGTGTCAAAGAAACAGGATATATACTCAGACAGGCGACTTTTCTTCGAAGCGGGATACAGAGTGGGCTGGGAGGAAGGGAGTCACTTTGTCCCCGAAAGCCACTTACCATCCCCAGGGTTTAACTGCACCAACTTTGGTAAATTTCTTACCCATGACGTTCCAAGCACCATTGTCAGATCTAGTAAGCACATTGCCGTAGTTGACTTCGGGTCCAGTAAGAACACGTCCTTGAACCGTGATCAAATCGGGTTTGACAGTCATGCCGAAGTGGCTCTGTGAGTAACTGTGTAAGCCATATATAGCAGAACAAGTGAATCAAGGCATCATACAAGTAGAGGGTTAGTCTGTGGCGATAGGCCAACTATGCTTATGCCTTCGCCGACGATGGACATCGCGTTCGCCGAGGGCTTGCGCACAGCGAGCCCGATCATGTTCGACGTCTGATTCGGGTTTAATCTGGTACCAGCGGTCTGACCCGGCAGAATGTCGCAAACCTCCGGTGGAAGGTAGGTGGGATCCTCTCTTGTGCCGACATTGAGAACTGGTAACTCCGTCTCCTTCAACGAGATGTTGTATGCTACAAATGCCGATTAGTGTCTGGATAGAAACGACGATATGTGTTTGCTTACTCTGCCTAAAGAAGTCATAAACACTTATATATCTTCCGCCGGTCGAAGACTGGCCGGCTGGCTTGGGTTGTTTGCCTCCTTTGGCACCTTTCCCTTTGCCGGGAGTGGGGTTCTTTTGCTGGTCAAGCCAGAACTCAACACCTCTAGGGCCGGCGCCGTAGTCTGATACTCTTGGAGGATGATCCAGTTTTGCACCATCCTTTTTAGAAGCGAGGCCGAAGATGGTCTTTTTCCTCGGTATAATCTCTCCCTTCTTGTTCTTCTTCCGCTCTGTATGCCTGGGGCTGACCTTGAGTCTCTTCAGGAACTTCTCCAGTTTGTACTTGTTGTGAGCGCCGTATTCACGGATCACAGTCACCAGAGGTCCTGGCTTGTAGAATGCGCCATAGCTGACATTGACGTTGACCAAGATCCGCGCCGTAGCGGCCCGCACGCTGGCGAAAAACCCGCGGATAGCCTGCAGACCAGATCCCAGGTCGGCAAACCCGCCCTGCTGCGGATTCAGTGGGAAGTTCCTGCTAGCCCCGATAGTGGCCAAGTAGGGATGGGTCTTCGAAAAATGATTGAAGAAGATATTGAGAGCCTGTATCATAGGCTGCTTGTCATAGTGCCCGGTGGGCAGAGTCGAAGACGTCAGGTACTGAAGCAGGTCGCTGACAGAGAGAGTATTTGTGTACTTCAGGCGCACGTCATACTTCGTTGCTCGCTGCGTGGGTTCATCCTCCCCCTCGGCGCGGTAGGTGATATCCCACTTCTTCTCATCTTCCGGCAACCGCTTCCGCGAGACGAGGGTCGACTTGAAGTCGGTGACAATGCCATCCCGTAGGCCAGCGATACCCGGCTCCTCGAGGAGAAGGCCGACGATGCGGACCAGCTTCTTTCCCACTGCCTCAGGCTTGACCTCGATGGCGTAGCTATATAGTACCAAATCCTTTTTTGCGACGAGCTCGACGTAGTTGGCCCAAAGCACCACAGGTCTTCCGTCGGTTCCATATGCAGGGCGCTGAGGGAAGGTTGGCTTCAGGCTGAGATTGCCGAGTTGTGATGCCAGTGCATTTTGCGTAGCATTCTCTATCTGCGTTACGTTCGGGTCGGGTTGCGGGGCATTAGCACCGCTAGGAGGTCTTATTTTGCGTTTAGCCTACAGCGATCCATATAGGCATTAAACCCGCCGAAGCAAGTTGCACCAGGCGTTAGATAGGGGATGCAGGAGGGTTAAAACGTACCGGTAAACAGCTGGAGCCCCGCCTCCACGTCCTCCACCACCTCCTCCTCTGCCGCCAAATCCTCCACCACCTCCTCTGCCACCACGTCCATCACCGCGTCCGCCACCGCGACCGCCACCACCACCACGTCCAGGAAAACCCCCTCTTCCACGGAAGTCGCCACGGCCTGACATATTGTGCAATATTGATGAAAGATGGGAGGGGTTTGGATTTCAATAAAAGGTTGGGCTCAACTGGATTTGCTAGTGTCAAATATCCTGGGTGGAATGTATCTCAGCGAGAGTTTTTGTAGCCGAGTTTCCATGCCTGTCAGCCACGTCATCGTAAAACAAGGCTCCCGTAGAAGGCCCAGCTATGTGGGATGATTGCGCAGTGATTCATATTGGTACAAATAGGTACTACACACGCACGCACAACAACGTCGGCTTGGCATGACTAAGTCCGAAGTCCTTAATGCAACTCAAGCTTGTTTCGCCACTTCGAGATAAGTTCTGGCCGTCAAGCACAATTCCTGTACGGTGATTTATGCTTAACGGCTGCAACGATTTATGCAATATACTTTACGCCACCGAATTCGAATAGTTGAGAGGGGAGCCCCCCTCCCCCCGCCTTCTTAACAGTAGCCGTTACTCTATTCATATTTATTGGATTCGACCTAGTTATGCTATTATTAGTTCACTAGTTATAACTTTGACAGCCCAATATACACACTCTCTTTTGCAAGTCCTATAAAGCCGATTCGTACTGAGTATCAGGCCGAATATTAACATCCCTGCCAGGTACCCTCTAGCGTCAGGTCTAACGCTATTGCTGTGAGTATTGGAATTCCGATTCATATAAAGGTCGACGGGTGAATTGGTGGAAAATACCTGACAGGGACGCTAAACTTGCCCATAAGATAAAGTATCTTACTCGTTTATGGCCGCTACTACCGAGCAGACCCTAAATATTATCTAAGTCTCAGTAAAAACTCGTTGGCAGGTATTACGGTCTCAGCATTAATCAAAGACTTATGCCCCGCAGTCCTATGCATAGTAAAATCCCAAATGTGGATCACTGTAAGACAAGCATTATAACAAGCGTCCCGTTAGCTGATATTGCCCTGCATCCTGCAAGCCTCGCTGTAAGTAAATTTTTTTTCACTGGTTGACAGGGGCTTCCCAACCTGTCAGTTTTCAGCTTTCACAATGCACCGGACAATCCTAACATTTCAAAGCAATGCAAACCTGCGCAGCCTGCAAACTGTTGTCACCGCCGTGACGTCGGTGGCCTCCCTGGAGGAGGCCAACAGAGGCCTCTACAAGCAGGCGAAAGAAGACGATCATGTCGTTGTCACTGAACAGACGATATTTCATCCTCAAGGGGGCGGTCAGCCCTCCGATGTTGGGGTAATGAATGGCCCAGACGGAACGACCTTTGACATCTCTATGGTGCGCATGAGTGCCATCACCCAAGGCGAGGTCCTACACTTCGGCCGCTTTTCCGATGGCAGCAAGACATTCAAGGCTGGGGATACCGTGAGGCAGACCATCGACAGTGCGAAACGCGAGCTGTACTCTCGCTATCACACTGCTGGCCACGTTCTTGGCGCAGCAGTCCGTCATCTCCTGGAGAAGGAAGTCGCCAGTTTTGAGGAGCTTAAAGCATCGCACTTCCCCGACTCCGCGGCTTGCGAGTTTCAGGGCCTTATCGAGGGCAAGTGGAAGGACCCCATTCAAAAATGCCTAGACGAATATATCGATGCTGCTATGCCGGTCGAGGTCGATTGGTGGGATGAGGATGACTTCAGGAGCAATGGGTTGGAGAGGTTGATCCCCGACCGCGAGGCCATGGGGATGGATGAAGGAGAGAAGTTCCGTATCGTCAAAATCGTTGGGGCAGGAGTCTACCCTTGCGGAGGGACCCATGTTGGCACCACGGACTTGTGCGGCAAGACGAATGTGAAGAAGATTAGTCGAGCGAAGGGCAATAGTCGCGTAAGCTATATCATTGATGAATGATCACCGACACTTAGTCCCCTTAATCGAACATTAGATTACTGAATCAATTCCCGTGCTACTCCATGGATCATATACCGTATGACACGGTTAAGCAGCCACCACTCCTCGGACGCAACCATTAGAACACCGCGGCACTAGGGCTTGGGCAAATGTAGTGTAGCCTGAAGAGATATACGGCTTATGCTTGCTATCGCTCAAGGATAAAGATGATATTAATGAGGGACCTGAAACGCAATTCATTCGATAACCCTAACGGTGGCCTATTATTTGTATTCAAAGTTCATCCATTATCAGCCACGCTCGCATAAGAACAAACATACAGAAATTATGTTTCAACACCCACGGGCAAGTTACTCGTCTCAAGATTAACGTTATTTGGTTATTTGGTTGTCCCATTCCCTACCATAAACTCATACCGTGAACATCTTGCCTGAGCACTACCACCAACTTCTTTTTTTTCTCCTTTGTTGTGTTTATCTAACTAGCTCCGAGCCGAAGACAATGCCAGTTTCCCGTATAGAACAGCACTCACCGAGACACTCCGGGCACACACTCCGCACAATACCATGGCATGGCGGCCCTTCGCCTCCGGCGGGATGTTCTATATCTTGCGGGCCCTCCCTCTCTGTAATGCCGCCGTTTATCCATTCGGCAGAGAAATAATAAGAGAAGTCGTCCAAGTCCTCGAATCTAGGATCGCTGGGGCCCGTCTGATGCAGCTTCCATTTTAGGCCGTCACAGAATGAGGAAACCCAATAGTATTTGTAGCAAACAAGAACCATGAACGTCATCGAAAGAGTTTGGGGATTATTGCACTCTAGGTCTTTCACCTCGAGTGGCGTCCTCGGAGGCTTGGTTGGCTCCGCATCAGCTGCCGTTTTCGAAGACCGGGTTGGTGTAAAGCCCCCTGAGTCTATGTTCGTTACATAACTCGCACAACCTCCAAACGCATTGCATATTTGGTCCGATGGGAAACAGCCAAAGCCGCAACAGATAGTCCCCTAGGAATAATGTGAGGCACCATGATTTCAACAGAGAAAATGCATACCTGCTCCACAGAGAGTATGCTGATCATGAGGCTTGTTACAACATTACCGTGTGATAGTAACGGGCAAAAATACGGAGATGCATGCGGCTGTAGGTTTTGATCCGTATAGTATTGGCTTGGCGGGGATAAAACAAGTCATCTGCCTCGTAAATTCACAAGCTAGATACAGTGTGTGTGTCATTCCTTACCGCAATTCCCAGTGCACCGTTTCCGCTCCCCAGGTATCCATGGGACAGCCATTGCAGTGTAAAAACTGCCGCAATATCCCTTGTGCCGCTCAAACAAGCTTTTCGGTTAATATTCGGTGCCGTTGAGCCGCAACAGGTTGGCGTCCCTTTAAGGGTGGCAACCCCTCGCCGCGCAGACACCCACTATAGAGGTCAGCTAATCAAATTCGAGGGAACTTCCATTTATCACGCAACGAATAACGTACTGCAACTGGGCGCCGAGTCAGCACGGATATCTGCAATGTAAATGATGGGAAAAGTTCGTTACTTACATTGCGAAGAAGGGCGGAAACCAGGAAAGCATAGCGCACGAGAGCCAGCATTTGCCGCACTCCTCGGAAGAGCTATCGAGAACCGCCCCGTCGTGAGCTGACATGGCCTCGTCGGGGTGGGGAGTGACCGAAGAGCCCTCCAGGCCGCTCTCCTTGAGGAATTGGTACTCCGTGTTCTCCTTTGGGGCCGGTAGCGTCTGTAGGTAGCTCATTAACATGTCGATGTCGACGCCGGCCTCGTCCTGGAGGTACTCGGTGGCTTTCTCTCTATCCATGACGACGGTGCCGCTGGCTCCGTAGCCGGAAGGCAGGTCGAAGGTGATGATTTCGCCGCGGGGATCAATCGGGGAGGATGCCGCCAAGCCAGCAGTGATGGCGCAAAAGAACGAAGAAACCAGAATGAACTTCATATTGAAAGTTATGATGTCAGAAAATAAGGATGGTAACTAGGTTGCGTCTTTTTGTGTGCGTTATCTCCTGAAAGATAATACGTATTCGTGGGGAAATATGAAGAGATGATGATTGATGGAGGAGGTTGCTATGAATGTGAAGTCAGGGTTGTTTATATAGATCTTCACAATTGATCTCTACTAGGAAGGCACGCCAACTGCTACCTATGGAAAAATGCATCCCATTATGAAACTAGCATTGTAGCAAACAGTGTGCAAGTTAGTACAATAGGCTGACGATCAAGCAGTATGTTCAAGAAGGGTTTTACCGTCATTCCTAAGATACCTAGGCACATCTAAGTTCCGCGAAGGCATGCCACCAGCTATCTATGAAGAATATATCCCATTGTGAGGCTAGCACTATAGCAAACAATATGTAAATTAGTACAATGGGCTTATGATTAAGCAGTGTATTCGGTAAATGTATTCACCACCATTCTCAAGAGGCACACAGACACCCAAGTCACGGTACTGCATAATCTCACTCCGCTCCCCGTCAATGGCGTAGCATTGTCGAGCCCGCACAAGATACCTGAACCAAAGCAGAGCATGTAAGTTTGTGGATATAGTGCCACTTTTGGTTCGCCTTTACCGAGTACCCCCGACTACATTTTGAACTTCGAGGTTCACAGGTTCTTTTGGCACTCCTATACGACTCAACTACGCCATTTCGATCAGCCTACCGACGCCTATTAGGCTCTACCATGCAGACCTGTCGAGTTTTGCCATAGAAGTAGACGGTCATATATTATTAAGTGGCGTAGTGAGAGTTGGGTCGGAATCAACACACCATGTCGCCTTACATCGCAGCCTCTTCTGCCCTTGCAGGTAAACACCAGATCAGCTTTATGCATTGCTAACAGTGCTCCTGTTCACTCATCCCTGCGACCCATATTCTCTAATCCAGCTTCGACCGCCCTTTAGCAGAAATTGTTGGGACTATTGACCTCCAGGAGGCATCTCGAATCCCTCGTGTTTGCCCGCTGCCGCCACCAATATTTTTAGAGATCAGCCATATCCGGGCCCTCTACGCTAGGGACCCCAGCGAACCTGATAGGACGGCACAGGCCGAAGACGCAGCAGTTGTCGAGATCCTGTATATGGACTCCTTCCTTCTTTCCTCAGACTTGTAGTTGTATATCCACAGTTCTATTCGATTCACAGGGGCATTTGTGTATAATAGGTGAATATGTACTCAGTGAAGTAACCGATTGCAGGTGAGCCGTATTGTGGCGCCGTTGACTCAATGTCGAGGAAGAATTTTACCATAATCATGCAGATATTGAACTGTGCTACTCCCGGGGTTTGCTTGGACCTACGGTGAAACAGATAGCTGTCAGAGCCATCCTTGGCAGAACACACTCTTTAGTCACTGCTCGAGACCTTGAACCCTTTCCTAATCTTCACGCTGACGTAGGAGAACAGTTTTTGTGAGCCTGGGTCGAAGCAGCTCCCACCGAAGTCCCCCAGTTGCGTAATCCGTTATGCAACAGCCAAACCCAATTCACACATTCGGCTTGGGATTTGATTGTCACCTATCTACTGAAGCTATCTTAAATTGTTCTTATGTCGGTATTAAGTGTGTCTGTGGGGTCATATACAAAATGTGTAGCGGGTGCAATATATTAGCCAATTCGTCGGGAAAAAGCGGGCCCCCAGTCGAGCTCCCGAAGTAACCAATGCCCGGATACGCATTATCTCGGAATATGGAGGTGCATGAATTTGAATGCAAATTACCAGGCAATTAATGTACCCCTTACCGTCCACCATAGTCCACTGGTGGTCATGCATGTGGAGATCGGCCGGTTCCACCCATATCTTTTCGGTAGTAGTAGATGGACGTCAACCCCCCCCACAAACACCCACCCAAAAACGATGGTGCTTGTTGGAGTGGATTGCTCTGGTTCAACCTTAGTTCATGGGTTCTGGATGAATGACACTGTCTTTTAGTCAAAACAGGGCTTCGTTCTCGAGCCATGTCCAATGACCCGTACATTTACAGAAACCTTCGCACGGAGAATTTACTGTCATCAGTGGCTACCTAGGTATGTAACCATCAACGTTCACTGCAAGTGGCTGTACTAATATGGCCAATATGGAAGACACCGTTGTAATCTAGCACTGGGTAAGTCAGACGAGGTTTAGTAGTTCGCCTTATCCTATTTCATATTGATATGTCCAGGTATATCCATCATCGTTTTTGCGGCACCCAAAACCACCTACGCGGCTGATACCATTTGAGACAGGTATTACCCGTTTGAGCATTTGCTTATCCTGCTCCAATGAAGGTGTACAACAGACATCCGGCCTGGGTACTACCCCCTACTCCACCGTTTTTGCCTAAGAGGATAGGCCCATCAGCCACGAGACTCAAAGAGGAGCAAAGGTTTCTATGAGATTCAACTCACACCTGATATAGTTCCCCCTCATAATTTGAGCACAAGACGGACCTCTCTTTCCCGCGGGATATTCAAAGTTCTGCGGCCCACCAATCTCCGTCACGCAGCCAGCAATCCATTCGACGGAGAAATAATAGCTGATACCATGCCAATCTTGCATGCTGTATCCCCACGTGCCGTCCTTAGGCCCCATATGATTTGGTGGATTTCTGTCAGTCTCGCAGAATGCGGTGGCGAAGCTTTTCTGACGACCAGGTGAGATGTCTCCGTGACCAGGGAAGTCTTTTTCATCATTGCATTGTGTGACTTTGACTTCGAGTGGCGCTTTAGGGGCCTCCGTCGGCTTTGCCTGAATGTTAGTAGTCGATGAGCTTGGAAATACCGATTGCCCTGAAGAAATACTTGTCGTCATAACTACAGCAGTATCCGACGTGGCGTTTGCTATAGGGCGGTCAGGGTCTGACTTCGCCTCATAACTTCGACAACCTCTGAAACATTACCTCTATCATCCAATGGACAACAGCCAAAGCCGCAACAGAAGGTTCCTAAGAATAAAGTCAATACAGATGACATCAGACCCGGACAGGCTCTAAAATAACCTGCGCCACAGAGACTATGCCGGCCATCAGGCCTTGGGCAGCAGCTTTGCCCGTACGAGTTTGAGCCGCATCGGTCCTGGCACCAGTACTCCCCGACGGCACATAGGTCTGAGGTTGAGTTGAATACCGCTGCAACAAGCTGGGAGGTCGCTATATAGCCTAAGAAGAGCACGAAACTTGAAATTGTACTGATAATGATCACCATTATGAAGAAAAGGGCTGAGTTGATAGTAACCGGGTGGGCTGTGGATCAGGACTATCGGCACTATTTGTAGACGGCTTGGCAAATGGAGACGTACTAGATCGACAGTCGACATATATATATCGGATATGACGGTCGTTTGCGCGGTCTATGCAGCTCCTAATCGTTCGTCCGACATTTTTCCCGCATCCTTGAAAGGGGACTGGTTACTACAGGGCAGCTTCGGCTGCGGTGAAGCAACTTGAGGCTCCTAAGGGACGAAATTCTCGGCACCTACAGAAGCTATTGAAGCGGTGCAGCCATGGCATACGTAGTCCGGTGGCTCTCTATATACAATTCGCCAGTTCCTATTTTAGGCACGAATGAGCCTACTGTAGTTGCTGTCATAGTCATCACTGCGCTCAATATATGATGGCCCTCGCTGAGAAAGCTATACCGTAGGTTGACGGCGGATGTACCCTGTGATGCTTCATTGAGAGTAATTCCTTTAGTCTTGAACTCCCCGAACGGTTAGATGGTCAAGTGGACTACCTGCTGTTTGTCTAATCCGAGTTTGCATCTAGACTCCGGGCTTGGCTGGTTTTTGTTTGCTCATTGTCGACGGATGCCCGTGTTTGCCATCTCTGGGGATTGAACGCCAACATGGATGTGCTTGTGGATGATGTGGCACTGCGTAGCGGCTTTCGCCAGCAATATTGCCTCCAGCTGCCGACACCCATCATAGCCACCAGATCGAAGATCAGTTTGACGCAACATAGTATTGAACGGTGTCCACCTTGGTTTCGAGGAACTTCCCCCATGGAACGCACGGTCCTCAGGCATTCTTACCCTTTGCAGATTGTGAACCTAGGCAGGACCATTCGCTTAAGCACGCCACATCAAGCGGGGTCTCCAGTACATGATGCTGATATTCGTCGTCGCCTTGTACCTTTATGTTCCGCCTCTAGATACGACAATGATAGGTTCAAATGCCCCTTATCAAAGCCTGTTCTGGCTCTCAAGAGCTAGTCCTTCATGTAGGCACCAACATACTCACGAAATCACGGCTTTGGATACCTTGGCGTATTGCTGAAGTGCATCAAAGACTCCACATTCTTGGAAAAGGCGGGATGACCCGAGATGGCACGTAGGCGATCGAGCTTTTGTTCGTGGGATGGAAAGTAACATCTGGTAGCATGTAGGCAGCGCCGATCTCTGCAAAGGACCTGCTGATGCCGGAGAGTCGTTGTTTCTTATGACGCACTTCATTTCATTTCGCGTTAAGTGAGCTGTAAGCTGAGAACATCAGTTACGCCAGCCATATTGGTAGCTTTTCGTTAAGACACGAAGACACACGTTTCTTTCGACCACTCACATGAATATGAATACTCTCGGCTGCCATCATGGAGAAAGAGCTTTAACTTACGTACCTAGGTAGGTAGATCACATTTTGAGAAATTTTCTAGGAAATCCGATATAGCATGTCAATTCATATTGAAGAACTCCGAATTTCTTTATCCCGTGCCGAAGATGTGGCCCAGTCTCAGTTTCCCATGCGGTCGCCCCAATTGGGGGTCAAACTTGATCTTGCCCGCCCTGTCGGACTTGGGGTGTGCCTTGACCTGGAAAATCGCTTTTCTGGCAGCATCCTTCGTCCAACCGTACAGGGGAACGGACATCTTCACGTTCAGGTGGTTCTGGCAATTGCTGCGGCCCTACACATGCCAGCGGCTCAACACAGGCTCGACGTCGACCAGCTTGTTGTCAGCACACGTCGATATGATGAAAGAGCCGTGGATGCCGCCGCGACTGATGGCTGGGACTCGGAGAACGGGCGTGATGGAGTCTGCCGCTGTGGATGGATGCTGAAGTTGTGCTGCTCTTGCTTCCTGGACTGGGGCCCGGGTAGAATTGAGTGCCTAATTAGTAGTAGCAGTTCACTGGCCTCGTACGAGTACCCTAGTTTCAGTATATTTGCAACCTCCTTGGATGATTGTTAGCTATGAGATGTGGTGCTTGGAATTTGCGGTCATAGGAAAGTGTTTATGGCGAACTACTTACCTTGCCTCTCAGATATTTTTTCTCACTGGTTGTGGGTGGCAGTGGTGACCCGCGGTGGCCACGATGGCGACGGCAGGATGTTGCCTGACCCTTTTACAGGTGCTTTTTATGGTCGATCTTGACTTCAAATGGCTGAAGTGGAGTATCCATGTCCAGCCAGGTATTAGCGGCCACTCCAGGAGTTGGTCCTTGATTATCAACTGAAGTCGTACCGGGGTAGCGATCAGTGACCTCGAGCTGCTCTACCTGATTCCACCTGAGCTGCCAGTCCCAGAACGCCTTGTCAATGAAGCAGTGATGGAAGTAGAAGAGAGGATCGAAGCTCGCAGCGTCATTCTCCCCTAAGTCCCCGTTAGCATTTGCAATGTTATTGAAGGTTTGCTCAGGCACCCCGAAGCCACCAATGGCTAGGTACAGGGCGTTGTAAGGACTCTCAAGAGATACGACGGCCCCGGGCGCTGCACCTGGCGCTCCTTCTTCCACGAAACCCTTAACTCCAAAGTTGTCTTCGTTCCATTGCATCGCGGAAGTGGTATTTGAACACGGTGTTGTTCGGGGCATCAAGGCATTTCTGATACTTCACACGGTTTCCTGTGTAGATGGTGTTACCGTCGCTTGTCTGAACAGAAAAGCCGAGCCAAGCTTTGGCGTTCTCGTTGAGGTGCCCGTTGACAATGTCTTCGGGTAACTCCTGGTATTGCTGGTTATGCGCCTTCGTGGCATCCACGTCCTTAGGGCCGACGAGACCAGAGAACGGATACCTAACGGTCTCGTAGCCTGGAGGCTTGGTGTAGTCATGATCCGGGTTTGGGATAGGTATCATAGACCCCTGCTTGAAATTTGTAGGAGTAGAGAGGGTTACGTATCTCTTCGCCATCAAGCGTGAAGGCCTTTTGTAGAATACCTTGGGCAGGCCAGTGTTTTCCGTCTCCGAATCCGTCTCGTTCCAGTACGGAAGTGTCACGTCCCCACAACCTTTGGTCGACTGAAGTGCTCTCTCCAGTTCTAGGAGATATGCGCGGTGCCAAACGGGGAACAGCACGTTTCCGTGGTCGCACTGCAACAAGTTAACGATTATTTCTTTAAGATAGCCTCGGAAGGTTGTACAGCCTCCCAGCCAGGTTCAGTGGCCAAGAACGCGGGATAATTCCCGAAACGGCAATTGTTACTCGTAAGGTAATTAAGTTAGAAAAGGGAAGAGGGACTCGAAAATTCACTTACATATCCTCCCAACCAAGCTGGGTTGCCCCATCCAGCACCGCGGAATGGCTCACCATGGTAGCCGGCGATTCTAAGCACGAATATCTGTCGTAAGGGGGAGTTCTTGGATTCCTTTCCAGGCTCGTATCAAGTTCTCTAAGTGCTTCTTGCTGCCGCGATCATACTCCGTTTGGAGCTTGCGGATGTCTTGACGGGCTTTTGGAGGTGTAAGTGGAACTTGTAGCTCCGACATGGCTAATTCGCTAGTTCGAACTATTCGGTATATGACAGGATTAGCAAGGAAGCTATACCCAAAGGGTTGTCTACATAACTTGCCTAGCAGGCACGTATTGAAAGAAGAGTTATTTGTTGTGTCGCAGAATAGGGGTCACTTGCTTAGTCATCAAGCCCCAAGGAACTGTAGACTCCCCACAAGAACGTTGTTGCGGGGCTCCCACAGTATATATAGAGCTTCCTAGCCACCATTCTGTAGAACCCGAATGATCTATGACAATTTACACTTTCCACACTCTATGCAAACTTTTCCCGCGATCAGCCTAACTGTTACATGTTGGGCGTTGGTTTCTCATAAATATTTAAGTGTATGCTCCTGGATATCTGCTACATACTATGTCGAGAAGTGACCAATGCTACGAAACAGAGCATTAGTTGAAATGATCATCCCGATTGCCATCTATGACGATCCGTCCAGAGTCTTAAAATGCGCACGTTGCCGAGAGCATCCGCGTTCTTATAGATAGCTAAAGAAGCTAGTCCCTGCGGCACCGGTGATCGCTAGATATGTAATAGAAACAGGGTCAGTAACCGAGTGTGTTCACCTATCGGATCTAAAGTGGAAAAGTGTGAGGGCCCACACTATGACGGGACACCATAGATCTCATATCACCACTCTGGGCGAAGCTGCAGTCAGCAGAGCACAGCGCACATCTCCAACAGTGGTGACACTCAATTGTGACAAGTTCACCGAAGAATCATGGAGAGCCTTCCCAATCCTCAGAGTTGATGCAACAGTGTGGGACTGCCGAAAGGCTGAACTCCTTGGTTGGCGTGCATGCATTAGCTACAGTAATTAAGTGGCCGTTTCGGATAATTACTCCTATTTACGTTTCGCCTATCAACCGTATTATAACCGGCCACGACATGATGCTAGTTATGGGGTAATATAGAGGCTGAAGTCCCAGGAATTCCTCGAAACCCCCGGAGAGGAAGGCGAGAAATGGAAATTCTCAGTAGAAGCATACAAGCCATCCTGTGTGACACATGTCGTCCCGTCCACAACCGCGCACTACAACAATAAACAGAAATTCGAGGCATAAAGTGGCATTGCTCGGTATATCTCAACCCTACACTAGTCGCAGAAAAACGCGACGTGGTAAGAGAACAAGAAGGGTATGGAGTCGACATTGTGTTTCAGATTGAGTGGTCTTCACGTATGTTTGCATAGTGGGCATTGAACCGCTACAGCGTCCAAGAAGCGGCTAGTAGGCGGGTATAATCGTGTCTCTGGTAAGACTGACAGCCTCTCTTCCTCTCCTATCGCTTAGTGCTGACACAACCAGTTACACAACATAACAACCATCCTATTATACAACTGCCGGAACATTTTAAGACTCCACATCTATGAGATCAGGAACCGGGGATCCCATTATATAAAGGAGTATGGAAATTACCCAGCTTTGCCGCTGCCGTCTGGTTGGAGAGGTCACTTTAACTATTAATGTTACAATTGTACGGCAACTGTCTCTTCGCTAGTCGTCTGTAAATGCATAGCATATCGCGCATTTTGTAGCCCGTTTACCCAGTACTCAAACGTGTAGTAATTGGCACAAGGTATGTTCGGGGAGAGTCGTATTGTGGCGTCCGTCACGGGATAGCAACGTCGAGGGGTAGCATGTGTGCGGCCGCCGCAGATGCGACGTTTATTGGGCGCCATAGAATGGCTCCGAGGCCAAAAGAACCTCCCAATCACCATCGCGGGGCTTAGTCAGGGACCAGTCTGGAATCGAAAAGGCATGTCATAAATAGATGAACCTGGATCAGCGACTGCGAGTAAGGGACTCATCAAACGACAGAGAGACTAGTTCCGTTGTGATATGCCAGACTTTGAAAAGCGAAAAAGTACGATACCCCGGAACAAGTAAGATTCGGAAGTTGCCTTCTCCAGCATCATGGCTCTAGTATTGGCGGTGCTCTCATCTCTTATTCTTTCGATAGCATGTGCTTCTTCCCACGTCCTCGACGAGACGGATACCTTTGACTACATCATAGTCGGGGGTGGCACTAGCGGCCTTGTTGTGGCGAATCGTCTGAGCGAAGATGCATCTGGTATGAGAGCCGCAAAGAACGAGCTACAGGAGACTATCTCATCTGGCCTTAGTGACCGTCCTTGTTGTTGAGCACGGCTACATCGACAATAATCCATATACGCAGATCCCCCAGGCTGTAGCTCAGTTTCCAAACACCGCCGAATTATGGAATTTCACGTCTGCGCCGGAGCCGTATCTGGGCGGCTCCACCTTCGCCGTCAGAGCGGCCTCGGTCGTGGGTGGTGGGTCTGTCGTGAATGGAATGTTCGCCGACCGCGGATCGAAAGCTGATTACGACGCATGGGAAGCCCTCGGCAACGAAGGTTGGGGGTGGGATGGGCTGCTCCCGTACTTCCGCAAGTCCACCAATTTCACGCCACCCTCACAGCGCCTTGCTGAAGATTTCGATATACAATGGGACCCCGAGGCCTACGGTCAGGGTCCGCTACAGATCGGCTTTCCGTCGATGCTCTACCCTGATATACGTAACATGACCTCGACTTGGAACGCCCGCGGCGTCCCGATGCCGGGAAAGCCAGCATCTGGAGATGCCATTGGACTTTTATGGGTTCCGAACACCATGGACACGAGATCGGGGACCCGTTGCCACGCTAGAGTCGCTTACTACGACCCCGTTGCAGAGCGGGCGAACTTGCACTTGATTACCGGTGAAGAAGTAGTCGAGATTATATTTGACTCGCTACGCTTAACCGCTATAGGGGTCGAAATGATTTCGCGAGACGGCGGTACCGTCCGGAAGGCCTACGCATCAAAGGAGGTCATCTTAGCCGCAGGCGCAATTTCTACTCCAAAGTTGCTACAGCTCAGCGGCATCGGCCCCGCGAATGTCCTGAAAGAAGCAGGAGTCAAAGTCAAGAGAGAATTAGCAGCCGTGGGTGCGAATTTTCAGGATCACCCGGTTTTCAACACATCGTGGAGCTTCAGCAACTTAGCGTTCCCGAACCCGAACTCGATATACACCAATGTAACATATAACGAGTCTGCGTGGGAAGAATATGTTACGAGGCACACTGGCCCATACAGCATCGCAGGCGGCAACAATGCAGTGTTTCTTCCTCTGTCCGAGTTAACCTCATCATATACGGCCATACTTAAAAAGATCACGAACCAAACAGCTGCTGAGTACCTACCGGGCATTTATGAGGATAACCCTGAGCTCCTTCAGGGGTTTGAGGCGCAACGTAAGATTCTGATCGATCACTTTTCTCGCAAGGATTCTGCCCCTGCAGAAATACTCGTTAGGCCAGCAGCAATAAGCGGTGGCTCGATCCAGAAACCACTGTCTCGGGGCACAGTTGCTCTCGATCCCGTCGATCCACGGAGGCAGCCCGTGGTTCACTACAACGCGCTTATGAACCCTGTCGACCGTGACCTGCTCCTTTCCATGGTCCGCTATATCCGTGAATTCAACCAGGATCCGCTCCTGGCTGGATACACCCCTGTTGAGACTGTGCCTGGAGAGTCAGCCCAGACAGACGAGGAGATCATGGAGGTCCTTCTAGCGACCAACGGCATTAGGCCTACGCTTGCTCATCCAAGCTGCACCTGCGCGATGATGCCTGAAGAAATCGGCGGCTGTGTAAGCTCGGACCTGCTGGTATATGGTACCGACAGGCTCTCGGTTGTTGACGCGTCTATCATGCCTTTGATACCAGCGACCCACCTACAGACTACGGTGTACGCGGTTGCTGAAAAGGCCTCTGATATTATCAAAGCGAGGCATCTATATGCGTAGAAGTCTGGGTCTGAAGACGGAGCTGGCACATACCCGTCGCAGCGCTTTCGAGATAATACATCGACATGTAGTGTCGTTGAGGTTTTTTTTTGGTCGGCCCAATTCCCTTGGCAATCCGGTTCTAGTAGAACCCCTATGTTCTGCATAATAGATTCACCGGATTCACATGCGTTTAAGACGAAACGCGGATCAAGTAGGGTTAAGCAGTTGTTCGCTGGCTTAAATCAGTATGTAGTAACAGGAGATTCATATATAGTTATATCGGCGTATGCAGTAGTTGGAGTACGCCAAAGCCGGGTGCGATATATACAGCTGCAGCACGAGCCACATATTGTCCTTTTAGGTAAACATCTCTTTGAGACAAGAGGTTGGTCAAGCTAATTCGGTACGGTTCTGTTTGTCCCTTGCTCTGGCGGCCAGAACTGCATCAAGGCGCACATGTAGGCATGAACCTTCTTAAGGGACAGTAACAGGCTGAGAACACTGTTTGCTACGACACCGGCAAGGATGGGAAGCCTCCGCAAGCTTTTCTCCCCCTCACAACTTCCCAAGAGACATAGTGCGCTCCGAGCGTGTTGGAATTGCAGCAAACGCAAGACGAGATGCGATGTTGCTAAACCAAAGGCTAGCTATACGTATCACAGGAGGTAAAGTGCATCTATTGAGACTCACCTCGGCTGCGGATCGACCAGAACACAAAGGTTCTCTCTTTGAACGGATACAACTGCCTACTTACATCCCCCCCGTCGTCAATTCGCAACATCCAGCTGTCACACATGGGCCTCCCTCCTTGGCAAATCAGCAGTCCCAGCAGTTACCTATAGGCCCCAGCATCTTGGTGTGGCATATCGAACTGGTCCGCGCGATTCGGCTTCAGGGGACCAAGGGTTCCACATTCAGATCGCCATGTCGCATACAGCCAATGCGGACCACGTATACGACTGGCCTGTTGTTTGTCAATTGTTAGGAGTCGACCAGGGTGCATCGGTCCAGAAACCTATAAATGCAACCGACCGTATTTTCGATGCTGCCTCAAGCCTACGATCCGTCGCCACAGTACCAGAATCGTGGAGGCGCTTCCGAGATGGAGATCCCTGGATTTTCCCCAGATCCCATGAAAAATATGTCGCGCCGGGATGTTGACGTACTTCACAGAAGTTAACATTTTCTTTCCATTGCTGCCAATCGATAACGTCATTCGGCTTCTTGAGGATGTCCGCCACAACGAGATAAGGGTGGGCAAAGTCAGCAGATAGCTCTATGTCGAAGTCTCATTATCAAGCTACCTTGTACTTATCCTGGTTCCTCGCCTGGCAACATTTTTTAATACCGGTCTATCATGGATATGTTTCGGTATCGACTCAGTTGCTGCGGGTCATAGCTCCTTGCCTCCTCAACTACCAACCATCGAAGAGTAGCTACGGGATAAAAGTCACTGCTGGGTTGCATAGCAACAGAACTGGCCCGTGAGGCGGCACAATGCACCATGCTGGCGAGCTTATACATGGGTGCGAGGGGACTCGTTGCTGCTTGGTTTCAATGGTTTCACGCCGCGGCTGTTAATTGCGAAGCACTCACGAGGAGGGGGAGGAGGACCTCCAAGGAAGGTCTAAACCCAAGGCAATAGGGCTTGAATCTGGAGCGTCCACAGCAGCAATCCCTCGACGAATTTAAAGTTAAAAAGCCGGCGACGTCGAAGCGTACGATATCAACAAGCAAAGTCATGTTGTGACGATAACAAAGAGTAGGGGCTTGCGTTGCTCAACCCTACTTACAAGTAGCAGACCCGCTAAACCAGGAGTGACCGACAAAAGCAATCGAGATTGAACGGGGCCGCAAGGAGATAAGCACCGCAGATTCAGAACGAGAGTCTAATCTACCTCAGAGGACAGCACTGCCATTTCTAAGTTCGGGTGCGTCATTAACGTCAAGGGGGAACGTCTCAACGAGAGCTGCGCATCTAAAAGAGACCAATCACTACCAATCAAGTCTCGCTTGTTCGGAAAGATATGCAACGCAGTTATTACAAGTATGCTGTGCAACTGTACGATGGACGGCATCATTCTCGGCGGTGCGGTGCCTGCGGACTACCTATTTTGTCCGGATGGGGCTCTTTCCAAAAATCGATTTATCATATCCGGCCCTAGACAGCTAGATCCTACGATCAGCGATGCGCAGTTGGGGGTCACAGGCGCACGTGATTGTCTTCTACAATGTCAATTGATAACTTGAAATAAAGATATACTATTCCTATCCCCACCGTGTGAAGCACGTATGGCCACTCTTTCTTTCAACATTGCTATGTACAGAAGTGTATTAACTCGCCTAGACCCTCATACTAGCGCTTGATGACTCTGTGCATTTATTCCCATAGGGCTCAGGCATGTGTATCGATTGATTGGCTGCCGTATGCTTTCGACGTCGTTAAAGCCCATAGCCCGCTTCCAAACTAAGACTTAACGGAATAGTGGGGTCCCCAAGTTACATGGGTAGTGGGGTGCTCGTTTTCAGGGTCCTACTAACCAAGTGGCTCATCCTAGGCATTGTATTGGATAAAGCTCTCTGTTTGTCCTTCGTCCAAACCTTAGGACGTATGTCGATCCCCAAGACCGAGGAAAGGGAAGACGAGCCATAGATGCGGCGGTTATCGGTCACAATCGAATCGGGACGGCGGGGGGTTGCGCCGTTGGGGCAGTCATGTATTATATATATGTTCCACGGCTTGAATAGTGCCCCTTACTTTCCCTTTTTCTTTCCTTTGCCAGTAACTTTATACTCTGGGAACTTTAAGGCTTCAGTTCAACACCGCGAAGGTAACTTCAACACCCCGCACTCTCATATCAACAGCATGAGAGAATACCATGGATTCTCTTGGTGGTAACATCTTACCCCTAAACCCTTACACTACAATCTATCTTGCTGGAATAGCAGTTGTCCTGTTAATAGGCACATGCTTTTCTTCCCTATTTAAGAAATCCACGAAGAAAACTGAGAACCCCAGCGTTCTCCGATCTGTGTGGCTTTTCATTTACTCCTGCTTCCTCAAACCCCACGCCGGAGATGCCAAGCGCAACCAACAGGATGCGCTTGAGAGCTTCTACAAGGGGCAGGCTGGCGCGTATGACGCTACCAGGAAGACACTCCTCAAGGGTCGTGAGGATATGCTAGCTCTAGTAGCAGCGCAGATTCTTTTCAAGGCCCAGAGAGACGGTCAGAGCCCCGACAACAAAAGACGCATCTGGATCGATGTAAGTTGTACCACAACCTAAGAGCTTCTGTACCTAGTAGTATTGACATGGATATATAGGTCGGTGGTGGTACCGGCTGGAACATCGAGGCCATGTCCCAGTATATCGACGTGCCACGGTTCTTCGACAGCGTCTATCTCGTCGATTTCTCCCCCTCGCTTTGCGAAGTCGCCCGAAAGAGGTTCGCACGGCTGGGTTGGAGGAACGTGAAAGTCATATGTCAGGATGCGAGAAAGTTTCGCCTGGAGGACCATGAACCAGTCTCCCAAGGTGGACGTACCCCCGGCTCTCCTGACTTCGGCTATTTCACACCTCAGAACCGCCCCGAGCACGACGGTGCTGACCTGATCACCATGTCTTACAGTCTTTCGATGATCGTAAGTATTCTTGAGTGTTCAGTGCGGCACTTGGTCGTGACTAACGCTGCTGAAGCCCGACTATTATTCTGTCATCGATTCACTGCCGTCCCTGCTAGCCCCCAACGGCATCCTTGGCGTGGTTGATTTCTATGTGCAATCACAAGTGGACGTAAGCTTCCGGAACTATACAGGGGGTGTCGTCAATCGGCATGTAAACTTCTTCGGCAGAACCTTTTGGCGTGCTTGGTTCGACATTGACCGAGTGGCGTTGGAACCCGGCCGACGAGACTACCTCGAGTATCGTTTCGGCACTGTCCTCAACGTCAATAGCCGGAACTATGTCCTCGCCGGAATCCCGTATTACATCTGGCTGGGTGCTCATAAGCGGCCGCTCTCATCTAGCCTCCCACACGAGATTGTCGAGAAGGTCAATGCCCTGGTTACCGAATCACCTTACTTGCATCCCAAAAACCGTTCAAATGCTCTATCCCGTGCGGTTGAGAGAGCTGCGCCAGAGATCAGGTCAAAGGCGTTCGATGCTGCCATCGCCAACCTGTCGTCGAACCTGCCTCTTCCCTCGTTCTTTTACCAGAACCATCACTACAGGATCTACTATGATGACCAGCTGAAGAAGCACACCCAGTTCAACGACGAATATATCTACGCCTTCACCTGGGAGGACACTCGAGTCGATGAGCGCATTCTGAAGCTGAAGTCCGACGACGTGGTTCTTGCCATCACTAGTGCCGGTGATAACATTCTTTCGTATGCTCTGCAAGGTTCGGCTCGGATCCACGCCGTCGACCTAAACCCAACTCAGAACCATCTGCTCGAGCTAAAGGTCGCGGCCTACTCGTCTCTGCCTTACGAAGACTTCTGGAAGATCTTCGGCGAGGGCAAGCATCCTGAGTTCCGCTCACTGCTCATTTCGAAGATGTCTCCTCATTTGTCTAGCCGCGCATTTCAGTACTGGTTGAACAACCATCATGTCTTTACTAAGCACAAGGGCGGCCTCTACGACACCGGCGGGTCCAAGCACGCTATCCGCATCTTCCGCTGGATCTCGCGAGTTTTTGGCTGCCGTTCTGCAGTCAAGGAACTCCTGGCCGCCAAGACTCTCAACGAGCAACGCGAGGTCTGGCGCAACAAGATCCGGCCAGCTCTCCTCTCGCGTCTCGTTTCCAAGTTCGTCGTCAGCCAGGAGTCGTTCCTGTGGACCGCCCTCGGCGTCCCGAAAAACCAGCTCGCAATCATCGAGGCGGAGCACGCCGTCTCGGACGCCGTCCGCGGCGCGAATCCGAGGGCGAAGAACACGCGCTCGCACGCCATCTGGGAGTACATGGTCAACACGCTCGACCCGATGGTCCAGTCCACGCACATCGCGGCCGACAACCCGTATTACCTGGTTTGCCTCGACGGCAAGTTCTCGCGGCAGTGCCACCCGGACTACCTGTCGCGGGAGGCGCACGCGCGGCTGTCGCGGCCCGGCGCGCTCGACGGGCTGCGCATCCACACGGACGAGATAGACGAGGTGATCGCACGCGTGGCGCCCGGCACGCTGACCGTCGCCGTCGTCATGGACAGCATGGACTGGTTCGACCCGGGGTCCGGCGCCGCGGCGGCCCAGATCACGAAGCTCAACCGCGCTCTGCGTCTGGGCGGACGCGTCATGCTGCGCTCCGCCGGCCTGCGCCCCTGGTACGTCAAGGAATTCGAGCGCCGCGGCTTCGCAGCCCGGTGCCACGGGGCCCGCGAAAACGGTGTCTGCATTGACCGCGTCAACATGTACGCCTCCTGCTGGGTCATGACCAAGAGGGAGAACCTGGCGCCGCCCACGCCCGAGCCCGAGGCCATGGGCGGCCCGGAAATCACCTCACTGGAGATCTGAGATTCTGAGGGCTAGGTATTCCGCAACTCAAAGTCGCATTGGATAGATGGGAGACGGCACAGCAGGCTGCCTAACGCGGCTTGTCGCGCAGTGAGCCGTTCCAACAACGGCTTTTGAAACAAGCATGGATGATGATGCTTGGGCGTGGCGTCCAAGATTCGAATAAAATTTTGATATGGATCAAAGCGTCCAGAGGACGGTTTGAGTTTTGAGACGAACACCTAGCTACCGAGACGGTATGTAGACGGAAATAGAATCATTTATCTGCTTGGTCTAAGGAGGTTAAAACATGGAAACGGATCCTTCACTGCTACGCCACTGTAAGTATTTGTTTTAAATTCTAGTTACCAACCTCCTTGCAGGGGTTATGCTCTTTAAAACCCCACTGCAATCCCTTCAATAGTTTACCCTGTCATTTAAGAGCCTAAGAGCTTGGGTGGGGAATTGTGTGCCAACGTGGTGGTATTAATCAGAAACATTCATCCTCAACCTGTAACGACGTCATCCTATGGCGGCGCAGACAAGCTTTTCAATACCATGTCTCTTTGCGTGACCCTCGCCCTCCAGATGGGCGAGGAGGCCTTTTTCTCCCTGATAGACTATCTACTGCGCAGCAACGACAGCTTGGACGAACTCGTTCACCGATTCTGCGAGACAGTCAAGAGAGATGGGAGCCTTGATTTCCCGATCTCCTGCTTCTACGAAACTCGCCGGGCCAACGACGGCACGGCCATGCGTAAAGCCTTGGAACGGTCTCGCGAAGCAAATATCCCACGCAAGCTGGCTAGGGAGGTTCGGCAGATGACAAATAGCGATTTGCACACGATAATATGTTTCAATCATCCCCCGAGGGACCATGTCCTGGCGCAAAACATGTAGTGCTGGCATGCTTTGGCTGATGCTTGTTGATGGAAAATAGGTGGCCGATCGACGTCGGCGTGTATTGACGGCCGTGAGAGATTCGCACCGGACGCCACGCATGGTGAATTGATGAGATTTCCCGGGCCCACGGATGATGGTTTCCAACGGGTAGCTTATACACTGCGAGACTTTGCTGATAACGCGGAGAAGACGCTGGCATTGAAGGGTCGAGTAAAGCATGGTGCATGCTCAGGCCACTGTACTCAAGGAGGGCAGATTCGGCCGTTATCCGATCAGCAGGACAAGAAGGCGACAAAAAGCTGTGGGACTTTGCGCTTGATAGCAGAGGCGCCGGCATCAGCCATAAGAGCGATGTGATACTGGTTCCTTGATTCGGTTGAGGGAGATAACAGGAGCTTTTGACGAGTACAATCTTGTTAACTATCCGTACGGAGAAGAAGCGTAATCGAAAATTACAATATAGAGACTTGACCGGTCGCGTAATCCCCCTCCCTGGCCATGGCACCGAGACGCGACCTTTCAGATAGACCAGAAACAGACAAGGTCGTCGAAGTCCATCGTTGTTAACTTCCTAGGCTTCTCGTCGGGCCGAATATCGGCGCGGAGCACTTTAGCGCGCTCTAGCCACTTCTTGCCCTCTTCCACGTTCTCCTTGCCGCGAAGCGACACGAGGTGGGTGCCCCGCAAGAAAGACGAGCGCGCAGATTCGTTCTTGTACCACTCCCTATCGCCCCAGATGCTGAGGGCTCGGTCGAGGTAGTCCCTACATCGAACCGTCAGCGTTGAACTACTCCTCTTGATGGCGTCGGGGCTGGTGGGCGGGAGCTTACTGCGCCAGGGCGTGCTCTTTACGACGAATGTGGTGCTCGGCAAGCTTGTGACAAGCGTCCGCGGTGCGGTGCGCAAATTTTCCCAGCGTGGACTCGTACTGCTTTAGGCAATTTGTGTGGATTTCGAACGATTCGTCCCAGTACTTCTTGGCACCCTCCTCGTCATTCTGCTCCTCCAGACTCATGGCTTTGCTGGCTCTCACATTCCCGAGGGCCTGGAGGACTCTCCCTGTCCTAGAGGCACCATGAGTGTCAGGACACGACCGCACGTCAGGCTTTGGCGGAGTCGAGAGCTCACTACTTGAGCAGCGAAGAAGGGGTTGGAGAGGCGAAAGACAACTTACTTGTAAGAGACCGTGTCTAGTTTCCCGAAGGCCTTCTCACGCTGTGCCAAGAGGTCTGTCAAAGTCTTATCCGCATCGTCAAGCTCGCCCTGGATCCAGTAAGCCAAACCGAGATTGCACACTGGAAATCCGTAGTCGTCCACGTCGGCCTCTATAATGTTCAGAAGCTCGACGCTCTGCTTGAAATAGTCCGTGGCAAGGGCGAACTTTTTCACCATCATGTACGCGATGCCCATCTGGCTGTGAGCAAAGGCGAGCCTCAAATCTGCTTTGCCGGTCCGGGCGGCCTCAGCTTGGCGCAGGGCGAGACAGATGACGTTGTGGTCGAGACACGTTTGCGCGTCGTTCGTCTCGTTCGCCAATGCACCCATGGTCAGATGCATGTCGCTCATTAAGGGCTCTTGCGTGATCTGGGCTTTCTCGCTCAATCGAAGCGCTAGCTTCAGGTACGCCTTGCCCTCGTGAGAAAAGCAGCGTTCGTGGAGATACCTAATCAAAGATTTGTGGTGAGAGACTTGCTCGGGGTCGCAGGGGGGATTGAATGTCTACTTACACTGCCACCTCGTTCATCAACATCGGAAATGCCGGATCGACCTCGTACTGTTCCCAGTCCGGATGGTCGATGTAGAGCTGGTAGAAGCGTTCTAGATGTGGCAGAAGATCTTCACATATTGCCCATCTCTCGGTGACCTGGCTGCAATGGTCCCCAGGTGGCCAGAGTGCTGCTAAGAGGTGCACTGCCTCCTTGAACGTCTCGTAGCGGTGCTCCTCGTCCATGCGCGCCCGAACCTCGGCCTGGATTACGCGGTGGATCCAGAGCTCTCTCTTCTGAATATTCCGCTTTATCACCGAAGAAGTGAGCAGCTCGAAGCGAGCTTTTTCAAAAGTCGATGGCTCCCAGTCGTCCTCGACATCCTCGTTGTCTAGATCTTCCCGAATCGATTTCTTGGGTGGCTTGTTGGGGTTGAGAAAGAGATCCTCCCGAACCCGATCCGGATTCAAAAACGCCAGTAACTGGAGAAGCCTAGTGGCTTCATCACCGAAGACTTCGAAAGAGTAGGCAGAAGCGAGCGTACGACCGTATCGTTGGTCTTGAACGGGGTTGCCGACGTTATGTATCTCGGCGTATCGATCATCGTTGCTGTAAAGATTGGCAAACTCTCGGATTGAGAGCTGTCGCCGACGGATAATCCCCGCCATCTGCGACATGGCCAGCGGCAGGCCATCCATGCTTTTTGCTACCTGGATGGAGGCATCCTCCTCGTCCATGCTGTCCGCGCTGTCCGCGCCGTCCCCGCCTTCACCTGAGGTGACCAGCTTACGGAGAAGACCGGCTGCCTCGGCCGTCTGCAGGGGCTCCATGTCGACTCCGCTTCCGTTAGCGAAGAAATGCTTCTTTGCGATGGGATCTCGGCTCGTGACTAATATCGAGCCGTTACCGTGGTATGGGATGTAGTCGACAATAATATCAAGGTTGTCGGCGTTGTCGAAGATGAGCAACCAGGAATCGTTATCCTGGTCTGTATCCGCCTGAGCATTGTAGCTTCTCGGTTTGTTCAACCAGGCCTTTGCTATCTCCTTGCTTGATTCGAGATCGACAGCCTCTTCGGGCGTCTCGAGCTCCAACCGAGTGGAGATGCGACTGAAATCAGTCACCAATTGCGACACGCCGCCGGCCTCTATCCAAAAGACTGCCCCGAAACTGCTTGCCCTGGAGAATGCATACTCGACGGCAAGGCTGGTTTTGCCTATCCCCCCCATGCCGCAGAGCGCAAAGGAGCGCGTGCTGTGCATGCTGCCAGTGGCTGGCAATTTCCGGGGGAGGAGATATTTGTCCATCTGGACGAAAACGTCTTTCCTGCCGACGAAGTCCGGGTTTGGGGTATGGTGCGCAAGGCTGAAGCAGGGAAGACGAGCTTTGCGTGCGTCCACCAGCCGGTTCGAATTTGTGGCGATAAGACTACCGCGGCGCCGTAGTTGCTGAGACGGATCCTTAGTCGCCGACCACCGCTTGAATTTGCTTTTCTTCTCGGCTTGAGCGGGCGCCGAGATCCTACCCTTCGATGCGGGCGTGACTGGGGCGAGGTTTAGCGGGTTCAAAGGGTTGGCCTTTGGCGGAGGTGGCTCCTCCGGACGGGCCGAGGTCGCCTCGGCGTTGACACTCCACTTCTCATTGTCTATATCATGATCAGCGATGGAGTATCTGCATTCCATCTTGGGCTGCTTCGATACACACCAGCCAAATCCTGGAACAGAGAACGCAAGAAGTCCTTTGCCGAGTAAGTCTGGTCTTCAAGCATGCGCATCTTGCAGAGCTCCTTGTGAGTCAGGTGGACTCCGAGCAACTTTTCAGCGTGAGACGATATGGTGGCGAGTTGCTCGTCCACGAGGATCTATGGTGAGAGATCAGATGGAAAAAATCGCTCGACTGAAGGGGCAAAGGGACCGTCATACCTTCCGATTACCGCCAAAGAGTCTGTGCCTTTTGGAACGGTGATCTGGAGTCTCAAAGACAGAGAGAATAGGAACCTGCGCAATTCTTTGAAAAGACGTAGCTAGGCTTGCTAGTTGGAAGACGTCACGATTCGGGAGACGCGGCGACTGCTTCTGAAGAGCCAACTTTGCGCAGCTATAGAGGATCTCGTTGTGACCAATGATCGTAGCTTCGTCCGTAGGCCCTAAATGCGGCGTCCCCAGGAACAGGATGCCCGACAAGCAGTCTAGTACCAGGCGAAAGCGTGAGTCTTGGAGATTCTGGTGTGCTAAGATCAATGCCTTTATTGTTATTCGTTGTCAGCTAGATCCACCGCGAGCGGAAAAGAGCATCGCAGAAGCAACTCGACGTGCTGATATGTGTCTCACCTTCTTCAAGAGCAGGCCACCAAGAGAATGGGCGATGAAGATGATGGGCCGTTTCGGAAACTATCGGAGTGAAAAACATCAACTTCAATTCTAGGGGTCCAAGACAGCAGGAGCTGCTCTCTACCTCCTTAGATATCTTGGCTATATCCTCGGCCAAGTCATTACCCGTTTTCAAGAATGACTCCCACGAAAAATGCTCCGCCTCATTGAAGCTGGGCTCATGTATGTACATGTGCAAGCGCGACGCAAATTCCACCGATGCCCCAGCTTCAAGCAGTTGGGATTCCACGTCCCAGTCGCCGACGGGAGGAGTGTGATACCCGGGGACAGCGATAACGCTGTAAACGGTTAGTCTATAAGATCTGGAAATGTAAAAAGCCCCCCTTCGCCCCTTCTGACCTGGCTTCCATCGTGAGCTTATCTTCGGGACGAAGTCGTATCACGTTGCTCAGACTCAGCGAAGATCTAGTGGCGGTGGATGTTGCTGCCGTGGAACGGGTTGCTGCCGTGGAACGGGTTGCCCAAGTCGGAGTGGCGCTGGAGGTGCCCTCCGGGCCCGCAAGGCCAACAGGAAGGGTTCGACGGACCATGGTTCGGACTAATGTGTTTTGGAGAAGAGTATAGTATGGACTGTCATCAATTTCATGATGGTAAGGCGCATCAATCCCACGAGGGGTAATTTAGGCAGGTTCATTCCTTGAGGACAAGGCACGTTTACCTAGCCTCGTCGAGAGGGGCCTGCGTGTGCGAAGTATGTGGCCCGAAGAGCGCAAGCCGGGCGATAATCCTTATGCGAATCGGTTCGTAGCTCGACCTAACTTCTTTAACAACATTGGCCCTCGCCTAGTTTTTCTTTTCTCCTTTTTCCTTTTTATTCTTCTTTTATTCATATTCAGCAGCAGCGGAACGAAAGTAATCGGCCATCACGATTCGCTGCAGGGAGACCATTACGGCAAGCTATTCCAGCACGAAAAGGGATGCCCGGTACTTCAGGTTGAAAGTTATTTGCACGTACCCACTACCCCAAACGACATGTGCCTTGTACAAGGTTGGGGATGGACTTGTGACGGGCTTGTATCGGGCTCAAATATTCTGCATAACCAGGGAAGGCCAGGTACTTCCACTGGGAAAAGCGATTGGCCTGCTGCAGGGTCTCCGTCACCGGTTTCCGAGCAAGCCCGCTCTATTGGTGGTATTATGCACATGTATGCACTCGGGACCGCCACCTTTACCCGGACGTCCTCGCCCAGAAGCAGTTGGTGTCGAATGTGATTATGCGTCGGGTTCCTTTTCTCTGCATACCCAATTTGAAAATACGGACATGTTCGATTTGCCTCAGATTTTAGAAAAAGTCTACGCAAGAGGGGTCTGTGCGTCACCAAAAAGGATTCAGGAAAGCACATAAAGTGTGTATTGACCGGGCTGAAAAAGGCTTGGCTTCACCTTTCTCCCACACTTAAAGGAGGCCTAGACTTCGGAAGCCACCTGCATGCTTCTGGCACACTCTCGCCACAATATGCGTCGCGATGTAGTAAGCAAGTCAACAAAGAGATAAGAAAGATATTCCGAGAGATGTCAGTGCCGATTTTATCTCTGAAAAGCTCAGTGGTTCTAAGCTACATACTTACTCAAGTAAGCACCTAAGAAGGGACTCAGCGAGTTATCACATTCTCTCCACGCCTATGCTGAGACCATGCGATTCCGCCCAGCTGCAAACAAACGCATCCCATGAGGATTCGGCGTCTAGCTGCAGCCTTATCCAATCGCAGGTCCGACGGGGAGTTTCCACCTTGAACAAGGAGCTGCATGACCTACATATGTATGCACATGAAGCACGCGCATATCGCAAAAGTAATCTTTTAATCTATGGCGTTAATTATTGGAGCTAATAATGAGAGAGAGCTGAGATAGTTACACAGCTAGATTTGATCTTAAAATCTATAATACTTCAAGCTGTATTACATAATTGCCAGGATCGAAGTCGTCTTAAAAAGGTAATTAATATTATTCATTTAGTATTATATTCTTGGTCGTTTTAGGGATTATCTCAATATTCCTGATATTGTTCTAACTGCGGTGACTATTAGACCGCTGAATAAATCTGTGTGACCGTCACCAGCTCAAACCCTTCCCCCCCCGGTCCCCCGAGGGGGGTAAAGTACGTATGTATGCATTTGTATGCACTATGCACTTAAGTGCCGAGTCCTTATAAATTATCGAGCATTGATTGTCAGCCTGCTGCCACCCTGAACGCCCTCAGGACTGCCTTAGTCGGCTACGCCGGCATACATAATCGGACGTTTTAGCGTGCGGCGGCTCGGCTGAGATGGGAAGCTACGAGTTAGAATGTGGAGCGAGGTATACAAAAGGGGAGAAAGGAAGACAAACGAAAGCCTGAGCCGCATCGGGGCCGACATGTTGACACGTACTTACACATTTCTTGGCAGACAAGGCAGCGGGAATGGGAGAAGAGCGGGTGCAGGGATCCCAATGCCTGAGATCGCCAGCAGCGCCTGGCGCGGAAGACGCCCAACGCCTGCTGCTGCTGTAGCTGGCACGGTTTCTGCGGCCTCGCTGCAGCTTTCATTGCTTCCTGTTTCGCAGCAGCACACGGCTGGCTGCGGGGAAACTACAATTGAGAGGATCTATCAGTCTCGCCATACCGCCTGCCCTGCACCTCGATACATGAGGCACCTCCACGTCCACACACATACACTTTTAAACACACGTGGATACACATCTAATCAACGTTACCACCCTCGGGCACACATTCGCCGTTCCTCCTCAGCACTGCGGAGCACTGCTTGCCAGAAAGGGCCCGGACACATCCAGCTATTCGGAAAGACGACATCTCGACACCTATCTCAGATGACGCTGAAGACCACGGCCGAGGCCGCTGTGGCCATCGACGAAGAAGTGAGGCTGAGCGTCGGCAATGTCGAGTACGTCTTAATCCCTCACGAGGACTCATTTGTCAGCCTCGACGGAGACGGTAACGGCGACGCCTCCGGCCCGGTTCTTTTCCTGGTCTACCCGACCAAACCTGGCCAGACCATATCCCGGGACTCTCTGCGGAACTTCCGTGCTGATGTTCTTGACCGCGACGATATCTTCCAGCCCGCCTTCGGCACGCACGTCGTCTTTTACGGAAGCAGCGAGCAGGATCTCCAGATCGCGCCAGATGCTAAGGAGGAGCTGGCAGAATGGAATACGAAGAAATGGACGTTCGTCCAAGGCGATCCCTCATGTCAAGTTGCCCCGGGTCCGTACGTCTTCGCGAAACAGCAGATTTGGCAACCGTGGAGGGTTTATTACGATTTCAACGCCTGTTTTATGTGCGCTTTCAAGCCTTTGCCCGGTCATCCTGGTGGATAAGTCTCACCCACTGCCCCAGACATGTCCACAAAACCTGCTGACTGCTTATACACTTGCGAGGCTCGACTTTCCGGAAGCTGGCATTGATGGGAGGGTCATTGTCCCATCTCGCTGCTACTACAAGCCGTCCAAATATCGTCCCTTAGACGGGCTTAGAGTGGCTGTCAAAGATAGCATCCACATTGAAGGCCATAAGACAACTCTCAACAACCTAGCGTGGCGGGAACTCTACCCCCCGGCCTCCAAGCATGCTCATTGCGTTCAGCTGCTCATCGATGCAGGCGCAATTATCGTGGGCAAAGTCAAGCTTCAGGCCATGATCGTACGCGAAGAGCCGGTCGAAGCTGTCGAATTTACTGACCCTTTCAATCCCCGCGGCGATCGATATCAGGTACCCTCTGGGAGCAGCAGCGGAAGCGCCGCCGCGATAGGCTCGTACGACTGGCTCGACTTGTCTCTCGGGTCTGACAGTCTGTAGCCTCCCAATCACCCTTTGGTAAATATTGTCACTTAGCTGACTGGCTCAGCAAACGGAAGCGTCCGCAAACCAGCCCACTACAACGGATGCCACACGATCCGCCCGACAACCGGTATCATGAACACGGACGGCGTGGTCGGCTTTTTCCCGTAGGTCTCCCTTCCAACACACATCCAATTCCGATCCCTATCCTTTCCTCTTTGGGGCCTCCCTTTTACCAAGTATCTGTTACCATCCCCTTCATCTCATTGCCAACCTCAACTTGTTCGCCATTCATTCGTCAGTAGCCTTTCAAGCAAGCACTAGCTAAGCTCGGAATTTTGTTCTAGCGAATTCGACATGCCAGGCTTTTTCGGTCGCGACCTTTCTCGGTTCCCAGAAATCATGTCGGTGTGGTACGGAGACTCGCCGGTGCTTCGCACACCTTCTGAGGTCGGATGCCAATCTCCTCCTCCTACTTCTCCTTGCTCATAGTTGCCCAGATGCCGGTGGAAATACTGTTCCCCCACGATTACCTACCAACCCCCAACGCCGAGCAGTCACGCGTCATCGACAGCTTTATCGCTGCCCTCGAAACTTCTTTACGGGTCAAACGCACACCAGTCTCTATAGCCAAGCTATGGAAGGAACACAAGCCCGACGGACCGCAGAATACCGACATCTCCAACTACCTCGAAACCGTGCGTCCCACTAACCGTGGAACTACTGCCTATGTACCCCCTACCGTGTACTGATGAGTCTCAGGCTGGCATATATCCTTTCTTCCATGATTCGTACCGGGCTACAGAACCCTTCAGAGTCGAATATGAGAAGAAGTTTGGGAGACCCCCTTTCGTGCACCGTTTCGAACATTGGATGTGGTAAGTGTGGCGCAACAGAATCATATTAGCAAGACGCTTACGTTCCGTGCCAGGGATCTTGGGAAGTCGATTTCCCAAGAAGTACGCGATGAGTGTTGGCGTCGCTGTGAAGTCTACCGAAATTGGCTTCTTGAAACGATATTCAAACCCACTTCCAAAGACGGCCTCAGGATAATGATATTCCCCATTGAAGTCGGCGAGCCTAACTACCGCGACGCGCCAGAGCCGTGAGCTTTCCCACCATACGTACTTCCGAGTTTCACTCGATTCTTAAACTAACGACATATGTACAGGCCTTGTAAGCTCTTGAATGGCTACGCGTCGTTGAACATGTCTCCCATTATGAGAGCACCCGAAGTCACTGCGATAGGTATTGGTCTCAGCCTCCCTAGCCGTCGCCGCATTTCTCACTGTTACATTAGTTGGGCAAATATCGTTCAAGTCTGCCGTGACTGGAAAGATGGAGCCATACCCTGTTGCGGCTTCGGTCATCGGTCCTCCAGGTGAGCAAGCGTTGCCTCATTACTGAGCTCGCTACGTCTGCTGTTTATAGACTGACGTGGATGCAATAGGATCGGACCTGCTCATCATTCAGTTGACGGAGAAAGCAATGAGAGAGGCGGGGATCCCAATTGAGGTCAAAACTGGTGCTGGCGTATACTGATGCGTCAGAGGTCTATTGCCCGATAAATATGTTTACCCCGAAAGAGTGAGATTTTTAGGGTCAGACAGAAACGAGAGAACGTATGGGGTCAAGGTGCGGATCATACACAGTATAACGAACAAGAATGAAACTTGAAGCAGAGACACGTTACAATTTGGTGTCTTGAACGGGCTAAAAATAGTCTAGAAATTTTTGCCGACGCTCCTCATCCGTCATTTTTGCAAAGTATTCAACCTCCTTCTGCTTGACATTGAAGTATTGCGTATGTAATTCGTATCCAATCCACCGTTTCAACTCCTCATCAGATCGGGCCAGCCTGACAGTCGCCTCCAATGACGTCGGCATACGCTCTGTGATGCCGAAGGGCTGCAGCTGCCGCGCCGCTTCGTCTGGCGACAGCGCCGATGGCACTATTTGGCAGTCTGTGATGTCTAACATCTGACGTGTTCGGATGCCGGCCATCCCGGCGGAGAGGAGAGCGGTTATGAACAGGTACGTGTTGGCAGTAGCATCTAGGAATCTAAATTCCCATCGACTGGAACTGACTCCTCTGACTGGCAAGTCCTTGTTGCCCGTGCCCCAACCGATCCATTCTCCGGTACAGTCTCCTGCTACTCGGCAGTAGCTGTCGTAGTTAGGCAGGCCAAGTGCGCACAACGTCTTTAGCTTCGCAAGAACTCCAGCCAAGAAGGACGAAGCCGCGGCGTCTGTCGTTTGGCTGATGGAGAAGTGGACGTGGCATCCATTGCGCGGACCACGCAGAACAGCCTTGGGCGCCATAGAAGCTCTCAGCCCATGACGGAAGCAGACGGTGCGGATTGTCTCCATGGCCATTACGAGGCTGTCGACGGCCTGCATGGGCGGCAGCGCAGAGAGAGCTATTTCGTACTGATCTATCAGCTCCACGTGGAAGTGGTATACACCGATTCCCGACTTTGATAGCGACGTCACAATCTCCTCCATGATGTCAAGGTTCTGACAGCGCATGCCAGCCATCATCGAGTAGCCGACGGTCTGATCCAACGAGCGTATGGGACAAAGAGTCTGGCTGTCCAACAAGACCAGCTCGATCTCGAAACCCATTAACAGTTCGGACCCGGGACACAACTCGTCGAAGGCGCTCAAGGCCTTGCGAAGCGCCGACCGCGGGCAGCGCCCGAATCGGTCCGCGAGTCCAGTGTGCGCCGTATAGCACATGACGGCGGCGTGCGTCGGCGCGAAGCTGCCACAGACCGTGAGAGACTCCCAGTCCGGGACGAGATGCCACTCCTCGATGCCGTCGGGCCAGCATCGCGGGGCCGTCGAGACGGGGATCACCATGCAGTTCTGGGCCAGCGAGCAGCGATCCATGCTCGCCTCGCTCGCCATGCTCACGCATCGAGACTTGGTGATCACGCGTGCACGTAAGACGCCTGAGTAGTCGATCCATTGGAGGCGGACGAACATCACGTCGCAGTGCTTTTGGAAGAACTGCTCCACGGCATCGTTCTCTGTCCCAGCGGCCATACTGTCTGCTGACTTGATTGGACTGCTGAGAGCCTGGGAGCAAAGATGGCAAAACGACTGCCAAACAGGGGTACAAGGCACTCTACGAAACAACGACCACGAAGGTTGGGGCCAGAACAAGCCTGCGTCAGCCGACCAACAGAGCAAAGGAGACAGCACACTGGAAGTGAGGCCCCTATGTCCTCGAAAGGTTCCTCAATGTCTTTTCCTGCGGCTTTTTCGGGCGATCTGCCGACATCTTGAAGCCTCCGCATACGAATGTCAGCCCGAGATGTATGCGGTTCGCTGGGTGTCATGGTCAGGCATTCGGGAAGTCCTCCTTCAGTGGTCGAGTTTCCTACGGTATGCAGCCAGTCCCCTCTTCGGCTTTCTCTTTTTGGAGATGAGAGGGCAGGACGGAGCTGAACTGAGCCTTGGATGAAGCAGGTTCAACCGGTGAGCGGGAATATTGCTGGCAGCCGGCCTCCCCGCCCACAGCCTGCCTCATGTCACATCTACCCTCCAAGAGGCGTATCAATGGTAAGGGGACTACGTAAAACAAGACACCTCTATTATGTACTGGATCCGGAGCGCCGCTTTTAACCGGCTGGAGCTGTGGGATTGACAGATGCATACTATGATATCAGGCAAAAGTTTTAAAGCACTGTCAGGTACCAGTGGGTCACGCTAGTAGCGATGCTACCCAAATTAGGTGTAGCTTTTCCATACATCAACCGCAGGTTACATGCGAAAAATTGCAGCGCTTTTGCAGTCCTAATCCAAGGTAGGCTATTACTAAGTGGGCCTCCTTGCTGGAATACCCAATGGTGTTTTAAAACTTACCCCAACAGCATAGTGGAGCCGTTTTCTTGCACTCCCTATGTGATGTGATAGACGGTGCATCGCTTTACGTCTCATTGATGCTTGAGCTCTGTCTTTTGCGTCGCAAAGACTTCACTCCTGGTTCGAATATGCTCCTCGTCGGGATGCACCGGTTCAACTATTCAGAAGGCCTGTATGTACGGGCCAATCGAGGAATTACCCTTTGAGGACTAGACTTGCTTGAGCCTAAAGACGCATCTCCGAGAAGGGATATTCGTGGTACGCCAGCTGTTTATCGACTGGTGAAGTTAAAGAAGTGTCGCGTTGAGATAAAGAGGTTGCGAACATTGAAGTTCCTTCCGTGACTTTCTTGAGGTCTTCAAAGCAGAGCGACGATATTCAAAGTCCTAACATCATTACGATCATCATCGCTACCATGGGGACTTCAACGGCGACAGTAACAACAGCAGTCACAACCAAGATAGGCGATGATCAGGCAGCTTCGATTTCGCGAACGATGACTATGAAAGCAAGAATGGCTTTCCTAGCAAGAGACGAGCTATGGAACCATGTGAAGCCATACAAGCTCGGCTATGAGCCCGTCGGAATCGACCTTCCACGAACGAATCACAAGCTCGAGGTTCACGAAGTTGACATTCACGACATGCGAGGGATATCTGACCGAGTATCGCTGGACAGGAACGGCTTCGAAGTTCACCAGCTCCACAGCAAGCTGCCGTACGAAGACTTCTTCGATTCGGCCAAGGTTGCGGCCGTATATCTCAAGGAGATTCAGGGGCTCGTCAAGAGTGTCTGTGGAGCGAAGCAGGCTCTTCCACTGGATGCCGAGGTAATTAACCTGACCCTTGTTGCTACTTTGTCTCCTACCTCTGAGCAAGCGTAGGAAAGAATTGAACCCCATTTCCAATTAACCAAAACCAGCTACGTTGCCGCCACGCTTCGTTCCCGACATCTACGGGCGAGCATTATCAATTTGCACAACCGAGCCTACTCACGCACATTGGTAGGTAGAGTAGGGACTAGAGACAGATATGAAGAGGAAGAGATATCGCGTTATGTCTAACGGTCAATATAGATGTCACGGTGGACGGAGCCAAGGAAATAATCAAGAAGCTGTACCCAACAGCCGCTGACGAAATCTTGAAGTCGAGAATTCAGATGGTCACGTATGCGCAGACTTCCTTTCCCTCTCTTCCTCTCGCCATAGCTCTCCGAAGACAAGGGTTTGCTAACGTGTAGAGTTGCGAAATTATCCCAGAGTATGGAAGCCGCTGAAAGGTCCGGTCGAGGACTGGCCGCTCGCCGTGTGCGACGCTACCAGCCTGGACCCTTCGGACGCGGTCTCGGCCGACGTGGTCTACCAGAAAGTGGTTACCGAGAACTATTTGGTCCACTATAGCGACAAGCAGAAATGGTTCTACCTCGATCGGCAGGAGCCCCATGAAGTTCTCGTGTTCAAGGCGGCCGACAGTGAACCAGGACAGACTGCCCGTGCGTATACCCTCTTTTTCTGCCGAATCCACACATGCTTTACTTTCTTTTCCGGGAGGTCAGTCTCGAATAGTGTATATTCAATCTTGTAAATATTCTATATTTATTATATATTTGATTTATTCTTCCACATTTCCCCTAAAATCACCCCACTCTCGGGTTTCCCCTTTTGTTTTGGTCTCCCACCCCGTTCCCCAACCCCCCTTTTCCACCTGTTAGCCTTGGCCTCCTTTTCTGACCGGCTAATGCGCGCGGCGCTTAAATTTCATAGGCTGCGCTCACGGCTCCTTCGACATCGGCGCTCGGGCACACCGAGGTAGCAATTTGAGGTCCGTGAGGGAGAGCATAGACGCTCGCGTCCTCGTCATGCATGCGGAGATTGATTACCCCCAAGCTGGCGAGTGGGCATTCTAGCATTTCTGCACTTTCAATCACAAGACGCGTGGGAAGAGAGGGATGTGATTGGAGGACTTGTATCTATCTATCTCCCTATCTGCAATGTGCCAATTTCCAGTGCTGTTGACGGCGAAATAAGAGAGGATGAATCCAGTGAAGTGTTCGCAACAGGGCCGTGAATATCTCCTCATTAGGCCCGATTGAGATGAGAGTGGACATCAGGAGAAACACGGCAGTTGTGTACGCTTTCCTTCCTGATAATGGTGAGACGAGGGAGAGAGACGAGGCTGAGGCAACTTAGGGAAAGTTATATTAATGGGCTTTCCGACTCTGTGTTCCATCCGTTTCCATCACTCTCTTACGCCAATCGCCACATGGTCTCATTTGATAACTTATCCAACACCATACAAATATTATTCTTCCGCATTGATCTATTCGTGTAGACTTCAGTCCAACATGCCTGCTTCTCAACCCTGGAAGATCTTCTGGCCCCCGGCCGAGGTCAACAAGGAGGGTACCTCCCACGGCTGTCCGGCCGGGTCGACTTTGTGGAGCATGGGAAGCAGCGTGGCCAACCCCCAAGACAAAGAGGTGAAATCTGATGAGCGTCGGCCCATTGAGCCCCAGCCCACCAACAGCGAAACTTCCCCATCCGCTTGAGGAAAAGAAGGACCAGTCCCTGAGCGATGGCACGGGCACTATCGTGTAAGTGAGCCCACCATTCCAATCAGATATATAAGAGTCTAATTTACCAAGAAAACAAAGCCTTTTACTATGATAGAGCTTTCTACCTGCTGTGTCCTCAAAATTGATCACTCGTCTCTATGTGTCTTCTAGGAAAGACACGAAGAATTGGTGATGGTAGGAGGGAGATTACGATCGCGTGTGTGGAGTGTTAGGTCAATGGAAACACTGTCTTTAAATCTTCTCCGATTATTGATGTCCTATACACTGTCCAATTGAACGAGCAATACATAACAGTCGTGCCAAACGAAAGATTCCCCTAGCCGGCCGGCTCTTTGAGGCAGTCTCGGTCATGCTTAAAGCTGGAGCCGACGTGCACTCGTAGGACGACCACGAAATATCGTCCGCAGAATTGTACTTCAACATTAGGTGGTAATGCTGCAGGCTATTGGAAGCCTTTCAATCCAGTATTACTATTGGTCGTCTAAAATATCTAGCCAACGAATCACCCAAGCCGAAGTCCAATGCAGCTCAATTGGTTAGGTTTCCTCAACTTGAAGTGCTCCTAGGTGAGGAACATGGATCGCAGTGAGACCGAGAGTCACAAGGCTCGCAATCGACTCGCCAAGTACCAGGCCGCTGGCAAAGACCATGATGTTCCCTTCTCCCTTGTTACGTTTCTTGTATGTGTAGTACATAAGGCCACCGATTGCTCGCGTAATGGTGAAGGAGGGCGTATTGTAGATTCCTTGAAAACCGTTAGCGATGTCCCCGAGCCACGGCGTGCTGGTCCTGGATATCATACCAATGGCAAACGAGACTCCGCTTGGTATGAAGCGCTGCCACCAACGAGTGGAATATCGCATCTTGACGATAGTCGCTATCGCGGACAGAATCAGCGCGCCCAAGACAAAAGGCGCAACGCCCTCTGGCAAGCCACGTCCTAGCAGTAGCTTAGCAGTGTTGAAAACAACAAAGGCGGCGGGGACCTGAAAAAGGGGCCCCGGGATGGGATACTGGGACGCATAGAGCTTGTATATCCCGCACGATATGAATGCACCGAAGACTGAACCGATGATCTGCCCGGGGATCTGAACTTCGAGTGGGGCGCCCACGAGATGGCCGATTTTGAAGTCGTAAGAGATCTCGCCGGCTTGGTTCGCACCCGCCTGCGCGAGGGCAGCGGATATTAGGTTGATGAGAATAGCATTTGGATTGGTAGATGAAGTGAGCCCCGCAAATGCCAACTGCGAGACTGGGGGTCAAATTTGTTAGTTGGATGTCAGGCCTATGTACAGCAGCATGGGGAACGTTACCCAGCGCGCTTTCCGGATTGTAGTCAGTCTCTGCCAGAGATCGGATTCCAACGACAGCCATCGGCAGAGAAAGAAGTATGGCAAGGACAGTGTAGAACCACGGTATCGTGCCGCCGAACAGGGCGTGAACTGAAAGCACGCAAACGAGAACGGCTAGTATAAAGCCGCCTGCTAGCAGTCTCGAGGACGAAGGACGTTGTGTGGGCTGTGATGTGCCGGGTTGTGGTTCCAAGGGCATAATCGGCTGGCGCGAGTCGTGTGCGTCATCCAGGACGTCCTGCGGTAGAGCCGTGTAGCGAATATTGGAGGACCTGGTCACAGCAGGGTCGCCATTCGTCTTCGGGTGGCGGAAAACCAGCAGCTTCTGAATGCTTCGGTGAAGAGCGAGATGCCTCCAGAGCGGGCGGATGAGTGTCCACGAGAGCTTGACGGACGCGTCGGCCAACAGCGCGGCAAGGCTGACCCAGATAATCCACGCCCGCGATCCAGTGGCCCAGTCTTCCACTTCGCCCGGGGCCCACCCTCGGTGCTTGGCATACGGCGACAAGATGCCCCATCCAACGATAGCGCCGAGGAGCATGTGTAAGGGGATCACGGGGCCTGTGATGATGCCCTGACCGATGAATCCGGGAGCAAGGTCGACGCGCCATAACCATTCGTTAGCAGCGGCGTTTCCGAATATCGGCAGTCGGCGAAGAACGGGAACGAAGAACATGAAGATCGACTTTGGAACGACTCGTCAGTGGGCCTGTCTCAAATAGGGGCGAAGTGTTGGGGGCTGATTCTTACGAGGACGCCAGACATCATAGCGCCCCGGAGGAGTGCATTCACTTTCAGCCGCCACTGTACTTCATGTCCGTTGTCGACAATGAAGATGTCCGGGTCATTGCGCGCGCTAAATTCTCGATTTTCCTCAGCCGTGGTGTCGGTTTCCGCATCAAGAGCGTCAATCTGAGGGCGCGGCGACGACGTCGGAATCCGATGATGCAGAGTGTTTATGAGCTGAGCCGTGGCTCTAGCTCCCGGCCAAGGTAGCTTCTCCCGCACGATGAAGAATTCGCGAAACAAGGAGGCGAAGATGAGCCCGAAGAAACAAAGGCCGGTGGACCAAAACAGGAGACTGCTCCAGGGCAGGTGTAACGGCCCGTTCTCCTCCGGGCCGAGCAGATACTCGACGGCCGGAATGACGCCGATGAGGCCCGCCGTTACAGGCATGCACCCAGTCGCAGTCGCCACGCTGATGACCAAGACATTCTCCGCTGGCGTGAAGGGCACTGTGAGATATCTCGAGAATAGTTGGAAACCGACGTAGCCCAGAAGCCCAGACCCCATGGACATCTGGCTGGCGACGCCGATTTGGAGCCCATAGTACGTGTTGGAAAGGCTGATGAAGACGCCGATGAGGAGGCCCGCAAGCAGCGCGCGGAAAGTGAAGCTGCTATCCATTCCCTTTGGGCAGCTGCTTGCTTGCATGCATAATCGGGTTAGAGTAGGTGCTGCATCCACAAGGGCTGATGGTTTTGAGAGCCCTCCCCATGGAGTGAGAAAGTACCTAGGTAACGGCAGGGAGCTCGGCGCCGGCTGTACGTAAGTCCGGAATTGACTCGTCTCCTGGCTCAGTCACGAATTGCACTTTGAAGGTACACGAGAGACCCTACTCCGTACTGCAAGTTGACCCATCTGGATGATCGCATGTACGTGCAGGTCCTATTACCCGACATCAATTCTGTACTCTGTACCGAGAGCAAATGGTATAGGATACCCCTCTTTCCAAGGCGCTAATGTTATTGCAGGGACAGGGATCGTGCTCGCCCAGCCCCAACGTCAGCAGTCAGCGCTGCAGACAATATTGCGACCGAGACCCCTACGGAGCCTCAAAGGATTCGTGGCTTCCAAGAAGCTCGCATTATTGCGGCAATGCTCGTAGTTGTCGCGTTCGAGTCCGGAGGGAATACGTACCTCCGCCTACGGAGCGTGTGTCAGCATCCAAATACTAGTGCGTATCGCTCTTGTGAAGGTTACCCGCACTGTCTACCACACAAGCCTGCCTATATGATGTGGGCATCGGAAGAAATAGGAGCTTGTGGTTGTAAGTACCGACCTCGTCGATACAAGATACAAGACAAGATACGTGCCATGTATTTGAATCTGTTCTCTGGCAGGTGCACACCTACTGACCTACAGATATATGAATGTATGGTAGCTTCAAATGATGGCTTCTTACTGCATGAGGCGCCGCGGAGCAACAGTGGGCAAGTGGGAAGATGTATCCCATGCTGACAGGAGCGCTGCCGGCCCGTTGGCCGTCTTTTGGTTGGCAGATGCTACGCGCTTCATAACCCCTGTCCTACAGACCACTAACCGCACCAGCTGAAAACTGATTTTGTGCGTGGGATCAAAATATTGCAGTTTGAAGTTAACAGTTATGTAGTACAAATCGGGTCCACTTAATTTCCGAACAGCAAATTTAATCACATTAAGATGTTTAGAAATCCAAAACACAACTTGCCTCAGCTAGCTCAGGCGTCGCTAGCTCGTTTTTATTATTATACTTTTATATTACGCTAAAAATTAACCAATTAAATCCCAAATCCCCGTAACGAGCTAGCGAAGTCTAAGTGGTAGTTATGCGAAAAGTGGGTTCGTTTTATACGTCCCTAACAAAACTACCAACTTTCTTTTATTTCTTTTCTAAATTTAAAAATTAAAATAAAAAAATAATTACGCAGCCAAATTAAGTCCGATAAGTATAAAACTTTATAGGCGCGTCGATATAAGCTAATATGCATATAGGTATTTTTTTCCATTTTTTTTAGACGGGAATTGCAGCCAATACGGTTGAATGAAGGTTTGGGAAATGGGCGACCGTAACGGCTTTATGAATGCGATAACAGAACCACCGGTCGTATTATTATGCACCGCGTTTCCTAAGTATATTCTGTATGGGAAAAGCCCGTATATCAATTTTTTCAGCCGTACGGGTTGTAGTTGTTGCGTCGTAGCCCTGAAAAGGTTCCGGACTTGATTAACCGGAACGTCCTCCTTATTACGACGTAATAACCATAATCCGTACGGACAAAAAAATAGCTGGACGGGCTTCTCCCATACTTAGTTACCCTTGGAAGGCCTATGGCGAAATAATGCATGCGGTAGTTGCGTTATCGTAGCTATAAAGGCGTTACGGTTAGGGGAGATATATAAAACGAAAATTTTGATTTGTTTCTTTAATATCTCCGTTAATCCAGCCCTATTTAGAAAGTTATATATACGGTTAGAAAGCCTCTTTAAAGCTGTATTTAATAAAAATTTTTGGTATTTTATTACAATTTTTATTACTAATATATTTACCAGTTTTAAAGTTAGATTTTCGAAATTTTGTATAGGGATGTACAAAACGGAGCCAAAAAATCACAACTTGCCATCAGGCCCTTTTTTAAGGTTTGTGATTTTTGTGGGTCTTTTTATGGGTCTTTAATAGGTCGGTACTTGGAGCTACAGATTTTTGAAAAGCCCTAGCTATAGCTACACCGTAGGCGCAGCCATAACCTCAAAAAAGGGCCTGATTTTAATAAGGTAAAACATAACACCTACAAGTTATATATATATATGTGAGCCTCCCAAGCCGACATCAGTCGAGAAATTACGTGCTTACGGGGGCCCAGCAGTCTGCTTCAGAGTGAGGTTCTATGGGACTGAGGTATATAATCTATCTTAACCGTGAAGACCATTAATCAGTCATCGTGTTCGAAGATACTGGGTATAGTATCTATCGTGTGGATTATATGTATAATAATTTTTTGTATATTTGGCTCAGCCTGGAAAATAAGGCTTGAACTTATATTAACCTTATATAAGTTATATATAATAATAAATATTAACGTAAATTATTATATATATAATTAAACGAAAACGAATAATTAATAATAAAATAATACTTATAAAAATTATAAAGATTTATTAAGATATATATATATTATAAAAAATAATATAAATTTTTATTTATATAAACGTATAATTTAAAAATGCATATTATTATTTTAATATATAATAAAAAAGAATAATAATAGTTTTTATATTTTTATCTTAATCGATAATATTAATATTAATTATATATTTTAAAATTGTTTATAAAAATATTAAACTTTTAAAATTAATACTTTATATTATTATAGAATTAAAAAGAATTAATAAAGTTTTATAAATATTTCGATAAATTATAATTAATTTTTACTAAAATTAAATAATATATAATTAAATTTTAAAAAAAAATTATTAAATAACATTTAATTAAAACGAAGCTTTTAGGTCTTATATAACCTTAAGTCTTATTTAAGGTAATATTATTCTTTATTTTATATATTAAAAATAATTTCTTTTCCTTTATATTTATAAATTCTTTTAACGCTTAAATATATTTTTCTTATAATTTAATAATTTAATTTAAATCCGCTGATATTAATATATATTAGTTTATTTTTATATTTATTTTTATTAAGGCGCTTTAGTTTTATAAGTATTTTGCGTAATCTTTTAATGTTCCGGTCGGGGCTACCGTGACACACCTCCAGTGTATATATGCAGCTGTACGCACCAGAATGATTGCCATAATTGCAATCATTCCGCTAATTTTTTGCCCCTGGCATAACGGTATAGTGCTAGCTTTAACACAAATAAGGAAACGTTATATATATCTAATAATAAAATAAGGATAGTCCCTTGAAGAAATCTTAATTTAAAGATTTTAATTTTCTTTATTATTTACCTTTCTGTAAAAAAATAAAACGTTTACGCTTTATCGTAAGGGTTTATTAAACGTTTTCCGTTAAAGGGTAAAAGTAGTATTATAGTAAGAGTCGGGCTGAGAAAGAGGCAAGAATTTTTCTATCATTACTTACAAACGTTAAAACAGCTTTTAATTATAATCGTTTATTTATTTCTCGGACAATGCCTTTTAATATAAGGCGGTATAGGTAACGGCAGGATAACCGCAGGTTTTTTTTTAATAAAAACTTACGTATAAAATCTGGGATAAACGAGCTGTTAATTATGGCCAAGAGCTTTGTTTTTCCGAAAAGATTTTACGTGTCGGAGCTGGCGTAATAAGTAGTAAGAAAAACGCCGCTATTACGGAAGCTCGGACCGGGGTAAAAATAATGGTACCTTACGGCGTTTATAAAATTATAAAGTTAACGGAAATAAAAAAAGTTTAATACATAAAGGTAATAAAGGTTTGGTTATATATAGTAAAAAGACGTATTGTTATTTAAAGTAAAATTATGGGGATTTTAAAGTTATTAAAAGTTATTAGTAAAATGTTAATTTTTAATTATCTGAAATTTAACGTAAAAATACACTTAGGTTTCGTAACTGAATAAAACGCAAATGGAAAAGTTATCCTTATAAATAGGCATTTAAAAAATACTATTTTAAAATATTTTAATTAAATTACATGTATTAAACGGGGATCTGTATTTGTTTAAACTTAATTTGTAATTTATAAGATAATTCTTTTCTTTAAAATCGTTTTTAATATCGTTATATACTTTTAAAAATTCATTTTAAATTTTACGTTTCCGTTGTTAAAACTTAAAAAATTGCGGAATATATGGGTAATTTTTTGCCAAAATTAACGGTTACCGGGTATTTAAATAAGGTAACAGAAAACGTAAATCACGAAATTGGTACTGAAAATATGTTTGAAATTTCGCGCATTGTAATTAAAAGGCGAAAGATCTATCAAATATAAATATAAATTAAAAGCTTTATTTAATATTATTATTACCCGGTGTACAGATTATAAAATTAATTTCGTAAAGCTTTTAAGATTTAGCGCGTTTTTTTAGTTAAACATAGATTTTAAGGTCGTATAGATAGTATTAAAGACGGAAGAAATTTCGGGTCGTAAAATATTTTAAGTTTTAAGGTGAATAAAAAAGTTCCGGGTTTTATCGTCGAATTCTTCCAGGTTAAGCTTATTTTTAAAAAAAATATAAACGTTTTACCGGAAACCGATTTATAACTTATTAACGTATCTTTATAAGAACTATATTTTAATTTATAAAAAAGTTCGTAAACTTTTCTAATTTCTTATCTAAAGCGGTATAAAATTCGCGATAAGTATATTAATATTGGTATCTCATTTTATAGGCTATAAATTTGATTTCTTTTCGCGGCTCGTAATTCTTTGGTATTTCATTATTTAATATTTATTAATTATCTTTTAGTTTTAAGCAAAAAGAAAGGTTCGTAACGTTGAGTTTCTGAAAAATCCGTTTATTAAACGTAAAAAGTATTATTATTTAAAAGGTGAAAATATTATTAACTTTAAGAAGAACGTATTAATTTAAATTATATAAACATATTAAATATAATATTGTAAGCGGAAGCGTTTTAAATTCCGCTTAAGCGTTACCGTAAACTCGGACGGTTTTAACGAATCTTTTTTAAGGTAAGATAATAATCACAATAATTCTTTTTACGTCGTACGATATTTAAATACCTATATGGTAAGTTTTTAGAAAGTTTCGCGTAAAATAAGGTATACTGTTAATTTGGATAATTTAATATACAGACGGATCATAACCAAATATTAGATAATCTTTTTACATTAAATCGAAAGAAGTAATTTCGTAATACAGTTATTTAAAATTTGGAAAATTTATTAATATGAACCAGAAAGTTATAATTTAATTTCTTTGTTATCATGTTATATTTTTAATTTCGTCCGTTTTTAGAAATATTCCCCATAAGATTCTTAAAAAGAAAAGAAATAATTAAAAGTTTTCTAATCTTATTTTTAAGCGTTACTTTAACGAACCCGTCATATATCCACCTGGAGGTATAAGCAGTATCCGAAATAAGGGTCTTGATTTATAGGTAATAATAACATAATAAATGAGGTATTTATTAAAAAAGTTTACGGATTCTTCCCTTAATCGGAAAACGATACCTTTAATTAAAAACTTAAATTAATAGCTAAAAAACGAAATTAAATAAATGCTATTTATATAAAGGACCGTTCGTTATTTATCCATCTGGATTTAATAAATATATTATAGATTTATGTAATTTATATAATCTGGTCCCAAATTACCCCGATCTACCAGATTACTATAATTTTAGTACGGGAAAAGTTAAGCTTTTCTTATCCGAAAATTAACCGCGAAAAGCTTATACTAGGCTTTAAAGGCCGGTTTCTTTAAGGATAGGAACTTCTGTTCCTATATTATAATATTATTTCCCCTTTGTAAAGATTTTTATCTTAAAGATAAGAACCATAAATATCCTCTTTGTTTTATTAGAAAAGTTTTCCGTAATTTTTTAACTAACTTTATTATAACAAATCGAATTAAAAAAGAAAAACGAAAAAAAACCCGGGCGTAAATTAATATAATTTCCGTATTATTTAAGTTATAATAATTAAAACTTTTAAAATTAAGGTTTTTTTTTACTTAAATTATATTTATTTTAATAAATTCGAATTTTTTGAATTTTTAAAGTATTCGGACTATCATTATTATATTCGTTATTAGCGTTTATTTTGTAACCTTTTAACCATAAATATTTTAAAAGAAATAAATAAAACGTAAAAACGTTTAAAAAAGATTAACATATCTTAAAAAATAAGTTTTTAACATACTAGAAGGTTATAAAATAAAAATGTTATAAGTAAAATAAAAAACCGATAAGATTTATTAGAAAATTAAAACAGTTACGTTTTTAATAAAACTTTTAAAAAAATACATTAAAAATATTAAAGAAAGGTTTAAAGTTAAATTAATTAAAAAAAGGGAAAAGTTAAAGGAAAAGTAACGTCGCGTAAAAACGGAACAGGTTTAGCTGGCTTCCAAAATGAACGCTATAACAGAAACGTCTTTTTTCGATTGGAACGCCGTAAGTCTGGATTTGGACGGGGGACCGTTATCGCTTGCAACCTTAGCCGCATTAAAAATGGTCAGTTAGGATTTGCCGGTAAAAGTCCTTAACCAGGTTTATCATATTCGTTAAATATTGAAATAGTTTTTATATATGATCCTTAAATAAATAATTTATTTACTTAACCAGATATTAAATCTTATCTTTAATTAGTTTAAAACTTAATATTTTTTCGACTTTATATTCGTTATCGTCCTTTTCGATTTCGAATTTCTTTTTAAATGGGGCATTTTTTAAAGCTGGTTTTAAAATGGAAATATGGAATATAAAGTATATTTTTATAATTTGAAGTAATAATAATTTATAATTATTTTTTAACAAACCTTTTTTAATTTAAAATAGGTTAAAACTTTTAAAATTAAGTTTATTACTAGATTTCTTCATTTTGATCTATAAAAGATTTAAAGTTGCGTTTTATTTTTAACATAATAAATAAATTTTGTTTCCTTTTATTAAATTAATTTTTCTTTTATTATAATATTAGGCTATCTTTTATTATAAAAAATATAACTTTATTTAATATGGGGCCTATATTATTTTAACTTTTATCGTTATCGTTTCTGTTCGTAAAATTATTATAGCGATAATTGATGCCTTATATATAGCCTGTTTTAAGCGTTAGGTTACCGTTTTATATTTATATACAGCTATATAAGATAATATGACTATATCTTCGTTAACGGATATATTATAAGCTATTTATATAAATAATAAGAATTTATTTTAATTACTTTATTAACAATTAATCTAATTTTGGAAATATTACTTTAAAATTTAATTTAATCGCTTTATTTAATTATCTATCTAAAGGTAATAAGTAATTAAAAACTTAAGTTTAATACTAATTTGCTTAAAAAAACTGGTACCGAATTTAAATATAAAAAGTTTATTTTAATCAAAAATAATATCGGATAAAGGTATAAGTTAATTATTTTACCGTTACGGTTTTTTTATAAAGTAAGAAATACTTATATTTAATAAATCTATTAATAATTACCTATATTATATCATATTTAATTTTAATAATTAGATCTTTTCATATAAGGAAACTAATAATAAAATCTTAAATTATAATATTTTATGTTTTATTAGGTATGTCGGTAGGTTTTAATAATTTATACGGCTTATGGCGAATTATCTTGATCTTATTTTAAATCTTATAATTCTTAATTACTTATTTTATTATCTGGCAAAGTTATAAAAAATCGTTTAATAATTTTAAACATTTTTTAATATCAGTATAAGGGGTTTTCGTAAAACTTTTTAATAAATTCCTTTTATTATTAACGGGGGATATAAATTTTGCTGCGAAATAATAGTTAGTCCTTATCGTTCCCTTTTAATTCTTTAATTTTCTTTTATTTTTTTAGGTTATAAAAGTTTTTAAATTAAGTTAACTTTTCAGAAATCGGTTATTTTAAGGTTATATATATTTATATTATTTTATTATTTTTACGGTGTAATATTTATATATAACGTTTAAAGATTTTCGAATCGTAAGTTTCTTTTCGGCTTAAAATATCCGTTTGGATATTTTTTTTACCTTTAATATAATAAATTTTAAAGTTAAACCTAAAGAAAAATATTATTTAATTTTCGTAACGTTTATTTAAATTTTCAGTTATTATAAATCGGATAGAATTTTTATGGTTTAAATAAATGTTAAATAATTTTCTAGTTTTATTAAAAAAGGGTTCTTATTTTTTAAGTGTTAAAGTAATTACTAATAACTTTTTATTATAAATAAGGTGTTTAAATTTTACGTTCTTAAAAGATTTTAAAGTAATGTTTTTAGGTACTATTTTCCGTTGTTTTCGAATTATTTTAAAATTATTTTAAGGACGTAATTTAACGTATTTACTTTAAGTGGGTTTTTTTATTATGGTTTAGTAGCTTAATTATTAGGGCGTTAAAGATTTTATTTTTAACTTTTAAAAGATTTTTTATTTTTTAAAAAACTCGAACTTTTTTAATATACTTTTTAATAATAAGCTTGGTTAAATAATTGGCCAATTTGCTATAGTTTTTAACCAGATGTCGTACGTATCCGGTAAATCTTAAAAATTAGCAAATATTACTATTAATAGCTTTTGATTTTAAAATCTTGGAATTGGATTTATATAAGGGTAATAATAAAGCCTAAAAAGTTTAGTTTTTGGATGCATCAAATACTTTTTTTAACGTTTATTAACAGGTTAGCTTTTTTAAAGGCTTTTAAAACTTGGATAACGTATTCTTTATGTTCTTTTAAAGATTCTAAATAAATAAGAATATTATTTAAATAAACGAATATAAATTTATTTAAAATTCTCGTAGGATAATAATAAATATATATTAAAAGCTGGCTGGAGTATTAGTTAGCCCTTACGGTATAACCTTATATTTATAATATTTATAAAGAATTTTAAAGGCGATTTTTAATTTTTTGCCTTTAACTATTCGAATTAAATAATAACTGTTTGATAAATTTAAGGTTATAAACTTTTTAGCTTTATTGATATTTTTCCTTCTGGTATTTATTAACGCTAAAAGATATCCGTTTTTTAGAATAATATCCTTTAATTATCGATAATTATAAATTCGTTAATATATTAAATTTCTATCTTCATCGATTTTAATTTTGCCCTCTTTTATTTTTGCTATTATTATAAAAAAATACCTTATAAATAATTCGAATTTTTAAATATAACCTTTTTTAAGGTTTCGTTAGAAATTCTTTTAAAAAGCTTTAAAATTTTGAAGGTTTATATAATACATTTAATAAAGCTTTAAATAATATTTTTCTTTAATAAAAATCTTATAATCTTATTAACTATAATTAAGTAATTTTTCAGAAGTTCGTTTTCAAATTAACCTTTTAAACCGTCGATATTTAAGGGATACGAGTATTATTAAATTAAAAGCTTTAGCTTTTTTAATTATATAATAAATTTTATAATTTTTTTTTAATTAATTTAAGGAAACTTTTGGTTCCTTTAGTTAATACGTAAATTACTGGAATAAAACCATAATATTCCTAAAGTAATATCGTATTTAAAGATGTTAGCGATATCGAAAATAACCCGTTTTAAATATTCTTATATTTGAATTACGAGTTTTTCCTTTTTTTTAAAGAATTCGGCCGTTATCGGAAGTAAATAAGCTTTTATTAACCGTTTGTAATTTATATAATTATTATTTATACTTTTAAGAGATCTGGTTTTTCAGCTATCTTGGAAAAGATAAAGTTTCCCTTTATTCCGGAGTTGGTTATGGCATTAAATATCTTGTTTTTATAATGAGTAAAAATGTAGATTTAATTCCGTAATTTTAATTTTTTTATCTTTTTTTTATCTTTTTGCTCTATATAAGGTTTTATATATAAAGGCTTTTCGGTACCTTATTTTCGAAAGCTTTTGTAAATTTTTAATTAATATATCTGAAGGGCTAAACGGCGTTTTTATTCGCGTACTTTTTTAATCGGATATTTAGTATAATTATTATCCATATATTTAAACCATTTTTATTACCGAATTGGTATTTAAAAACGACCTTTTTTTTAAAGCTCGGCCTTAAGTTTTATTTTTTGTGAATTAAAAGGTCGGCAAGGTAAATTTCTGAAAGCAGTATTTTTATAACTAGGAACTCGTATTTAATATAAAGTATCGATAAATAACATAAGCATTTTTATGTTATGGCCTTCCGGCTTTGTTTTAACTTCGGGTATAAGTAGCAAAATTTAAGGTAATCTGGCCATTAAGAGGTTTTTATATATTTATACTTATCATCTGGTTTTGTAAGCGTTTTTTCGTTATATCCTTGCCAAAAGTCGTTAACTTTTTTAGCGCGTAAATAGATAAAGTAGCTATAATTACAACAGGCAGTAAAATGTAAAAATTTATAATTATCTGTTAAAGGTTAGGTTTTAAAGTACACTATACATTCCAGAAGATTACAGAGCTTTAAGGATAATTATTTATAGCTACCGAAATCTTTTCGTAGCTGATCATCCTGGTCGTATATCTTACATTTTTATGTATCGAGATAACAAATGCATCCTAACGTAATAGCTACCTTAAAGACTGTTCGTCTGGGATAATATTTGCAAACTTTAACCGTAATATTTTTGCAAATAGTATAATTTTCATATTCTGGGTCGTCGTTTCCAACCCTGCTGGTCGTAATAATAATAAATTCCTAAGCGGTAAAAATAAGGCTTATTCTTTTATCTTCTTTTTCGTTATTTATTTCTTATTCCGCCGCGCGGAATTTTTTTAAGCTAAGAAATCTTATCTTTTTAAAAGTTCTTTTTAGATAAAAAATAATACTTGTTTTTAAAATGACCTTTTTTGCCGTAATTAAAATATTTAATTTTAGATTTATCTTTTTTAAATCTTTTCGAAACGGTATTAATTTTCTTTTAAGATCTATCCTTTATTTTCTTGTTACTAAAACGTTTGTTATTACTTTATCTACCGGTCTTTTTTCTTAAGATACCGATCAAAAATACGTTAGTTAGCGATAATAACCTTATTAATATAATTTTTGAAAAGTCTGGTTTTAGGTACCTTAAATATTTTATTCTTAATTTATAGCTTTAAACTGTTATAAAAGGGGAAAAATAATATATTTAATAACAGATTAAAAATTACTATTTAATAGTTAAATTTAGTTATATATTCGGCTGTTAACTTAATTGGCTTAAAGTTATATATTTAGTTAACCGTATATTATTATTTGTCGATATTTTAAATAAGATATATATTGGTTTTTTAAAATGTTCGTAATTATTAAAAATATAATTAATAAGGCCAAGAAAGTTATTAAGATAATTCGTTAAATAGTTCTTAAAAATGGCTTCGAATTAATTAAATATTTTTTTAGTAAGTAGTTATAAGATAATTATTACCCTTTGGTAATTTTTCGTTAAAAACTTTCGTACCATTTAAAGTAAAATTTGATTTCGATTAAAAATTCTTTTATATTAATAGATTTATTATAAGGCTTAAGAGGGATTGGTTTATAACCTTTAATCTTCGGCATTTCGTGGTAAGCGGGAAGGCGTATAGTTTTTTTTCGGTTATGATTAAATAAGGGGGGGGCGGGGGTTTTTGGACGGGAAGTAACTCCTAAGGGGGGTATAGAGGTTTTTATCTGTCGGGTAAGTTTGGCGTTTTCTTATCTTAGTTTCATAATTTTTTCAGCTATAAAGTCTAATTGCTTTCTGGCCGTAAGCTTTCTTTCTTTTTCTTTCCCGGCCTTTACGTTACGTTTTTTCACGACAAAATTTTTGGTGGTCGGATTCCTTAGGTTAAATTTCGATGGATTTTTTGGGGGCAGGAGTAGGTTGCTGTGGGGAAGAAAAAGATTTTCCTAAGCCCTTAATTTTGATGGTAACGGGTACCATATTATTAATTAGCTGAAACTCTTTCTAATAAGGGGTAAATTATATAATCCGGTTATTAATCTTTTATTAGCTAATAACGGGAATCAAATATATTATTTATTTTTTAAACGTCGTTTTATAATATTATTTTTATTAAATTTAAGAAATTTTATACTTAATTAAACTTTAAATTAGTCGTTAATTATTAATTAAAGAATTATTAAAATATAACGACCCCGTTATATATTTATTTCAAGATAGAAATAATATCTGAAATAAATGTTTTAATTTATAAGTAATAATAATAATATAATATATAAGGCATTCGTTAAAACGGTTTGCGGATTTTTTTCTTAATCAGAAAACGATACCTTTAATTAATAATATAAATTGATAATTAAAAACCGAAATTAAATAAATATTATCTATTCAGGAAACCAGCCGTTATATATTCATCTGGACTTAATAAGTATATCGTAGATTTGTGTAATCTGTATAATCTGGTCTCAAATTACCCAGATCCACCAGATTACCATGATTTTGGCGCGGGGAAAGCTAAGTTTTTCTCACCCGAAGATCAGCCACGAGGAACCCATACTAGGCTCCAAAGGCCGGTTTCTCCAAGGACAGGAACCCCTGTTCCTGTACTGTAATAGTTACGTTATTTCAGCAAGTATTATTCATTTTTGTTATTATTTTAATTTTTCGTTTTTATAAATTTTTGTTTCGGAAATATAAGATTATTCGGGTTTTCGTTATTTATTCATTATGATTTTATTCGTATTTTAGATATTAAGGTTAAATATAATAAAATGGTATAAAAAACGGGAAAAAGTAAAAATGCTTAAAGCAAATTAAAAAAACGTTTAAAGCTTTGCTAAAAAGAAAAAGAAATCTAAGGTCGTTATAATAAATATATAATATAAAATAAATGTATTTTAACAGTTATATAAATTTAAAAAAAGAAATTGAAAAAAAATAAACGAAAAGTTTCTCCGGTAACTTTATCATAATATTTATTTTAGATATAATATTTACGGAGTTTTAATTACTATTATTCTTTATATTCTGAGTTCTTTAATATTTAATATTATATTATATTTTAACCTTACTCTATTAGCGGATATTCTTTTTTAAAATTACCCATAAATTCCATAACGTTCTTTATTAATACGAACTTAAAATATTACCTATCGTTTTTGGCGTCGTATTTTTAACTTTTGGAAGCAATATTTAATAATAATCGCATTTTGCCTTTCGATATTTAGCGTTGAAAAAGCCGATTAATTTATAAAATATATATCCGCCGTCGTCACCCGGAACGAAAATACGGCCGGGTTAAGGCCCACTTTTTTTAAGGGTTTTTCATTTTCGGGCCCGGAAATAACTAAGTAATATTTACGACGCCGTAAACCTTTTATTACCGGGGAATTTTTAATTCGTATATTAAATTATTAATTTTTATTATAACCGTAAAGAAATCAGTACGTTATTAAGAATAGTTACGTAAAAGCTTATTAAAAAAAAATCCTAACTATACTAGAAACGTTTCGTAACCTAGTAACAGCTTAAATTTTTTAAAATCCGGTAATAAATTTTTAGTTTAAATCCGCATATTATTTGGCTAAAGAAAGTTTAAAAATAAAATACTTTACCTTATAAAAATTGTATTAAAAGAATTAATAAGATATTTATTTAAAGAATTGTAAAGGTTATTTATTATATGATATCGAATACTTATTTCGAGTTTTTAATTACGTTTAAAAAAAATCTGTTTATTTATAAATAATATACGGTTATTATAATTTTTTACGTTCTTAAATGTAAAAGTTATTATAATTAGTATATTATACTGAGACACTTTAATTTAAATCGTAAATGTTAAAAACATTAACCGGCTTAATTTTTAACAGTATAACTATTATATCCAGAAAATAAAATCTTACGTTTATTAAACTTATACTTAACTATGAATAATATATTTAATAATAAAATCCCCGAAATATCGTATATTTAAATTCAAAAAAACTAGATATATAACGCTAACAAAGCTTTATATTATTATATAAAAAATATGAAGATAAAAACTTAATAAGTTTTAATCTTTCGAAATCTTTTTTAATTAGTTAAACCTTTTAAATATTTATGCTATACCTTTATTTATTTTTATAAACGTAATATAATATTAAGAATAGAAACGTAATCGAAATTATATATTACTTAATTTGTACCGAAATAATACTTTTTATTATATACCGTTTTAAACATATTTTAAACGTAAGAATTTAATTTATATAATCGTCGGATTTCCGTAAGATCCGTATTATTTAAAAATCCGATATCATAAAATGTAAACCTAAAAGATTTAACGGAAACGTTACTGGCACCCCTTTTTTTATAACTTTATAAAAACCTTAAACCATCTTACGTCGGTTTTATAACCATAGAAAAATTTTCTTTTAAATGTCGAATTTATAACCATTTGTGTAATTACTATATCACCGAAATTATTAAATAAGTTCTTTAATTATCCTTTAATTTCGTTTTAAGTTTGCTTTTTATTATCAAAAATTAATACCGTAAGAAACCGGAATAAAGCGTTAAAGATAAAATTTATGCCGCCGGAAACATAACGAACGTTTAAATTAACTTACGATAAGTAAGCCGACGTTATAATATATCTTACGTTTATTTTTATTACATTTTACAACTTTAAGCTTATTTACTTTACGACTCCTCTTATAATTTTATAATCCGTCAAAATAATAACGGGCAAAAGGCAGGACCATAAACAAACTCGCAGGTTACAGCAGATCCAGACAAAACAGGAAACTTCGAGCTCTGTTACCTAGTACCGCTTCTCAGCCTGGGTCAGAACTTTGCTAAGGAATATGATTGGCTGAATGGAGTTGATATCAAATCGGAAACTTAGGTATATCTAAACTATGGTAACGTATTAAGACTAATAAAATTACTTTCGAATGAAAAACGCCGTAAGCAAAATAAGATTCGGTTATAATTTTTCGAGGGAAAAAAGAAGAAAAGGTTAAGGGACGCCGATTTAGGGATAATCAGCAAAAAGTCTTATCTCGAATCGTCAACTAAGCCCACAAACAAAGGACTAGAAAAACTCGTTTCGAATCGTATCGTAATAGATACAAGCAGACGGGTACAAAAAAAGATTTATAAAAATAAGGTAACAACGTAGCGGCATTGCTTTTCTAGTCTGCTGATCTTAAGAAAATACTACCAGTTATAAGGCGAATTTTTTAATTAATTATAATTTATTAAAAGTCTCGGTCTTTTAACGAAGAGACCTATAAAACTAAGTATATAACACTAGCAAATAGGGAAGCGTCATACACATCTCATAATAAGATAAGAAAGGTCCGTTTAAAAGACCTTAATTAAAAGATCTTAATCTTTCTTATTACTAGCTTATGTTTAAGGTATTAAAAAAGTTTTGAACTTATTCGGCTTAATTTAATTATATTTTACTAAAATTTTAAAATTTAACAAATATATATAAAAAGGTTAACAGTTTTATTAGCAGTATATAAAACGGATTCTTTTTTACATAATTACAGCTTAGGCCTTGCTAGCTTATTATAAGGATTTAATATTTAATTAGTTAATTTTTAACGTTTTATAACAGTATATTAAAAAGAAATATAAGCTAGGAAAGCCTAAGCTAGCTAAGGTAAATTAGCCGTAATATTAATTTGAAAAGGATATGAATATTCCTATATATATTAGCTTATATTCGATGCGTATATAAAGTATTATACTTTCCTCGGCCGTAAAATAAATATGGAATAATTTTTATTTTTATTTTTTAAACGTTTTAGTAAGATAGAAGAAAAGTTAATAATTTTAATAGCGATGTATTTGGTAAATATATTAGGATCAAAGTAGGAGGAATAATACAAGTATATTAAGAACTAGCTTAAAACTTGCCCTTTTCTTTTAAAAAAACGCCGGGAATAAGTAATTAGTTATATAATAATCACCCCATAACAGCATTGTCGTAACCACGTAACAATAACCCTTGTGATGTTTAATGCCTTTTTAATAATACGCATATTTCCTCTAGATTTTCTTAACCTTTAATAAAGCTCTTTTTCTCTAAGCGTTTATTTTAAAGGCTTAAAATCTTTATTTTATTTTATATTATAATTAATAAGTTATCTTTATTAAAGGGGCGTAATAACTTTATAACAAATAGAGATAAATAAGAATTAATAATAAGATATAACCTTTATACCTTTTTTCTTATATAAGTAATATATTTAAAATAATTTGTTATTAAAATTGTTATTATAAGTTAAAGTGGCAAGGTAACTTATTTATTAAGAACAGTCTGAAACCTGACGTTCTCACCCGTTTCTGGGAAGAAATCACCTATATATTTACCTCAACTAGCTCAGGGCCCTCTGACTTGATATTTATTTTCTTCAAAGTTACTTAAATACTATTTCCTAACGTTGAAAATTAACCAATCAAATCCTAAATCCAGGTAACGAGCCGGCGAGGCCTAAATTGAAGTTATGCAAAAAAAAGTCTCGTTTAGTACTTTTACTTCTTTGAAAAAAAGGAAAATCCGTAATAATTTACTGATAAGATATTTCTTATAGTTTTATATATTTATACCATTCGCTTTATTATAGCTTATTATTAATAATACGTTAATCTTAATTAGGACTTTTATTATTATTGTTAAATATTAACGCGTTTATAAAATACAACCCGAATGCGTTACGTTATCGTCTTCTTTTTTTGCATACGATAAATCTGAATTTTCTAAATTTTACCGCGTTGTATCCTTAAAATAAAAAAATGTGTACATATAGTAAATTTTAGTATTGATATAAAAGATATAAAATAACGTTTAAAATTTTTATCCGTAATTAAGTTTGTAATTAAAATAATAATTAAGCTTATAATTTAATCGTTTGCATTATGCGGTTAATTAACTTATTTAAAACAAAGGAATACGTAACGGCTTTTAATATTCGAAAGTTAGTAAGAATTTATCTTTTTGTTAAATAAAAGCTTATTATAAATAAATATTATAATACGTTATACAGAGAGTTTAAACTTTCGTAAAAAGGCTTAAATTCCACCATCTAATAGAAAATTTATTATTTAAAATTAAGGTAATTTATATTACTTTAAGCGGAAACTAATAGTTTATAAAAACGTTAATCTTTAACGCCTTTAAAATTTTAAACCAGGTAATTTTATACTTAAAAAGTTTATATAATACGAACGGAAAACAAAACGGTTTCGTCGTAACACTAATCCGGACGTTTTTACGTCTCCTTTTTTATAGTTTAAATTATTATAATTAAGGTCGTTTTTAAATTAACGGTAATTATTTATCTTATTTAATAAATAAGCTTTTATTATTTTCAGATATATCACAGAATCCGATCGATATTTTAAAGAAATTAATTATTTATGCGAATTATATTACCTTAAAAAATATAATCTGGATACTAAAGATAGTTAAAATAACCCGTTATTTCTTTTATAATAATAAGGTTTTAATTGAAATAAGATACGTTTTATAATTAAGTATAATAAAACGATTTTTTATTTAAATATAATAATTTTAACGTTTAAACGTATATTCGGAATATAACGTTTCGATACGATTATATTATACGGAACTTTATTACCGCCCTTACCCCTTATAGTAATCGTATTTTTTAAAAAGAAATTAAAATAAATAATATTTCGCTTAGTTAATATGATAAAATAAAATAGTTTTACGAAACGTTATAATAACATTTAATATCGCTTAATACGTTTCATTAATCCGTAATTTATATTATCCGGATTTAAAATTTTAATTCTATTAATACGATTTATAAATAAAATAAGCTAAAAGTTTTAAATTTATTTAAATTAAAGGGCATACTATATAATAAGTACCCTTTAATTTGGTTAAATATAATTAATTAAGACAAAGGCACGCTCGACGGTACCTATAGTGTTTATCGTAAGATTTTCCAGGGAATATGTAATTTTAATATTCTTTTCACCAGTTTTTGAAATGTCTTTATTTTATTTATAAATATTTGAAAATAATAAGTTATTTACTGAAAATATGAATTAATTAAGGCGAAATAATCGATTTATATGATAGGAAACGGTAACTTTTTTCCGTTTCTATTTTATTTTTTATATGAATAAATTTCTTGCTTCTATTAATATATACTTATTAGCCTGATAATATTAACGGGACGTATATAACATAAGTAACCTTAAAGGCGGATGGTTAATTTTTAAATAAAATAGTATAATTATATTAAAAATGGTTAAATTTTTATTTATTCGATCCTTTTATCCTTTATATAAAATATCCGAAATAAGGTCTCAATTTACAGGTAATAATAAATCGAGAAGTAATTTAATAATCTATTTATTAAAAAAGATTGCAGACTTTTCTTATAACTAGAAAACGATACCTTTAATTAAAAGCTTAATTAATAATTAAGATATAAAACTAAATAAGTGCTTTTTATATAAAAAACCGTTCGTTATATATCTAGTTTCATTAAGTAAGTATGTCGTAGATTTATGTGATCTATATAATCTGGTCCCAGATGTAACGGCTAACTGGCTTAACCAACTATTAAACCCTAATCGTACGGTTTATGTTAGCAGTAGTACTATGGAAATCTGGGCAATAAACTAAAGGTAAAGTTACGTCTGGTAATAGCAGATGTTAAAAGTAATCTAGGTAACTAAGTTATATTATAAGCTGGTATTATTTAAATTATAAGAAAATAACGAACGTATATATGTTTCTTTATTTTTTATGATCGATCGTAATCGATCCGATCGTATTCGACTATTTGTTTATTTGGTCGAAGGTGGTCGAATCGATCCCGTTCGATTATTATTGGTTACGTAATCCTTTTAGGCGTTAGTCGGTATTTGCATAGTTACGGTCCCGACCGTTTAAGGTAACCAAGGTTAATTAGGTTATAATACGATTCCCCCTTTCCAGGATTTTTGCCCTTAAAGATTAATTTGTTTGTTTTTTATTATATAATAGGTAACCTTTCTTTTTATTTCTTATGTTTTTTGTATTATTATTCGTCGTTATATTTAATCGTATTTATAAAAATAAAAATAAACAAGCTAATCCCGATCCGGATCGTCGTAAAAATTTCGTTCCTTTTATTAACCAAATTGGTATAGATATACCTTACTGTTCCGCTTATTTTTACGCTAATCGTTTTAATTATATCGTCGCAAAAGGCAAATTTTATTACAATTTTTATATCGAAAAAAAATACTTTTACTGCGATTTTGGTAATATGGATTCGTAAGCAATATTTCGCGTTTCCCGAAAAAAAAATCGTATTAAAAAGGAAAAAAAAATACCGAAACGTTTTTTCTTAAGGCATTAACCCGTTTATAGCGCCTTCGTCGATAAAAAAAGATATTACGTAAAAAAGTTACTAAAATAATTTGCCGTAAAATAAAGGATCTGGATAAATTAAAACGGTAGGAAAGATTTAAGGCCGAAACGTAGGCAGCCGATTAGGCTAATCCCGCCCTTAACTTTTCGTAATTTAATAACGTAAACTGGAACGTTATTTTTAAATTTTCCGACGTTATTAATAAAAAATTTTTAGGAAACGTTAAGTTTCCGTAAAATTTTCCATAAGTTCTTATATATTTTCTGATTCCGGATAATCCTTTTATTTAATTAAATATTACTTTTACCGTTTTTTTTTCTGGTATCGAAAATTTTTTCGATTTTTTATATTGGTACGTTTTTTATTACTTCATTTTTTTATTCCGTATTAACTTAAATTATATCCGTTATTAATTCTAATAGGGATATATAAAAAACGGAATAAAATTTAACTTTAAGGGATAATTCCAGTTAGTAATTATTTTTTAAAATTTTCTTTACGATTTTATATAATCTGATATACTTAAAATTAAATTTTTTGTTAAATCGTTTAATTTGGATGTTTTTGGTAACTAAATAAATTATTTCCCTTTTTTAAAAGGTTAATTTTTTTAACTTTTTCTGGTTATAATATTTCTGTATCTAAATACGTACGAATTTAAGTTTTATTTTTATTTTTATATGTAATTATCTGAATTATTTTAAATTAAGAATTATTTTAACATTAATTAATTCTTTTTTTTATAAGTTTCGATAAATTTTTGGCATAAAACCGAAATTAACGTTAATTAATATTATTTTAATATTTTTGTAATAATTTATGTTATAAGTTAATTAAATTATTAATAATTTTTCGACTTAATTATTTTGTTCGTAATTAATATAATACCGTAAATAAGTTTTAAGTATTTAATTAATCCTTTTTATTTAATCGTTTATTTATAATTTAAAGGCGTTAAAAAGCTTATGGTTTAAGCTTAATTATGCCATAAGGTTTTATTAAAATTTTAAAGTAAATATGGTTTTTTTATCGGATATTATCTTTATTAAGAATCCGTATATATTAATAAGGTATTTAAAAAAAACGTACGTTAATTATTTTACGTTTATATTTTCGTTAAATAATAAAAAATAATAAAAATTTATAAATTAATTTACGATCATAAAAAGATTATCGTAATATATACCCGTTACTGGATTTTTTGATAACGGTAATTTGATAATAAAATCGAAAATAATTAAGTTTTATAATTATTTTATAATTAGTAACGGTTATAACTTTCCGTATAGTTTATAATATCGTATCTTAATTTTGTTATATAAATTACATTTTTATAAAACCTTTTTTATTATTAATTTTATTTTAAGGAAATAATATATAAGTTATAACTTTTTTAAAGTTTTATAAATTCTTAAATATCCATATAATTAATATTTATGTATTTCGTATATTAATTTCTTTTAATATTTTTTTAGTATTTAAGTTTTATTAATTTTTTTTTCTTTTAATAATTAATCGTTATATTATTAAATTTGCTAATATAAGTCAGGTATTATTTTTTTAATTATCGTAATTTATCGTAATTTTATATATCCTTTTTTTATTAAATTAAATATTTGGTATAAAATCTTAAAAACTTTTTTTTTTACATTTAATCGTTTATTTAAAACGTTTACTTTATTATTTTTTAATCCCTTTTTATAAATAATAACGAAATTAAATTCAGAAAAATATTTTACGTAACGGAATTATCGTTTTATTAATTTTCGGGTAATAATAAACCGGATAAGGTTTTTATAGTTTATATATATTTTAACTTAATATAAATTCCTTTTAAGGTAATATTTAAATTTCTTAAAAACGATAACGATTATTAAAATTCTTTTATTTAAAATAACGTAATAAAATATAAGTTACGTTAATTATTTTTATATCCGATTATTACATTTAATACATAATCCGAAATATCAGTTTTTAATTTTACGGAACGACTTAAATTGTACATAATTAATATTAATTCGTTAATAATTATATCTTTAATTATTTAAAAGATTTATTTTATTTCGGCTATTTATTAAAATTTGGTTTCCTTTTTAGTTAAATTAAATAAAAATATTACGATTTTACTAAAATTACGAACAAATTTCCGGTAATAATTAACGAATTTAAAGAAAACTTAAATTTCGGTAACTATAATAAATATTTTTTATTCTTAAACTACGGTTATTTTTTTAAGATTTATCTTAATATATCCCGAAATAATAACGTATCCTAGGTACGGTATTTTTTATTTGTAAAATTTGCTTTTTTCGGCGTTAATTAAAAAATTAACGTTTTGTAAAACCTGAAAAATTTTGTAAACGTATCCTTTATATTTTTCCTCCGAATTTAAGTAAATAAAAATATTATCGAAATAATAAATAACAAAAATATCGAGGTATTTACGTAATATATAATTAATCATTTTTTGGAACGTTACGGGTACGTTAATAAACCTAAATAATATTATTAAATATTTATATAATCCGTACTTAGTCCTAAAAGTTATTTTTTACTTATTTTTTAACTTAATACGAATTAAATTATATCCGTTTCGTAAATTTAAGGTAATAAATTATTTAATTCCGTAAAAGTAAATTTTTATCTTAATAATTAAGGATAAAGGTATACGATCCTTAATTATAATATTATTTAATTATCGGTAATCGATTATTAATCGTAATTTTTTATTTTTTTTAATACGAAAAATATAAAATACCCGGCCGGTAATTTGGAATATTTAATATATTCCTTACGTAACTTATTTTCGAAGTATTTTCGTAATACGTATAGTTTTTATTAATTTAAGTTATATATAGAATAAAAGGTAATTATTTTGTTATTTTTTAAAATTATTTTATAATTTTATTCGTTATATTTTAATAATTATATTTTAATTTATTTTTTAAAAAGTTTTTCGTTTTTATAATATTATAATAATATTTTAATTATTTTTTCGGACTTTTAAAGTTAATATTATAAATTGTCGTTTATTTCGTATAACCGTATTTTAATTATGGTAATAACGCGTCGTATATATTTATTTTGCTTTTTTTTCTATATATATCGTATTTTTTTAAATAATAAGGTTTTTGTTACATTTTTATACCTATATTTACTATCGTTATCGTTAATTAAATAATAAAATCTTTTTTTTAAGTTCTTTTTGTCGATAAAGGGTAAAATAAATTTTACCTAATTAATTTTTTAATTAATTAAGGGGTTATATTAATATAATTATTTTTTACCGAAAATTATATCGTAATTCCGTATTAAAATAATATCGAAATTAATAGTTTATTTTCGTTTTTAAATATAAATTTCGAGGTAATTAATTTTACGGTTAACTTATCCGTTATTATAAGTAAATTTGGTATTTTTAATATTTTTAACTTTATAAGGTTCGGCTTTATTTTTTTATGGCAAACGTAATTCGTTAATTATTTCCGGTTTAATATAGTTCGGGTCGGTTCCGTAATTTACTATAACGGTATACCATTTTTTTCTAATTCGTATTTTAATTATAATAAAAAAATTTCCGTTTTTTTTATTATCGTACATAAAGCTTTTTTAAGGGGTATATGTTAACTTTTTTTACTTTTACCAGTTTATAACTTTTTTATAGGTAAAGTTTTTTTTTAGGGGTTTATATTTATAATTATTTTAATTACTTTTCCTATCGGCGTAATTAAATCTTTAATTCGAAGATTTTTTCTTTATGTCGCTTTATTTAACTTATTAAGTTAATAATTTATTTTTTAAAGGTTTCGGTTTTTTCCGACCAGTTTGTAGCCGTAATTTACTTTTCGTTTATTATTATTAATTAATCCTGATACCTTTAGCGTTTTTGATATTGGGCATGGTATTAGGTTATTTTTATTAGATATTTTCCGATTTTTTCCCTTATTTCTTTTTTCTTTTCGGGGTTATCGGCGTAAATACGTCGGAAATGTAGGTTATTTATTATTTTTCGTTATGCTTTTATTACTATTTAATAAATTTATTCCTTTTATATTTTATAATCGTACCATTTGTAATAATACATAAGATCCTATTCGGGGCAAGTTTTCCCCTTCGGCCAGCTTTCCGACGTTATGATAACGTCGATATCGTTTTATGTAATTATAACGCGTAAATATTTGTATTATTTTTGGTCCTTAAGGTTACTTCCGGTTTGGGTATAAAAATCGAATCCTTATTTATACATACGTATAAGTTATTATTGGATATATTTTTGTTATTTTTCGTACCGTAGGTAATAAGTTCTTTTGTAATGGATAATATATAATTTTCCATATCGGTCGGGTTTTTCTGGGCATAAGGCTTTGTTTTAACCTTAGTATTCCTTAATTTATTTATTTAACTTTTATTACTTTTGTCGTTATTGTTTTTTTTGTTACGTACGAAATATTCGTATTTTTAACGTTAACTTTTTTTATTTTTTATATTTCTGTAGCTATTAAATCATTATTGGTTTAATCGTAATAACGCATTATCGGATAATTACGGCTTAGAAAAATGCCTTAATTCTTCGTAATTTTTTTTATACTTTTGGAAATAGGTTAAGGTTTTCTTTCTTTTTAACCATACCGAAAATAACGGCCTTTTTATTTTTTGGTTATCTTTCGGGTATTAAAGTCCAACTGTTACGTTATTTTTTAAGGGTTTTATATTAGCTTTTTATATGGCCCATTTTATCGTAATTATAACATTTAATTTAGCCCTAATCCCTTTTTTGGGTAATCCTTAATTTTATAAGTCCTGGTATAATTCCGTAAATAATAAAAAATATATCGCGCTTTTTGTTTTAATTAGTTCCTGTAAACCTGGGTTTAGGAATAAATTATCCTTTTCGTTCCTATCGTCGCTTATATTATCGGTTATCGATTTTTACGGCCTTTATAATATATTTATTTAACGTAATAAAACGCGTTATTTTGATAATTTCGTTTTTAACGTCGTTTTTTAAGTTCTTATAAAAAATATTAATTAGGTTATCGTTTTTTTCGTTTATTTATTTTATTTTGGTTATAAGGTTTTTAAACGTTATTACGTATTTAGATATTGGTTCCTTTTGCTTTAAATCGAAAATTTTTTATGTTACGGTTTTTTTTTCGTTTAAGTTTCCGAAATTAATTTTTAATTTTTTTTTTGAAATTAATATAATATTAAAAAAGGGTTTTAGTAATTTGTTGTTAATCTAATTCTTTATTTTCCATGTAATTTCGTAAAGTAAGTTTAAATTAATCCAGGGCGTTCCTTTTAAGGAATACCGCGACCGTAAAAATTTTATCGGTTTTATCGATAATTTTTTCGAAACGGAAGTAAATACGTATCTGGATAAGGAAGTTTTGTATGTTACTTTTTTTATCGGAAGGTTCGGGTTTTTTGGGCTTAATTTTGACTTCGTTAATTCGTATAGTATTAACTTGAACCTTAAGGCGTTAAATAACTTTTTCGAGCTTTTTAATTGTATTTTTGTATTATTATATGGTAGGTTCTTAAATATTATCTGATATGTTAACGGTATGGCGTATTGTTTAAAGTTTAATTATATTATTAAATAAAAGCTTATAACGTATAACGGCTAATTAATTTAATTAATTATTAAACCTTAATCGTACGGTTTATATTGGCAGTAATATTATGGGAATTTGGGTAATAAACTGAAAGTAAAGTTACGTTTGGTAATAATAAATATTAAAAATAATTTAAGTAACCAAATTATATTACAAACTGGTATTATCTAGATTATAAGAAAATAACGAACGTATATATGTTTCCTTATTTTTTATAATCGATCGTGGTCGATCCGACCGTATTCGACCATTTGTTTACTTGGTCGAGGGTGGTCGAATCGATCCCGTTCGACCACCACTGGTCACGTGATCCTTTTAGGCGCTGGTCGGTATTTGCACAGCTGCGGTCCCGACCGTTTGGGGTAGCCAAGGCTGGCTAGGTCATAACACCAGACCACCTAAATCACCTAGATAACTTAGATCTTAGCGGGGAAAGCCAAGCTTTCCCTCTTCCAAAAATTAGCCGTATAGGGCCCGTACCAGGCCTCAAAGGCAGGTTCTTCAAACATAGGAACCCCTATTCCTGTACTGTAATAAAACGATCCAAGATTTTTTATATTAAAGGTAACGGTATACAGTTTTTGTAAATTATCCTGTTAAGCCTTTTATAAGAGATATAGAGGCATAACGCGCTGTATTTCTTTAAAATGAATAATATAAAAGTTTTAATTAAATTATTATTATATTTAATTTTTCTTTTTTTTAATAATTTTGAAAATAATTTTAAAACCTTTAAATTTATTTTTAAAAAGTTTTTAAAACGGTTTCTAAAAAGGTTGACTTTCTTCGTATAAATTTATGGCATACTTATATAATAAATATTCTGATAACCTAGTAACTGTTTCTTTAAAACATACCGGTATAATCGTTATAATATCTCTTTTTATACTTTTTGTATCCTTTTAATACAAGATTTTTATTATCTTTATTTAGCATTATAAATATAATAATTGTGATAATTATAATAAAAATAATATTTCGTAAATTATTATTTACATTCACGCACTTATTATTATTACGTTCGAATTAATACCTTTATTTAAATTATAACCAATTAAAAACGAGATTTATTTTTCGAAATATAAAAATATAATGTAATATCTAATCATGTTCGTTTTACGATAACGTAATACTATTTCTTTTCGTAATATTAATCGAATTTATAATCCGAATATATAACATTACGTATTTATATATTATACTAAAGTTACTTAAATAAATATTTAATTTCAGTCTAGATTGTAATTAACATAATTAATCTTTTTTCGAATATTTTATGACGTATTATATTTCAAGTTACTCTTAAGTTTATTTAGCCTCGACATATTATTTATTAACTTGCTTTACGTATTTTCAAAAAAATGATATATACGAACGAAAAAAAATTCTCTTATTGGTAAAAGTTTTAAATAAGGGTCGAATTAATACTTATCGAAAGTTTTGTTAGATAATTCCTTTTAAAATATTCTTTTTAACTATAATTAAAATATGTTATTTCAGAATAAGATTTAAATATAGGGCCCTTCTTAATATAAGAGCCGTATATAAACTTTCGAAATATGTTTATTATATTTTTTTTTCTTAAAGTATCCGAATTTCTAGTAACTTAGTTTTTTTATAGTTAAGATAAGGTTTTTATAATATTTTCTAAAGGCTTACTTTAAAATATAATCGTATTTATTACATAGTTCGGGTTTTATAACGCCTATAAATTTTAAGCTTGCTGTTAAGCATTAAAAGGATATTAATCTATTTGTAATATAATCGGAGATTTTAAAATGTAAGCCTAAAATAACCATTTTATATTTAAGATTTTTTAAAAATTGAATTTAAAATTTCCCGCAAGGTAATTACGAATATAAAACTGGTTACATAACGACCTAACTATATAATATAACGGCTGGTTAAAATAAGTATATCGCTTACTTATAAAAATATTATTCAAGTTTACTTATATCGTTACTAAAAAGTATAAACCTTCTTATAAAGTTTTACGTTAATAAAAATGAATTATCGTAACGTATTTCCGAAAGCATTTTCGAAAATTATCTTTAAACCGGTTTTTTTATAAAACGAATATAACGAAAGTTTTTAAAACGAATTTCTGCTTCGTTAATTTTTTATAAGTAAATAAAATATAATATATATTACCGGATAATCTATTCTATAAAATCGGTACGAAATTTTCGAATTTTTAAAGATACGGTTTAATAAAGATAACGTTTAATTAGGTCGTAATATTTGAACATTTTAAATAAGTTTTAACTTAATATTTTAAGTTAGATAAGATTTTAAGTACTATATTTTTTTGGGTCAAATTTGGATTTGTTCGTCATTGGATAATATATAACTTTTGGCGTATTTAATTATTAAGGGGAAAAGTTTTATAAGTACCTTAAATTTTATAGTTTTTATAATAATAGTATTATTAAGCCCCGTAAACTCTAATCCGGGCGGTATATATGCAAGGTTGATCTAGGTTCAAGCCTTAAATTCTAGGCTGAGCCAAATATATAGAAAATTATTATATATATAATCCGTATGATAGATACTATACCCGGTATCTTCGAATACGATAACAGATTAATAGTTTTCAAGGTTAAGATAGATTATATACCTTAGCTCCAGTTATTATAATTATAAAAATATTATAATTCAAATATATATATATATAATTAAATTTTCTTTCACTTTTACTAAATTAGCTTTAATAAAACATTATATATTAACTTAGAAATATTTAAAAAAAATATAATTAATAACAGCCTTTAATAAGATTTTATATTAGAATTATTATATTAAAAATAAAAAAAGATATATAAAAATATATAAAATGGAATTACAGAATTATACTTTATTATTAAGCCTTTCTTTAAAGTTTATGCTTTTTATAAGTCGGTATTTATAATTATAAGTTTTTAGTAAAAGCCCTGCTTATAGCTGTGCCGCAGGCGCAGCCACAAGCTTCAAAATAAAGCCTGATTTTAATAAGGTAACTGTCAGCTAACAAGGGTGCGCTAGCATCCCATAAACGGAGAGATCCCTCTGATCGGAACATATATGTTCCGGGACTAGATTACTTTAAGAATCAGTACGCGTTGTAAGAGTGTATATAATAAGTTATTAAATATAACATAACTAATATTCCTGATATTTAATAATTAAAAGCTTTATTCGTTTAATTTACGTATATATTATCTCATTAACTGTTATTAAAACGATAAAAGTTATATATTAGTGGTGATTATTTTTATATATTATAATAAGAATAATAGTACCGGTACTGTTAACGTTCTTAGTTATTTATAAAAGATTTAAAAACTAGAATCGTTTTAAAGATAAATTGCAATTTAAAGCGTAATCGTTTCATATGTAAGATTATTCCGATCCTGATTAAGATATTTTATGGTCTGTTAAATTTATAAATTCTGATATAACTTTTTATCTAAAACATTGATTTTATTAAACGGCGTAAATGATACGAATAATTAATTTATTTTCCAAAATTATATATATCAAAACGGTCGATTAAATAAGTTACTTAATAAATATGCTTAAGATAAGGATAAAAGGTAAATAAGATTATGCATAATTTCTTTTTACGTATATATACGGAAATAGATTTTGGAGTTTATATTTTAAGTAATTGAAAAAACTTTTCTTTTTCCAGCACAGAATTAACGACAGTAATACGTTAATTTAGCTGAATCCGGCAAAGTATACGATAGCAGGTTCCAGATTAATATTTAACAGAAGGACTATAAACGGGTAAAGTAAGTTTCGAAATTAAAAAAAATCTAAACGTATGCAAGGTTGATATAATAAAAGATTATGAATGAAAAAAAATGATATAAAATACTAGAAATAAAGACGACGATCGTATCAGTTAACGATTTATGTATAGTATTAATTCTTATTATCGGGACCTGGATAATAATCTTTTAAATAAAAACTAAATAAAAATTAATAACATTACGATTCGTTATTAAAAAATAATAGTTAATCTTTAGATTATTAAAATATAAATTATTTATAATTTACGTTAAAAAACGTTAAAATAACGTTTTTAGCGTTTTATGGGATACTTATAAACGTTTTTAATTAGGACGACTTTAATTAAGAAAAGAATAAGTATATTAACTTTTAATTACGAAAAAGGATTTTAAGGCGTAGGTTAAAAAAAGGTAGCTGTAAAAGTTTTTATTCGGATCAAAATAATAATTAACGAAAACGGTAAAAATCGGACACGGAAGGTATTCGTTATAAAGTATACTTAAGTATTTATTATATCTTAGCTTAATATTATTATATATTCTTTAAAAAGCCTTAATAAATTTCATTTTTAATAGTAAGATAGTACTATACGCTAAAACCCGAATTCTTGGCAATTAATCCCTACATAAAAAGATTAACTACTTATTAAAAGTTATGGAAAATTTAATTTTTAAAAAATAAATTAATTTTTAAAGAAAAGAAAATAAGTTTTAACGTATTTGTTTTAATTAATACGGTACGATAAATATTACGTTTTATTTTAAAAGAATTTATTTATTTCGGATTTAAAGTTTATGATATATATTTTTAACCTTTATAATAAGTTTTTAAATTTTAAAACAAGGATTTAACGCGACGGGATGTATGTAAAAAAATTCGTTCCGATTAAAAGGTACGAAAAAATAAAGGTCCGATTTTAAAGCCTTAAAGATTTAAAAACGTTACGTGAATACAACGTAATTTATTATGAAAACTTTATATATAACCTTATATTATTTAAAGAATTATAAAAAAGGTTATTAATAAAATAATAAAGAAATTAATAAGTATATAGGAAATAAATTTAACTAATTCGTTATCAAAAATATTAACGTAATAATATTTATATATTCTTAATTACTTATAAACGAAATATTAATTTATAAATAAAAAAACCGTTGCGTATATGTAATAGTATTACATAATACCTGCAATTAAGTTATCCAGGCCCAGAAATAATCGTTTAATTATGATTTTAAACGAAAAAATTTATTTAAATAGTTTTATAATACTTAATATATAATAGTATTACATAATACCTGCAATTAAGTTATCCAGGCCCAGAAATAATCGTTTAATTATGATTTTAAACGAAAAAATTTATTTAAATAGTTTTATAATAATTAAAAATTAAATTTACGATAAAGCGAAGCCCAAAAGGTAAATACGCCGGAAGCTTAAAGAGAATATTCGGATTAAGATAAAAATCGTTATCGATTTAATAAGTTTTTTTAAAAATTTGAAAAAATATAAATATATTATATTCGTTACCAATAAATATTTAGCCTTTAATTCAAATATTCACCTTAAAATCCGAAAACGAAATATGTTTATAATAACGTTTCGATATTTTTTTAAAAATCTTAGAAAATTAAGCTAATGTTTTTTTATAACTAATTCAATACGATAACGAAATTTTAAGAAATTATTAATTTCGGTATATATTTTAATCCTCCTTTTTTAATATTAGACTTAAACTTTTAATACCGTATATTTAGACTTAGAACGGAGATATAAAACTTTTAAAGCATATAATTAAGGAAAAAACGAGTACGATATGGAATAACGTTAAATTACTTTCATTTTTAATTGTATATATTTTTAAAACCATAATATATTTATATAACCGTACCCTTAAATCCGGGTTTTTTTTCAAAATTTATACGAGCTTTATTATATTTATATAGTATGTAAAAAAGTCGTTCTTATCCTTAATCGAAAGTTTTAATAAATGTGCTTAAGAATATATAGCTATATAGTTTACGTTATAATAATTACCGCTATATTAAAAATAGAAAGTTTAAAAGTTAAATTTTAAAGTATAAATTAATTACTTTATCAGTTACTGATTTACGAATATTTACGAAATTTAGAACTTATTACTTAATAAGGTTACTTTTTTAAGTAATATTAAAAGCTTAAAAATAACCTTTTAAACGTTATTATAAAAGTTTATAAAAGGTATTTTAATAAGTAAAAATATTTAATGAAATTAATAGGTGTTTAATATATATATATACATATAAAACGAAAACTTAAACGTAATAATTTACCGGTTAAATAAAAAGAATTATTTTAAAAACGTAGTAACGTAAAGAACGTATAGAATAAAGAAAAATAAATTTATTCGTAAGGAATTAATTACTTTTATACGACCTGTAACGAACCTCCCATACATCCACCTGGAGGTATAAGCAGTATCCGAAATGGGGGTCTTGATTTGCAGGTAACAATAGTACGATAAATAGGTTGTTCGTTAAAAAGGTTTACGGACTTTTCCCTTAATCAGAAACCGATACCTCTAATTAAAGATTTAGTTTGATAACTAAAGAGTGAAACTAAAAGATGCTATCTATATAAGAAATCGTCTTATACATATATCCTCCTTGTCTCTCTTTATCTCTGGAGATCTCTGGAGACCGACAGAGACAGTTTCCCTCTGTCTCTGGAGATTAACAGAAACGAGCCGAAGGCCTCAGCCGCCTCAACTCACCAAGCTCCTCTTCTGGTTTAGTGGAATCCCCATGGATGTAACACGACCGTTATATTCGAACTATTACCGTTTTTTAAACTGTTACTGCCGCCAGCGTTTATCCTTATAACCGTTACGATTATTACGCCGCCGGAAACTGGGAAAATAGCTCTAATTTCTTTTTTTAACTTAAAATAACGGTAAAAAATAAAGGTATTTTATAAGTAATAAAAGTAAACCCCGGGTATATTCCGTACCAAAATGATATTATCCGAAACGAATATAAAATATAAAAAGGCGTATTTATAAGAAAATATTTAACCCTTTTCATAAATACGTAAAACAACCGGCCGATAAATTATAAAAGTTTAAAATAATTAATTACCTAAAATATACGTTACCATAATTAATAAAGTTATAATATTTTCATATATAAAAAAAATATTTAAATCGTAAAACTGGTATATAAGCGAAACTTGTTATTATCGTTACGAAATTGTATAAAGCTAAATATATATCCGTTAAAAGAAATATTTTATAAAGCCGAAAAAGTTTATTTATTAAATTATAATTTTTTTAAAGACATAGATTTTAAGATATACATAGATATATATTTATAAGATTAATAAATATAAAGCCTCTTTTATTATACGAAGTAATTAATAATTTAAAAACGTTTATAAAAACATATACGTATCCATTTTATTAAAAGGTTATTTTAAATTTTAATCGTTATTACGGCTAAATTCCACTAAAAATTTAAATATTATAACGTTATAAACGCTTTCGTAAACGTTAATTTACCTTATAAAATATATATAAAAATGTTTTCAAGTTAACTATAACGTAATAGAATTTTTTTAATTAATAAAACTTTATATAAATTAAAGAAGTAACCGTGAAGACCATTAATCAGTCATCGTGTTCGAAGATACTGGGTATAGTATCTATTGTGTGGATTATATGTGTAATGATTTTCTGTGTATTCGGCTCAGCCTGGAAAATAAGGCTTGAACCTATATCAGTCTTGCATAAATTAAAGAAGTTATTTTTATTATAATAAAGAAATTTTACCAAAAGGTTTAAAAATTTGAAACTTAACCCCATTTTATACAAACGTTAATATTTTAATCGTTAAAGTGTATTTACTTTCTTTTTTATAAAGGATATTATTATAATATATTATTAAAGAAATCAAGGCCTCGTTTAACTATTAATTTAATAAATACAGAAATGATAAAAATTTATAATAACGGTTCGGTAATAAAATAATTAAAAAAAGGGTAATTATTTAAATCTGAGTTTATAAATAAATAAAATAATTTAAATTTAAAAAACATTTAAATAACCTTTTAATACTTTATAACGAACGTTAAATTATTATTAAATGATAATATAACTTATTTAAATTCCGTTAATAAATATTAAAAAAATCGGCTTTATCTTTTCCGTAATAATTAATACGTAACCCGATATATTCTTTATTATATCCCGATTTGCCCGATTTAATCTAAACTTTAACGATATATATTATAAAACGGTTAATCGAATTATATTATATTTAATCGGTACCAAAAGTTAACGTTATACTTCGCAAATACGGATTTGTTAAATATTTTCAACGACGCTTTTTTTACGAATAGTATAATCGATTGAAAAAATTTCTAAGCTTATGGTATAAAATTATTTTAATAAATATTAAAATAACGAATAAAGAAGTAAAATATAATAATTATTTTTATAATAAAAACAGAATTATTATGTTCTATATGAATTATAAAAGGTTTTTCTATTTAATTTGCGATTATTTAAAAATTTAAAAATTGTTTTAATACGGAATTATTAAATATATAATATAATAATTAATAAATTATACGGCTTATTAACGTTAATATCTGGAACGAACCTGTTATATATCCACTTGGAGATATAAGCAGTATCCGAAATAGGGGTATTAATTTGCAGGTAATAATAGCACAATAAATAAGGTGTCCATTAAAAAGGTTTACGGATTTTTTTCTTAATCAAAAAACGATACCTTTAATTAAAAATTTAATTTAATAGCTAAAAAGCGAAATTAAATAGATGCTATCATATAGGAAACTGTTCGTTATATATTTATCTTAGATTTAATAAATGTATTATAAATTTGTTTGATTTATATAATCTGGTTACAGATTACCCAGATCTACTAAATTATGATAATCTTGGCGCAAAGAAAGCCAAACTTTCTTTTACCCGAAAATTAGCCATAACAAACGAATATTAGGTTTCAAAAGCAGGTTTCTTTAAGATAGGAACTCCTATTCCTGTATTGTAATATTATTTCCCCTTTTTAAAGATTTCTGTTAAAGAAATAAAAACCATAAGTAACCTTTTTGTTTTATTAAACGGACTTTCTGGAGTTTTTAACTAACTTTACTATAACAGATCGAATTAAAAAAAAAAGAAAAAGAAATTTTACGCGGAAATTAATGCGATATTTATAATATTTACGTTAAATAATTAAAGCCTTTAAAATTAAAGCTTTCCCTAATATTAAATATATTCGATTTAATAAGGTTAATTATTTTTACTTTTTATAATATTTAATTTATTATTATTATATTCGTTATTAATATTCTTTTTACAATCTTTAAATTATAAATTCCTTAAAAAAATAAACGAAACGTAAAAATAATTATAAAAATATTAACGCATTTTAAAAGATAAATCTTTAACGTACTAGAAAATTATAAAATAAAAAGGTTATAAGCAAAATAAAAAATCGTTAAAATTTATTAAAAAATTAAAGCGATTACGTTTTTAATAAAACCTTTTTTAAAAAAAGAGTGATAAAAATATTTAAAAAAAAGTTTAAAGTTAAATTAATTAAAAAAGCGGAAAAAGTTAGAGGAAAAGTGACGTTGCGTAAAAGCGAAATAAGCTTAATTAGTTTTTAAAATAAACGTTATAACCGAGGCGTTTTTTTCCGACTGGAACGCCGTAGGCCTGGATTTGGATGGGGAACCGTTATCATCCGCAACCTTGACCGCTTTAAAGACAGTCGGTTATGATTTTATCAGTAAAAATCCCCAATTAAATCTATCGTATTTATTAGGTTCTTAAGTAATTTCTATATATTATTCTTAAATAAGGAATTTATTTCTTTAATTAAATATTAAATCTTATCTTTAATTATTTTAAACTTTAATATCTTTTTGATTTTATACTTATTATCGTTCTTTTCGATTTCGAAAATCTTTTTAAACGGGATATCTTTTAGGGCTGGTTTTAATAACGAAATATAAAATCTAGGATATATTTTTAAAATTAAGCTTATCGTTAAATTATTTCGTTTTAATTTAAAAAATATTTAATATCGTGTTTTGTTTTTGTCGTAATAAATAAACCTTATTTCCTTTTCGTTAAAATTAATTCCTTAAATTTTTTCTTATTATAATACTGGACCATATTTTATTACAAAAATTATAATTCCGTTTAAAGTCGGGCCTATATTATCTTAATTTTTGTTATCATTATTTCTGCTCGAAGGGTTATCGTAATGATAGCTGGTATTTTATATGCTAACTATTCTAGTCGTTATGTTATTACTTTACATCTATATACAGCTATATGGGATAATATGCCCACATCCTCGTTAATGGACGTATTATCAGCTATTTATGCAAATGATAAAAATTTAAGCTAATTATCCTGTTAATAATTAATATAATTTCGGAAATATTATTTTAAAGTTTGGTTTAATCGTTCTATTTAACCGTTTATTTGGGAATAATAAGTTATTAAAAATTTAAATTTAGTACCAATCTATTTAAAAAAGCTGGTACCGAACAATGATATAAAAAGCTTATTTCAATTAAAAATAATCTTTTTTAATATTCCATATTTATCGAAATAATATCAAATAAGCATAGGCTAGCTATTTTACCGTTAAGGTTTCTTTAAAAGAAAAAAAATACCCATATTTAGTAAATTTATTAATAATTACCTATATTGCATCGTATTTAACTTTAATAATTAAATCTTTCGATTTAAGAAAACTAATAATAAAATCCTATATTATGGTATTCCATATTTGGTTAAATATATCTATAGATTATAATAATCCATACGGCGTATAAGAGGCTAACTTAACCTTATTATAAATATTATAATCCTTAATTACTTATTTAATTATGTGGCAGAATTTTAAAAAATCTTTTTTTTTAAAATCGTTTAATAGTTTTAAATACTCCTTAATATCTATATAAAAACTTTTATAAAAGTTTTTAACAAATTCCTTTTATTATTAATAAAGGATATAAATCTTACCGTAAAATATCAGTTGGTTTTTATTATTCTCTTTCAGTTATCTAATTTCCTTTTATTCCTCCAGATCGTAAAAGTTTTTAAACCGGATTAACGTTTTTAAAGTCGGCTATTTCAGGGTTATATATAACTATACTATTTAATCGTTCTTATAATATAATACTTATATATATCGTTTAAAGATTTTTAAGTTATAATCTCTTCTTTAACTTAAAATATCTGTTGAAACTTTTTATTTATTTAATATAATAAATCTTAAAGTTAAACTTAAATAAAAAAACTATTTAATTTTTATAACATTTATTTAGCTTTTAAGTTATCATAAATCGAATAAAGTTTTTATGGTTTAAATAAATATTAAATAATTCTTTGATTTTTTTTAAAAAGGTTCCCATTCCTGAAGTATTAAAATAATCGTTAACAACTCCTTATCGTAAATAAGATATTTAAAATTTGCGTTTTTAAAAGCTTAAAAAAATAAGCTACTAGGTGCTATTTTCTATTACTTTTTAATTACCTTAAAATTACTTTAAAAACGTAATCTAACGCATTTATCTTAAATCGTTTCTTTTTATTATAATTTGATATCTTAATTACCGGGACGCTAACGATCTTGTCTTTGATTTCTTAGAAAACTTTTTTCTGCTTTATTTAATAGTTTAAATTCTTTTTTAACATATTTTTTAATGATAAACTTAATTAAAAGACTGCCAAATTTACTATAATCCTTTACCAAAAATCGCATATAACCGGTAAATGCTAGAAATTAACGGATGTTAATAATAGTAACTTTATTTCGGATTAGCTAAATTTTAATAACTTTAATTTGGAATTTTAAATTTAAATCTGCCCTGGGATAATAATAAAACCTAGAAAATCTAGTTTCTGGGTATATTAAACGCTTTTCTCGGCATCTATTAACAAGTTAACTTTTTACAAAGCTTTTAGAATTTAGCTAATATATTTTATATATTTTTTAAAGTTTCCGAATAAATACGGATATTATCCAGATAAATAAATATAAATTTGTTCAGAAACCTTCGTAAAATATTAATAAATATATACTAAAATTAATTAAAGTATTAATTAATTTTTATAGTACAACTTTATATTCGTAATGCTTATATATAATCCTAAAGGCAGTTTTTTATTTTTTGCCTTTAATTATATAAATTAAGTAATAACCGTTTAATAAATCTAAAACTGTAAATTATTTAACTTTATTATCATTTTCTCTTATGATATTTATTAACGTTAAAAAAATCTATTTTCCATAATAATATTGTTTAATTATTAATAATTATAAATTCGTCGGGATATTAAACCCTTATTTTTATCTATTTTAATTTTGTTATCTTTTAATTTTAGTATTATAACAACTAAATACCATATAAATAATACGGATTTTTAAATATAACCTTTTTAAGGTTCCGTTAAAAACTTTTCTAAAAAACTTTAACTTTTTTAAGGTTTATATAATAAATTTGGTAAAACTTTAAGTAATATCCTTTTTTAATAAAACTTTTATGATCTTATTAATTATAAACGGACAGTTTTTTCGGAGTTTTTTTTAAATAACTTTTTAAATCGTCGTTACTTAAAAAGTATTATTAGCATTAAATTTAAAGCCTTAACTTCTTTAATTATATAATAAATTTTATAAAAATCTTCCTTAAAATCTTTTTAATTAATCCGTAAATTATTTAAACGAAACCATAACATTTCTAAAATAATATCGTATCCGGAGATTTCGGGGATATCGAATATAATCCTTTTTAAATATCCTTATATTTAAATTACGAATTTTTCCGTTTTTTTAAAACTCGACCGTTATTATAAGTAAATAGGTTTTCATAAACCGTTCGTAATTTATACGACTATTACTTATATTTCCAAGGGATATAATATCTTTCGGCTATCCTAGGAAAAATAAAGTTTCCTTTTATTTCGAAGTCGATCATAACGTTAAATATTTTATTTCTACAGTAAATAAAAATTTCGATTTAAGGCCGAATTTTGTTTTTTTACTTAGTATAAGGTTTTATATATAAGGGTTTCTCGGTACCTTAATTTCGAAAAGTTTTATAATTTTTTAACTAATATATTTTAAGGGCCAAAAGGCGTTTTTATTTGCATACCTTCTTAACCGCATACTTGGTATAATTATCCTTTATATATTTAAACCATTTCCTATTACCGAACTAGCATTTAAAGGTAATTATTTTTTTCTAGCCTTTTTCTGGGTTTTATATTTTGCGAATTAAGGCGTCTGAAAAGTAAACCTCCGAAGAGGGTATTTTTATAAGTAAAAATTCGTGTTTAATAAAAACATCGGTAAATAATATAAGTATTTTTATATTATAGCCTTCTAGCTTTATTTTAATTTAGGGTATAAATAATAAAACTTAGGGTAATCTATCTATTAAGAGGTTTTTATATATCTATATTTATTATCCTGTTTTATAAGCGTTTTTTCGTTATATTCTAGCTAAAAGTTATTATTCTTTTTTAGTGCGTAAATAGATAAAGTAGTTATAATTATAATAAGTAGTAAAATATAAAGGTTTATAATTATCTGCTAGGGATTTTAAGTATATTATATATTCCAAAAAAATATAACATTCTAAAGATAACTGTTCATAGTTAGCGAAATCTTTTCGTAACTAACCGTTTTAAATATATACCTTATATTTTTATGTATTAAAATAATAATAAATGTATCTTAACGTAATAGCTACCCTGGAAGCTGCTCGTCTGGGATAATATTTGCAAGCTTTAACCGTAATACTTTTACAAATGATATAATCTTTACATTTTAGATCGTTATTTTTGATTTTGCTGGTCGTAGTGATAATAAATTCCCCATCGGTGGAAGTAAGATTTACTTTCTTTTTATCTTTTTTCTCGTTATCTGTTTTTCGTTCGGCCGCGCGGATTCTTTTCTTAAGCTAAAAAATCTTATCCTTTTAAAGGTTTTTTTTTGGGGTAAAAACCGACATTCGCTTTTAAATAGCCCTTTTTATTACAGTTAAAATATTTAACTTTAAATCTATCTTCTTAGATCTTCTTAAAACGGTGCTGGTTACCTTTTAGAATTTGTTCTTTATTTTCTTGCTGCTAGAGCGTCTGTTATTATTTCGTCTGCCCGTTCCTTTTTTTAAGGTACCGATTAAAAATGCGTCGGTCGGCAATGATAACCTTGTTAGTATAATTTCCGAATGGACCGGTTTTAGGTACCCTCAATATTTTATCCTTAACCTAGGGCTTCAGGCCGTCGTAAAAGGGGAAAAATAACGCGTTTTTTAGTAAGTTAAAGATTATTATTAAACGGTTAAATTCCGTTATATATTCGGTTACTAACTTGGTTCATTTCAGATTATATATCCGTTTAATTATATGTTATTATTTATCCGTATTTTTAAATAAGGCTTATCTTCGTTCTTTAAAATATTCGTAATTATTAAAGATAGAATTAATGGTATTTAAGGAATTATCGGGATAATTCGTTAAGTAATCTTTAAGGATAGGTTTGTTACGGCTAGCACCATACCGTTACGCCGGGGCAAAAGATTGGCGGAATGATCGCAATTATGGCAATCATTCTGGTATGTACAGCTGCATATATACTGGAGGTATATTACGGTAGCCCCGACCGTAACAAGGTTCGAATTAATTAAATATTTTACTAATAACTAATTACGAAATAACCATTACTTTCTGGTAATTTTCTGTTAAACTATTTTCGTACCATTTAAAGTAAAATCAAGCTTCGATTAAAAAATTTTTTATATCCGTAAATTTATTATAAGGCTTAAGGGAAATTAATTTATAACTTTTAATCTTCAGTATTCTGTAATAAGCAGGAAAATGTATAATTCTTTTTTAATTACGATTAAATAAGGGGAAAGTTAGGATTTTTAGCCGTAAGGTATAAATTTTTAAGGGGGGTATAAAACTTTTTATTTATCGAACGAATTTAGTTTTTTTTTATTTTAATTTTATAATTTTTTTAATTATAAGGTCTAGTTGTTTTTCTGCTGTAAGTTTTCTTTTTGTTTTCTATTTCCGTATTACGTTCCTTTTTAACTTTTCTTTTTAGTTTAATTTTTTAAGCTGGATTTTAATAGATTTTATAGCGGTAAAAGTACGTTATTATCAGAAAAAAAAGGTTTTTTTAAGCCCTTAATTTTAGTAAAAATGAACATTATATTATCGATTAATTAAAAAAGAATTTAATTAAAGGTAAATTATTTAATCCAGTTATTAATGTTTTTTAATTAATAATAGCAGTCTAATATATTATTTATTTTCTAACCGTTATTTTATAATATCGTTTTTATTAAATTTTAATTTTTCGTTAATTGTTAATTAAAAAGTTAGTAAAATATAACGAATTTATTATATAATTTTTTAGAAGTATAAATAATATTTAAAATAAGGATTTAACTTATAACTAATAATAATATAATAAATAAAATATTTATAAAAAATATTTGCGAATTTTTTTTAATCAAAAAATAATATTTTTATTTAGAAATTTAAATTAATAATTAAAAAACGAAATTAAATAAATATTATTTATATAAAAACCTTTTATTATATATTTATCCTGGATTTAATAAATATGTTATAAATCTGTATAATTTATATAATCTGGTCCCCAATTACCCAGAACCACCAGATAACTATAATCTTGGCACGGGAAAAGCCAAACTTTCTTCTACCCGAAGATTAGCCGTAAGGAGCCTATACCAGGCTCCAGAGGTAGGTTTCTTTAAAACAGGAACCCCTGTTCCTGTATTATGATAATATCGTACTTTTATAATTAAAATTACAGTACGTAAATATATATAATTATTAAATATAAAAAATAACAAATTATAAATTAAAATAAATTATATATTTATGCAAGGTTAATTTATGTTTAAGCCTTATTTTTTAGCCTGAGTTAAATATACTGAAAATTATTATATATATATTTTACACGATAGATATTATACTTAGTATCTTCGAATATAATAACTGATTAATGGTTTTTAAATCATATAGTTATAAGTAATATTTTTCTCTTTCGAGGAGACGTAACCGTGTAGATAAATTTGGATAAAATGATTGATTGCTACCTTAATTCATGTGCTTTATTAAAACCCATCCTTCTCGTAGCTAGCTCCTATCCACATCGATTCTTGTCGGAATTCTGGAGGTTTTTCGCAATCCGGAGCAGCCGGGTAAACCATCGTTCGTAATCCTTTTTGTATTATTCTAAAATCTGAATTTCCAGGTTTTTAAACCTGTTATTATTATCCTTTTTTTAGTTTTCCTAATAATATCTCCTTAGTATTTATATTTTTCGGCATAAATATTATTAAGGATTGATTATCGTTATTTTCGTAAATTAAATCGTACCGAATTCGATTTTTTTAAGATAATCTTTTTAAATCGACGGTATTATCGATAATCTTAGTCCGTCCGGCGATTTTATGGGGGTTTTATATCGTAAATAAGACGGCTTCTTGGTAAATCTTTTCGTTACGGATTACCGGTATGGTATAATTAAAATAACGCGGTATATTTAACTATTTTGATAAAGGTAATTCGAAAAGGTACCATAGGAGCGATTAAGCCGTAAAACTAGCGAAGGCTAATATAGCTTTTTATGCATATTTAAGGTTTACCTTTAAGGCTTATTATTAACGTTTATTTTTAAGGTTTATTTTTAAGGTTTATCCTTAAGGTTTACTGCAGCCAGCTGGTATAAGATTTATTAAAATCGAAGCTTATTAGCAACCACGTATTAGTTTACTTTAAGATAAGGTTCTGCTTTAAAATAAGGTTTTATAAAACTAAGGTATATAGTTTATTTTGACCGTAAAAATTATTAATTAATTATCGTGTTCGAAGATAATATTTATTATATAAATTATATATATAATAATTTTCTATATATTTAGCTTAGCTTAGAAAATAAGGCTCAAACTTAAATTAATATTATATAAGTAATATTTTAATTAATAAATTAATTAAAACCTTATTATAAAAAGATGTTAAATTTTTTTTTAAAAAACTAAAATTAGTAATTATTATAAAGACCTTAAATTAACGGAAAAAAATTTTAAAATTTATTTTAAAAAGGAATTAATTAATTAAAAGGATTTAATTGCCGGAAGAAAAATAATATGGAAAATTATGGCTTTAGGAAGCGATAAATTATAACGATTAACGCCATAACTGCGTTAAGGCGTTAAAGGGGTATGTTAGCTAGCAGGGGTGCGCTAGCACCCCATATACGGAGAGATCCCTCTAATCGGAACGTATATATTCCGGGACTAGATTACTTTAAGGATCAGTACGCGTTACGAGAGCGCACGCAACTAGCCATCGAATACAACACAACTGATGTCCCCTATATCTGACAGTAACTGTTAGGGATGGCCCGTATATCTGCAAAGCAAGAAATCCTAATGCAAATAATATGGAGAAAACTTGTCACTTCGCCACCCAGTGGTGACTGCGCCCCACTTACGGTAAACAGGCCCTTAGGCCTCGGTGGCTCGTTACCGGGATATGGGATTTGCTTGGTTAATTTTTAGCTTCTTGGCGTAGTACATTGGAAAAACTTGGCAAAGAATGGAGAACGAGCCAGCAGAGGCCTGACCTGGCTGAGGTAGGTCAGACCCAGCTGAAGGCTAGGTCCGTCATTTGCGCCTTGAATTAGTCAGGGCAGCTACTAGTGGAGATTGCTCTTCGCATCTCCCGCACCGCTTTCTCTCTGTTCCAGTTGTTTTTATTTGTATTTAAGGAGGCTTCACTACCCTTCCTTTCTATCTAGGACCTCTTAGAGGTCAACCTGATAATATCCTTTTCTTCAGCCGTATAGGCTTCAGTGTGCGATGTCAGGGTGTCGTAGGTGTCCTCTTTAGATATAGGTCTTTATATCCCTTATCTCCTCTCTTTCCTGTAGCTAGAATATAGATAGGGACAAGTCACTCCTTTACGCTCAATAGGTATCAAACTATGAAGACGGCCTGTTGACTCTGAGATCAAGCTTCTCGCCAATATACACGAAGATACCTTCTACCTTATTGTTTCAGCGCGTTACAGAGATGCTGAAAAGTCTTAAATCCCGCCTTTGCAACCTACAGCCGAAAACCTACGGGCTCTGTGGCGCATGGAGTTACCCCGATCCCAGCTCCCCTTCAGTCGGCCAGAGAGCACCCGTGGCAATGTGTCCAACATGGACATAGATCCAGGTAGTGAGTAAACGGTTTGCCCCTCGAGGCCTTCACCGACTGCTAAATCTCAAGTAGCCAGGTCATTCCAACAAGAAGTCGAGCATCTCACGCAAAATGTCCGCCACGTATACAGGAGACCTGATCTTATCGGTCTGGACATATTCCTCAAGACGGCAGCCAAGCCGACCCCGGACAATGGCACTAGGTCACAATACGAGGAGGAAGAAGACACGGACAAATTTGCCGTTGTTCATGAGCTGAGAACAGGGTCTACTGCTCCGCTCGGGCCGTCGCCGACCAGCTTAGCCACTTTTCCCGATAAAGATGCCATACCGAAGTCCACGGTATTATTCTTGCGCGGCTACGCCACGCCGGAATGGTTGACTGAGCTGGCGAACGAGCATAGCATCAGCGCCGATCTGTATGGGCGGCATTTGCAGTATATAACCTCCACCCTGGCTGGTAGAGACCTGCACTCGTCTCCTTCGTTGCCGTCATCATCTGCACGGGTGTTCCAACTCAGAATCCCAACGATCTGCTTCAGTGACGATGGCAGCATCTCTTACGAGCCCGAAGACCTGCAGCGCGCCCGAGGAAAGGAGTCGGATGCCATGAACAAGTACTTGCTGCAGCTACGGAGCAAGGCCAACGTCGCAGACTCGATTGTTCGTGAGTGCCACCTGCTCAGCAAGCAAGAGCGAGTCTTGGAACAGACTGCGACGGTCGAGGTCGGTCCGCCTGGGGACTCCTGGCGAGCGGTCGTGTGGCTCGATTGTGGGCTTGATCTGTCCCGAAGCGTGAGAGGTGTCGAAAAACCTTGGGATCCGCCCGTTACGTCGCTATCATGGCAGACTTACTTTTTTCCGGTCATAGTGCATCCAACCAGTGGCACTTATACGCCGACATTAGACTCGACTGCCGCCACTTCTCCTAGGGCCGCGAGTCCTCCAACGGGGCCCGAAATGACGCGACTGAGCAACGCTTCTGTTGTTGGCTGGAAAGCCTCGCAGAACGTCTGCCTCCTTCCGTTCCAGTACGGATCTCGGTTGGATAGGGACCTTGCCAGCGAGGACGCTCTATACGCGCTCAGCGAGCTATTCCAGTTCGCCGCTTCCGCTGAGCAGCAATTCCTCAACTTCATCCACCACCGGATCGAGCGTGAGCTATCCTTCATAGGGTTCGAACGGGGGCTGAGCAACCACGAGGTCTCGCTTGTGAACCTTCGGTACATCAAAGGGATCCTGAAGCGCCACGAACAGAGCCTCGCCGAGACCTCGAACATGCTGGAGAATCGCTCTTCGCTCGACTGGCCGCGCGTTTCTAGCGCCTCTACGAGGGCGGGCAAGGCAGAGCAGACGGCGAATCTATTACTCACCGATTTCAAGTATCTGCTACAGCGTGCGGAATCGTTAGCCCGGGAATGCGAGCAAGGCATGGCGACGCTGGCGAACACCGCAGTCCTGGAGGAATCGCGGCGGACGGTCGATATGGGGATGAGGGTGGAGAGGCTGACGATGATAGCGACCGTCTTCATTCCATTGTCGTTTGTTTGTTCAGTCTGGGGCATGAATTTCGCCGAGCTAGGCTCCGGGTCTCGGCCTTTCTGGTGGTTCTTTGTGACGGCAGGGCCTATCGTCTTGGTTGCCTTCCTTATTTATCGGCACGACATCGTTGTTAATGCCTTCTCTCGGATTTCTCGTACCAGGGGACGAACGGAAGAAAGGCTAGATGAATGAAGGTCGTTGGAGCATCCCACGGTGGTCCTATATGGCAAAAGGACAATCTAATTGGTCCGATAGCCAAATGTCTACTGTAGACTTTATGGACCATGAGGATTACAAGGCGCACATATAAAATAATTGTATATCCGAGAAGATCCACTTTGGCAGCTCAATACCGGCATGCCTGTTCACCTCGACAAACTATGTGGTTGTAGAAGAGTTGTGCTATTCGCACATTGGTTTTTTTAATATAAAAGCCATATATTACTTTTTTAATACCTGGCACCGACCTGCTACCATTTTAGTTACCTTATAATATTTATTACTCATCTTTAAAAAACTTAATATTATAACGTTTTTTAAAGGGCTTTTATATATAATTGTAATGTCTATTAATTATAAATAATAAAATTAAAATTAAACGTATATATACTTAATATCATCGTAAACCAGGCGTTAGCATATATATAGTACGCTACCTTATTTATAACTCTTTACCTTATATATATATTTTAAAACCTTTTTTAAATAAAAATTATTTAACAACTTTTCAAAATTAATTCTTTTTATAATTTTATAAATAATTTTTTTCGGGTTTATATAACGTTAATCTAGATTCAAGCCTTATTTTCCAAGCTAAGCCAAATATAAAAAAAAATCATTATGTATATAATCTATCCGAAAAATATTAAACCTAATATTTTCGAATACGATAATTAATTAATAGTTTTTACGGTTACGATAGATTATATACTTAAGTTTTATAAAACCTTACTTTAAAGCAGAACCTTATTTTAAAGCAGAATCTGTCAGATATTATCAGATATAGGGGTTATCAGTTATGTTATATTGCATAACTAGTTGCAGGCGCTCTAGAACGCGTACTGCACTTTAATATAATCTGTCTACGGAATATATAGTCCGATTAAAAAGAGCTTTTCCGTATATGAAATATTAACGTACTTTTATTAGCTAATATACCCCCTTAACGCCTTAACGTAATTACGGCGTTAACTATTACCTTTTATTATTCCCTAAAACCGTAATTATTTATTTTACCTTTTTTCCGGTAATTAAATCCTTTTAATTAATTAATTCCTTATTTAAAATAATTTTTAAAAAATTTTTCCGTTAATTTAAGGTTTTTATAATATTTATTAATTTTAATTATTTTTTAAAATATTTAAAAAATTTACGTAATAAAGTTTTTATTAATTTATTAATTAATATATTATCCGTAAACGTATATTTTACCTTAATTAAAAATTGTTTTACGGTTTTTCGAAGTTAATAATTATATATATTTACGTACCGTAATTTTATTTATAAAAAAATAATATCGGCGTTAATAAACCGTATAATTTATTAATTATCGTATTATATATTTAAAAATTTTATATTTATATTAATTTTTAATTTTTTAATTAATTAAAAATAAAATAAAGTTTTTTTTATATTTTACGTAAAAGATAATAATTCCGTTTCGGTTATATAAATAATTATTATATTTTATTTATTTATTTATTATTTTATTACTTTTTTAAATAATTTTATAACGTAAATTTAATTATTTTTTCGACCGATTATATTATTTATAAAAAAGGTATTATTTTAAATATTTAACGAATCCTTATTTCTGAATTATAACGTTCACGTTTTAATTCCGATTAAGTAAAAAATAATTCGATTAATAATTTTATAATATACGTTATTAAAATTTAGGTTAAATCGGGTAAATTTAAATACCGTAAAGGTTATATTAAATCGTATATTAACCATTACGTATAAAATAAAATCGATTTTTTTTAGTACTTATTAACGGAATTTAAATAAATTAAATTAAAATTCGGTAATAATTTAACGTCCGTTATTAACGTATTTAAAAGATTATTTAAATTTTTTTAAAAATTAAGTTAATTAATTTATTTATAAAGTCGGATTAAAATAATTTAATTTTTTTATTAAGTTTAATTTTAATTATTTCGATATCGAAAAATTATTATAAACTTTTATTTTTTATAAAAATATACCGTTACCGTATTTATTAAATTAATTAATTAACGAAAATTTAATTTTTTTATAATTAACCGTAACGATATTATTTATAAAGAAAAAGAAGTTTAATAAATAAAATAACAAAATTTATAAAAAAGGGGATTAAACTTTAAATTTTTAAATATTTTATTAAAATCCTTTTATTATAATAAAAATAACTTTTTTAATTTATATAATACCTTTTTAATTAAAAAAATTTTGTTACGTTATAAGTATTTTAAAAATAATTTTATAAATATTTAATAAAATAAATTTACGTTAACGAAAGTATTTATAACGTTATATTATTTAAATTTTAAGTTAAACTTAACCGTAATAATAATTAAAGGTTAAAACGATTTTTTAATTAAAATAAATACGTATATATTATTATAAAAGATTTTAAATTATTAATCGTTTTATACGATAAAATATACCTTATATTTTTGCAATTAGTTATATTTATTAAAATTATAAATATATATTTATATATACCTTAAAACTTTTTTAAAAAAAAAAATTAATTAACGGCTTTTTAAAATTATATTTTTTTATAACTTTATAAATAAGCTTTTTCGGTTTTACGGAATAATTTTTTTAACGGGTATATATTTAGCTTTTTATGGCCTTATGGCGGTAACGGTAAGTTACGTTTATATAATCTGTTTTATAACCTAAGAATTTTATTATATTTTTTTATTTCGAAATTTTTTGGATTAAAATAATACTTATTTTAAGTAATTATTTTCCTTAAATTTTTATAATTTACCGGCCGGTTATTAAATAAACGTATAAAATAAGTTAATTATTTAACGTTAATTATAATTTTTTAAACCTTATAATCGTTTTTAATAATATTTTTATAATACGGAATATACGGAAAACTTACGTTTTTAATCCGTAAAATACCTTTATTTTTTACCGTTACTTTAAGTTAAATAATGTAATAAAAATTTAAAAGCTTTTTTTTTAATTTCCGCCGGCGTAATAATTATAATAATTATTAATATATACGTTAATAACGGTAACGGTTTAAGGGACGGAAATGGTTCGAATATAACTGTCGTATAAAAGTAATTAATTTTATATAAATAAATTTACTTTTTATTATTCCGTACGTTTTTTTAGATACCTATATTACTTTAAAACTATCCTTTTTATTTAACCGGATATTAAATTATTCCGTTTAAGTTTTTATTTTTCTTTATATATTTATAAGGTAACTATAAGCTTAATTAACTAAATTTATTTATCGGAATAATTTACGTAATTCGTTTTTTATAACATAAAATAAATTATTTTTTAAGTTTTTAATATTATTTAAAAAAAATACCTTTTTTATTAAATTATACGTTTCGAATAATGATAATTTTATTAATTAATAAATTTTAGATTTTTTTTATAATAATAATAATTATAACGTAAATTATATAGCCGTATATTTGCAAATAAGCTTATTAAAATTTCCGATTAAATATTATAATACCGTTTTTATATACCAAGCAAATATAATAAATTTCGTATGGGTTTTATTAAAAGAATAACGTATTTAAGGGTACGGTTATATAAATATATTATTACTTTAAAAATATATATAATCAAAAACGAAAATAATTTAACGTTATTTCGTATCGTAATCGTTTTTTTTTAATTATATCCTTTAAATACTTTATATTCCCGTTTTAAACTTACGTATATAATATTAAGGACTTAAATTTAATACTGAAAAAAGGTAATTAAATTATATTTCGAAATTAATAATTTTTTAAAATTTTATTATTATATTTAAATATTTACGGAATAATTTTATCCTAATTCTTTAAAACCTTTAAAAAATATTAAAATACCATAATTAACATATTTTGCTTTCGATTTTTAAGGTAAATATTTTAAATAAAACTTAAATATCTGTCGGTTATAAATATAACATATTTATATTTTTTAAAGTTTTTTTCGAAATTTATAAGATTAATAACGATTCGTTATTTTAATCGGAACGTTTTTTTTTCGGTTTTCGGCGTATTTGCCTTTTAATTTTCGCTTTATTATATATTTACTATTCGATTATTATTAAATTTTTAAGCGGATTTTTTTATATAAAATTATAATTTTATAATTATTTCGGGCTTTAAATATTTTAATTTTAAGTATTATATCGTACCGTTACCGGTTTACGGTATTTTTGTTATATATAAGTTAACGTTTCATTTATAAAATATAAGGGTTATATAGGTAATTATTACGTTAATATTTTCGATAATAAATTTATTAAATTTATTCGTTAACGTAATAATTATTTAATTAAATTTATTTCGAATAAAATTATTATTTTTTCGGTTATTTTATTAATATCTTTTTTTCCGGAGCTACCGAAAAAATATTAAATTATATACGAAATTTTCGTAATAAGTTACGTTATATAAATATATTATTTTTAAGCTTCTAAGGTTTTAAAATAAAACGTTTATTTTACCGTATTTATTAATCGGAACGAATTTTTTTTTTACATATATTTTATCGCCTTAAATTATCGTTTTATAATTTAAAGATTTGTTAATAAGGTTAAAGATATATATTATAAACCTTAAATCTAAAATGGATAAATTTTTAAGGGATAAAATATAACGTTTATCGTATTACGTTAATTAAAAATTAAAAAATACGTTAAAATTTATTTTATTCCTTTTAAAAGCAAATTTATTTTTTAAGTAATTAATTTATTTATAATTTTTAATAAACGGTTAAAACTTTTTTTAAGGAAAAATCGGTAACGATATATTTCTAGACAAATTTATTATCGTTTAGTTAAAGCGTAAATTTTTTAAAATTTTTTTAAGAAACGTATAAAAGTATTAAGGTAATTTATAATAAGGGTTTAAGTAAGCCTTATAACGCGTACCTTACGTATTTAACTTTTAACGCTTTCGTTTGTTATTATTATAACTTACTTAAGAACCGTTATAATTATTTCGTTTCGGCCCTTTTTTTAAGGTTTTATTACGCGGCTAATTATTAATATTCTTAATTTGTTCTTAATTAAAATTATTTTAATTCGAAAAATTTACCAGAATTCCGTAATAGGTTAAAAACGTTATTTTAACGTTTTTTGTTAACTATTATAAATTCGTTATAGTTTAATAATTTAAAAGGTTAATTTTAATTTCCAGATAATTAATCGTTTTTTTTTTTAATCTTATGCCGTTTAAAAAATATAAATAAATCGATTAATTAAATATAATCGGTATTATTATTATATATAATTAATTCGTTTAAATAACCGGTATAATCGTTTCGGGAATTCCGTAACGTTAATTTTAAGTTATAATTTCTTATTATTTCGTTATTTATTTATTAAATTTTTTAATAATTTTCAGAATTTGCTTTAATCGTTTTTTATATTTACGTTTGGTATTTATAAATAATTAATTATCGTAAACTTTTCCGGCCTTTTATAAGTTAACGTATTAATTTTTAAAATTGTCGTTTAGGTTTAAATAAATTTATTTAATTAATAAAAAAATATTATTTAAAATTTATTTTATAAATTCGTTAAAACTTTTCCGGAAAGTTTTATATTTTTAGTTTAAGTAAGTATAAATCGTAAAGTTTTAGTTATAAGTTTATTTATTTTCGGTTATTATTTTAAAAATATTTATCGGATAGCCCGTTCGATCGATCTTTTTAATTTATATAGTTCCTTTAGAAAATAAATTAACTTTTTATATTAATTAACGAAATCGTTTTTTTAAATAGGTAGTTATATCGGGCGGCATAAGTTTAATAAGCCACAAAAAGTTTTAATTAGGGTTAATATATTTCTATAAATTATATTTTTTAATTTTAATTTTAAATTCGTCCTTAAATTTATTTCAGTTTTTAAAATTAATATAAATAATTACGGCCGTTATCGGTACGGTTATTATTATAGCTAATAAAGGTTATAAATAATTATTATTAATATATAGCTTATATCGTCTTAATAATAATTAATTAATTAATAATAACGCAAATTAAACGAATAAAATTTTTATTTATTAAATATCGGGATTATTAATTATATTGTATTATATAACTAGTTATAGGCGTTTTAAAACGCGTATTACATTTTAATATAATCTGTCTACGGAACATATATGGTCCGATCAGAGGGAGCTTTTCCGTATATGGAGTGCTAGCGCACCCCTGCTAGCTGACAGATATAGGGATTATCAGTTATATTATATTTTATAACTAGTTGCAGGTGCTTTAAAACGCGTACTGCACTTTAATATAATCTTTTTACAGAACATATATCGTCTGATTAAAGGGAGCCTTTCCGTATATGGAATGCTAGCGTACCTTTGCTAGCTAACACACCCCCTTAACGCCTTAACGCAATCACGGTATTAACTATTACCATTTATTATTCCCTAAAGCCGTAACTATTTATTTTACTTTTTTTTCGGTAATTAAATCCTTTTAATTACTTAATTTTTTATTTAAAATAATTTTTAAAATCTTTTTCCGTTAATTTAAGTTTTCTGTAATATTTATTAATCCTAGTTACTTTTTAAAATTCTTAAAAAGTTCGCGTAATAAGGCCTTTATTAACCTATTAGCTAATATATTGTTACGGTAGGGCTCAAGTCAGGTATAACCAGTTTATTCCTATGGGATAGGGTCAGGACAAAACAGACTCTTGTCCCCTTATAAGGATAGATAGGGGCCTAGGGCCCTTATTTAGAATGAAGGTAATAAGGGGTTCAAGTAAGGAAAATGGGTTACATAAGGTATGCCAGCCCTAGGCTGCTAGGCCTGCTATGATAATTATCTTTCCCCTTTTTTATAATGCCGGCCCGGTATTATATATATATATATATATATAATAAGTAAGAATAATATCGTTAAGTAATATGTTTTTGTTATTATAATTTAAGCCATTTAAGGTAAGGTTTATTATATTTATAAATATATAAAATATTTTTAAATAACCGTTTTATTTCGCGCTTGTTTTTATTTATAATTAATTTAATTCCGTATATATGCATATAAATATTACTTAAATTCTTTTAACTTTTTAACTTTTTTTTCCTTTTATAAACTTAAATATCTTTTTTTTTTCTTTTTTTTTTTGCGTTCGTTAACGGGTTTTATATTCGTTTACCTTCCGGATTTAAATTATACGTTTTTTTCTTTTAATTCTTTCGTTTTTATATTAATTATTATACCTTTTAAATATTAGAACAACAAGATACGTAACTACCGTTATAATTTACGTTTTTATAACGTAATTTTTATTCCCGTTATTTACATATATTACCTTTATTTTAACAAAACCGAAAATATTTGCCGTTTTTACCTAATGTTTTTAAAGGTTTTTTATACGTTTACATTCCCGAATTCTTTGTTTATATTAACTAATTTAATAATTATAATATAAACAAACTTATAAGTTAATTCGCCCCTTATTCGCATTATCTGTATTAATATATCAGTTACTTTATAAATATTTTACAGTTATAATCTTTAATATAATCTGCTTTTAAAAGTTTATTAATTAATTAATTAAAATATTCGATTAATAAGGTAAAAACGAGGATAACAGTTTTATTTAAGGTACAATTTTTAACTAACGTATTTTTTTCGTTACTATTTAATAACGTTTTATTTAAACCTTTTTCCGAATACTTTTTATTTACCGGGTAAAATTTAACTTAACCGGTTAAATCGGTATTATTATAATAAGTTACTTTATTTTCCTTATCGTTCCGGATATAATTTATTAATATTTTATCAGTTCCAAATAATTCGTTGTAAGTATTAATTAATAGTTGCTGATTGCCGTACCCTCTTTTCTTTCTATTATATAACTTCCTTACTTTTAATTATAAATACTTTCGATATTTTAACGATTTTGTTCTATAATTAATAAAATTAACCTGCTGTTTAAAAAAAGGCCTACCGTCGCCAGATATTTTTACGTTTGTTACTTAAAAACTGCGGCTTTAATACTTAACTTACGGCCTATATAAGTTTATTTAAAAAATAAAAAATGTTTTTTATTATAGCGATAATATTTTTAATTTCGGTTTAAAAAATTTAAATAATAATAACTGTGTTATGACCAGAAGCTTTGGCCCAGTTGACAGACGGCCGGAGGTTGTGGGACAAATCTCCGAAGTGGACCCCCAGGCCCCCAGGGTACCGTAATGGGCTCGATGAGCTCAGGACGTCTGGTTGGACCCAAGGGGACATGGCGGGTCGAGCCAATCGAGCCGGGCGACGACTCGAGGTGGCTCGATGGGCTCGAGGGAACTTAACCACCAAAGGAAGGATAAAGCCAGGACGAGCCAGTTAAGCTAAAAGTAGCATATATACGTTCGTTATTTTTTTATAGTTTAGATAGTACCAGCTTATAATATAACTTAGTTACCCAGATTACCTTTAACATCTCCTATTATCAGACGTAATTATACTTTTAATCTATTATTCAGATTTCCATAATACTACTGCTAACATAAACCGTACGATTAGGGTTTAATAGTTGGTTAAGCCAGTCAGCCGTCATAAACTGGGATAATAAGCTAGTTCGTTTCGTTATAAATATGCAAAATTTTTAATTTAATGCGGTAAGATTTTAAAATAATTTCGAATTTATAAAAAAATAAGTTCGATTTTTAATATTATAATTAAAATGGCATAATTCGTATCATTTTTTAGGGTAATTCTATAGGTTTTTCAAAACGGTATTATAAACGTTTCGGTATTTTTTAATAATAATAATATTTTTATATAGTTATTATTTAATTATTTAATTTATTTTATAATTTCGAATTAACGAAATAATTTTTTGTTTCGTTATTTTTATCGTTAATAATATTTGGTTACAACTTTTTAAACTTTTTACATATCTTCGTTATTAATTTATTAATTATATTCGAAAAGTTAATTTATTTATTTTATTTCGTATTATAATTATTTTTAAGAAATACGTTAATTTTAACGTTCTTAACCTTTTATTTAGCATTTTTTTAATTTAAATATTATTAATAAATATTTAGTTTTAATTATTTAAAACTTTAATAATTAAATTAAAGAAAATAAAGTATAAACGGTTATATTATTAAAAAAGAATTAAGCGATATATTTAAAACCCGACTTTATTAATAACACAAAATAATTTAATATCTTTAAAAGTTAACCTTTAATACTTAATCCTTAAATTCTTTATTAATAACTTTATTATTTATTTTATTTTAAAGGTAAAAGGTTTATGCTTATTATTATAATATTTTTCGTACGTTTTAGTTACCTTTCGTTATCGTTCCCTTAATTCTTTTCAGACTTTTTTCAACTTTTAAATTCTGGCATATATTATAAAAATCCCTATTAAAATACCTTAATTTTCAAAAAAAACTCTTAAATTTAGATTTATATTTATATAAAACATTAAAAAAACCTTTTCAATAATATTATTAATTCTAAAATTAATTACAAAAAATGCTTCGGGTAATAATTTAAGCCAGTTAATTATTAGTTTCCAATAAAACAATAAAAATAATATTCGAATATTTAACTTATTTTTTCCGTTTACTTATCGGTTTAGAAATAAAAAAAATCGAAAATTTCTACTTAACCTTAATATAATAATAAAAATTTCCCTAAAATATATTAATAAATATTAAACCTTTATTAAAAATAATTATTATAAAGGCTTTATAATAGTATTTAATTTTTCGACAAAATAATTTTACAAACTTAATATTAATAATAATAATAACGATTACGAAAAAAAATATTATCTTTATAAATCGATTTATTATTATTAAAATAATATTAACCTTACGGCCTTAATACCAAATTAAAAGTAAGTTAATAATAAAATCCATAATTAATCTTTTCTTAATAATAGAAATATAAATAACGTTTATAACTGGCTAAAAATCCGGTAATATTTGATTTTAATTTTAAAATAAATAATATAATCCTTAATATATTTTCGTACGTTTTTCTTTTAAATTTAGCCGAAAATATAATTATTTAATTCGTTATTAAAGTTTTTTTATAATAAAATAACCAGTAAAAAGGTTATTATAATATATTTTTAAAATTTAATAATAAACGGCCTTTTTATATAAAATATATAATTAATATTTTTATCTAATTAATTCTTTAATACCGATATTTTATTAAGAATACATAAATATATTATCCGCAAATCTTTTTTGAAATTATTTATACGCGAAATTATATTTTTAGATTATGCGAATAAAAGTAAAAAATATTTTCGGAATCCGTAATTAAATTGGGTTTTATAACGTTACTATACTTTTTAATTTAATTAAGCCTTAATTAGTTATTTACGCCCGTTTGTACGTAATTATTTAAATTAAAACCATCCGCTTTTCGGACGACTTTTTTATAAAAATAACATTAATTAATATTTCCGGTTCGGAATATATTAAAGATAATTTAAATCTACTGTTAATTTCCTTTCGAACGTAAATAATAATATTAAATTCTCCGCCCTTTTTCCTATATAACTAAAACGTTTCGAAATTATTTAAACCAAATTTCGTTTTCTTAATTAATATTTAATTATAAAATAGAAAAATATAAATGATATACATTACCGCGCTTATTTATTATTAGATTCCAAAATATTTATAAAATTTTAAAAGTTTAAATAATTTAACTTAACTTTTACGGTATATTTGTTATTTTATAAATAATAACGTTAATATTGAAAATTCTTTATGATAATTATTATTTCCTAATCGAACGTTTTATAATTTAGCTTTATATCGTTAAATCTTTAAAACCGAAAAGTAATTAAGTATTATTTTCTTTAATTATTTCTTTATAATAAAGTTCCAGATATAATATATTTTAAAACGTCCGTTTTTATTAATATTTACTTTTTAAGGTCGAAATATTTCTAAAAAGTACCTTATTAAATATAGCCATAAATCTTTTAAAAACCTCTTTGGTTAACGGATCGAAAAACCCTTATTTCGCTTTTTTTTTAACATAAATTTTTTTAAGTAACGAATTAAAAAGATTTTAATTTATAAAAACATTTTAATAAAACGGCGGTAAGAATAATAAAATTTTATAAATTATTATATAATCTAAATAAATTCAGATTCCGGTTATTATTTAATGGTTTTTATTTTATTAAGGTTTATAAAAATTCCGTTTTTTAAAATTATATATTTAAAAACTTTAATTAAAAGTTAATAAAATTAATATTTAAAAACTTTCGCATAAAGGTCGGCATTTTATAGCTTACCAAAAATGGCCCATTAATGTTGATATATTCGAATGCCTACGTTCAATTAAGCAACAAGGGCTTCTTGTCAGCTAGCAGGGGTACATTAGCACCCCATATATAGAGATATCTTTCTGATCGGAACATATATGTTCCGGGACTAGATTATTATAAAGATCAGTACGCGTTACGAAAACGTACGTAATTAACCATTTAATATAACATAACTAATATCCCTTATATTTAATAATTAAAAGTTTTATTCGCTTAATTTATACATATATCTATTAATTAGCTGTTATTAAGACGATATACGTTATATATTAATAATAATTATCTTTATATATTTTAATAATAATAATAGCAACCGTACCGTTAACGTTTTCAGTTATTTATAAAGAACCTAAAAAATAGGATCGTTTTAAAGGCAATTCCGATTTAAAGCGTAAACGTTTAATATATGAGATTATTTCGATCTTAATTAAAATATTTTATAGTTTATTAAATTTACGAAACCTGATATAATTACTTACCCAAAAAAACGATTTTATTAAACAACGTAAACGACATAAGCGACCAGTTTATCTGCCGAAATCATATACGTTAAAAAGGCCGATTAATCGGGTTACTTAATAAATACGTTTAAGATAACGACGGAAGGTAAATAAATTTATATTTAGGACTTTTTTATATATATTTATTAAAACCGGAAATATATAAATTTCTATAAACATATTGGCAATTTTACGAAATAGGTTTTAAAATCTATATTTTTAACGATTAAAGAAATGAATCTTTTTCCAGAAAAGAATTTACGAAAATAATACGTTAATTTAGTTAAATCCGGTAAGGTATATAATAATAAGTTTTTAATTAATACTTAACAGAAATACCGGAAACGGTTAAAGTAAGCTTTAAATTTTAAAAGAATTAAACGAATAAATTATAAAATAGTAAAATATTATAATTTAAAAATAACGATATAAAATATTAAAAATACAAACGACGATTATATAGGTTAACAACTTATATATAATATTGGTTTTTATTATTAGGATTTAAATAATAATATTTTAAATAATAAATAATAAAAACATTAATAATAATACAATTAATTATTAAAAAATAATGATTAACCTTTTAGATTATTAAAATATAAAATATTTATAACTTACGTTAAAAAATATTAAAGTAACGTTTTTAGCATTTTACGAGATACTTATAGATTTTTTAATTAGGACGATTTTAATTAAGAAAAAATTAAGGATATTAACCTTTAACCCTAAAAAAGAACCTCCGGTTATAAGTCGAAACGAAATAACCGTAAAAGTTTTTATTCGGACCGAAACGGTAATAAACGAAAACGTTAAAAGTTAGATACATAAGTGTTATAGTATAGGAACAGGGGTTCCTGTTTTGGGAGAAACCTGTCCTTGGAGGTCTTTAAGGGAGGCTCCGACTGGGTAAACCTCGGGCAGGGAGAAGCTTGGCTTCCCCGCGCCAAGGTTTAAGTGATCTAATGGATTTAGGTGATCTAAGTGATTTGGGACTAGATTACGTAGATTATATAATGAAATGGGGCGGGACAGAGTCAGTTCTAATCAATACGAAATTAAAGAGAGTGTTACGAGTGAGCCCAGGGTTCTGGAGAAAATCGAAATTAATGCAATTAATCTGGTATTAAAACCAGTTTATTTAATAAATAATAAGTAAGGATCTAAATGGTAAATATCTTAAGGTTACGTCTGGCAAAAAAAGCTTTTAAAAATATATAAGTAATATTAATTAATTAATTAATAAATCCATATTTTAGGCCTTATACTCTATACCATTTTAACCTTCTTTTTTTAAAATAAAATCGTTTTCGATTTATTTTAAAAATTAAATAAAAATTTAACGCGATAATTCCAAACGCTTTAAATAAATTAAACATATATAAATCCAACCGATTAATTAATTTAACGCTTATGTAACTTATTTTTTAATATTTTTAACTTAAAATTTCGTCCTTTACGTTTTATTAAATCCTTCCGTTATTTAACCTTTTTCCGTCTTTTTTAAACTTTATCCTCCGATAACTTTTTAACGATTAATATTTTATATTTAAACCAACCTAGCTATTTTTAAAAAAAATAAAATTCGGACTTTCGTTCCGTATTTTTAAAAGGATTTTTTACTTATTTATATAGTATAATATACTAATTACGAACTATAATTTTTACGCGTTAATTACCTAAAGCCGGTCGAATTATATATTTTATGTTAAAAATTAGCTTTTTAGGTATCGGATTAGGTTAAATAATTTTAAAAACCGAAAGTTTAGTCGGAATAAATAAGGAAAAGGATATAATTATATTAAAAAACTTTATAATTCGTTATCGAAGCTAATTAATAAAAAGAATTAATAAAAATTTAAGTATTTTACGTATTTTATAGAATAATTTCCTAATATTATTAATAAATCGAAATCGTATAAATTAAGGTTCGATAACAAAAAGTTTTTCCGGAAATTAATCGGTATCGGATTTATTATCCTAAATTTCGGCTAATAAGAATAAAAATTTTCCGGGTTAATTTTTTACGTTCTTTTTAACGTCGAATTTTGTTAGTTTTAAATTAAGGTACCCTTTAATTATATTAATTATTTCGGTTTTTATTTAACTTTTTTTTATTCGATCGTCTTAATTATTAAATAATTCCCTTATTACGTAAAATTACGGATAATAACATAAAATGCATAATTAATCTATAAGCCATAAATATAAAAGCAAACCTGGGTAGGTATTATAACGATCGTAATACGGGTAAGGGGAAAGTTACCGAAATTAAATTTATCTTACGCTTTTCGATATAATCGAAACAACCGTTAAAAGCGTTTAAGATTTAGATAAGTATTAAATATTAAAAGTAAACGTTTTGATCGGATATATAATATCCCGATCCAGTAACTTATAAGGGTATCGTTGGTACGCAGTTTTATATGGGTAATAATCCAAATATATTTTAAATTTTTCGACTGGATTTAGTTTTCAAATTAATTAAGAATTAATCTAATTTTACTATTACCAATTATTCGTCCGGTTTTTAAAATAATAACCATATATTTTTAAGGTACCTTATAAACGATTATCTGGATTAAGGTAATAATATATTTAAAACGAAAAAAAGTATTATTTGTTATAATTATAAAAGTACGCCATAACGGCGCGGTTATTAAATCACTCCAGTCTTTTATTATCTAAAGCAGGGGTAAAATAATCTTTTTTTATAGACGTCGATTATTTTATTATAAAAGATAATAAAAATAACCCAATTAAAACAGTATTTAAAAACAGCTAACTTAACAGGATAGGGAGTAATATTATTATTATATATTTTTCGAAATAAACGTATTATATTATTTTTTCCCTATATAAGTATACTAGTTAATAGGGCAAATTTTCCAAAATTTAAAGTATTTACTTTTTTAGAACCTTTTTTTTATTATATATAATACGCTTTTCGAACAATAATATAATAACGACTTATAAATTAATTAAAAGATACTGGTAAAATAAGGACGGTATTTAATAATTTAGGAAGGGCATTAATAACGGGTAAGAGATAATTCGTAGTATATAAATGTATATATATATATATTAAAGTATGTAGATATAGGTAATTTTGATATTAAGGTTGGGAGTTATATAAGAATGGGAATATATTAGGAAGTAATAACGTATTATGCGAGTAATTAATTAAATATTTCCAAAATTAATGCATTAATTTTCTGTTCAAAAAAACCTTATACGCCGAAAGAATTTCTAAAAATTCCATCCGATATTAAATAAAAAAAGGAAAAAAGTAATCGCTATAACGTTTTTTAATTAATCGCATATTTTTCGATTTTTATATCCGTACTTTTTTTATAACTTTTTTCGTTTATAATTATATTAATTTCCTTTTCTAAATTATACCAATTCTAAGGCTTTTTATATATCTAAGCATATTTTTAATTATTCTTATTTTATTAATTAATTTAATTATAAGTTTTCGTTAACCGTTAAATTTACGTAATTCTTAAGGTTCTCGTAATAATACAAACCTAGATAAATTAGTTAATTTTTAAAAAAAATCGTTTCTGGAATTATATCCCAATTTTAACAGTTCTTTTTTAGTTTTTAGTAATCCTGTACCGATCGGTTAAAAGGTTACCTAAAATATACAAAACCTAGATCTTATTTTTGCCTAACGTTAAATATTATTAACAGCTTTTAATACCTTAATATTTTCCTCGGCTGCATTTCGTCGTATTAATTAAATTCTAGGTATTAATCGTTATTTTAAACCTTTTATTAATTTTAACGATATCCGCAAATTTAATAACCTTATATATTATTAACAGCTTATTTATAACCTAACGTTTTTTTTTAATACCGGTTCCGTAATATTAAATACGATTAATATTATATGCCACCTTATATTCCGGTAATAAATAATCCGTAACTTTTTAAGCCTTATTTTTTTCCTTTTTAAAAAAAGGTACGTTAAACGATTAAAATAAATCCTAACCTTAGGCCTAACCTAATTCTCGGTATTATTAAGTAATTATCCGGTGGTCGTCGATCAGTATCCGTAATACCTATTTCTTTTAAAATACTTCCGCTTCGTAATATTACGATAAAATCTTTTTTAACGGCTTTAATTATTTAAGCGGATAATCGTATTAATAATTATATCCTAAGGCTTTATATTAATATTAAAATATTACGTTTTTTCGTATTATTTTTAATTATTAACGGAACGTAATAAGATTTTGGAATAATTATAATAACATAAAATTCGTACTTTTTAAATATATCGAAATATATATCTTTATTACCTTTATTACCTGGTTTATATTAATCGTTATTAAATATTTGAAATTATGTCCATCTTTTTCGTTAAAGGTTTAATTAAATGTCGGTATATACGTTAACAAATTAAAAGTAAAAATTTCTGGGTTACCGTAAACGTTTAATCCGATATAATTAAATTTTTCCAAACTAAAAATAAACGGTTTTATTTAATTTTTATCAAAATCTTTCGAACCGGTTTTATTAATTTATTTATGGCATTATTTGCTAAAAATCTTTAATATATTACCGGTTTATTTATCCAAATATTTAACGTTTTTAATTTTATACTTTATAAACTTTATAAACGGTAATATAAAATATCGGAAAACCTTAATTAATGCGGTATATTTCCTTTTTACGGGTATTAATTAATTCCGGATTTTTATAAAAAATTTTATAATAATTACGTTAGGTTTATTAAAGATTATAAATATACCTTTCGTAACGATCGGTTTAAAATATTTAAGGTTAATTATTTTCGGTTTTTATAAATTAAGGAAAATATTTGTAATAATACTTATTTAATAATTCGAAAGTTTATTAAATAATAACTCCGGAGAAAAGTTAAAAATTATATTTCGGATTTTTAATATTAAATATTTATTATTCGGGGGATTAATTATAAGTAACGGAAAGTAAACGTTATTTATAATAATGGTTAGTATAATTTTAAAGGGATTAAAAAAAACTTTTTTTTTTATATTTTAGTTATTTTTAATTAATTTTATTAATTTTTTTCGTTTATTAAATCGATTTGTTTTAGTTATATTTCCGTCGTTTATAATTACGTAGCTTTCGAATCGACCGTTAGGTATGTATATTTTAATATTTATCCTTATAAGCTTTAAGGTTTTAAGTTGCCAGTCGTTTAGTGGCTCGATATTTATAGCGGTTAAAATATTTAATATCGTATCGTTAAATTAATTAATAAACGGTTTCGTCCAGTTATTTTTTTATAAATTAACCGGCTTTTAATATCCCTTTTTATTTTTTATAAATTATTTTAATTTATTAATAGGAAAAATATTTTATAATTTCGTTCTATTAACTTCCTTTAAATAATAAATATTTCGATTAATAATATTATTAATCAGATACGGGCTAATTTAACGGTATTGTAATTTTATGTTTTTAAATATATTAATATATCGTAATATATTATATAATAATACCAGGTTATTTGTTTTTAAAGGTTTATTTTTTTCCGTATTTTTTTGGTTTATAAGCTTAATAACCTTGCGATATTGATTAATAATAACCTTAATAATCTTGGTTACGTTTTTAATTTTCCTTTCCAAAAGCCGAATCCGTTACGCGATTAAATCTTTTTTCGAAATATTAAGGTCCTAATTTATAATGCGCCATATCGGCAAAACTATTTCGATTAGTAAAAGCGCTTTTTATCCGTATATTAATTTATAAAAGTTAAAGCCGTAATTTTTTATAATGGTATTATTAACGAAAACCATTTTAAGTAAAAGTTTGGCTTATTTTTTGCTAATTTTATTTATCGCTTTTATTAAATTTTTAACGATTAGGATATGCCCTTTTTCGATTAGGCCTTATTACTAAGTAACGTACGCGGTTTTAACTTTTTGCTAAATCCCGAATATATTATAAGTTTTAATTATTTTGCTTTTATTTTCGAAACTTTTATTAATTTTCCTCTTAATCGGAATACCGTACCGGTAAAAAATATGTTCGTCCAAAAAATTTTTAATAGTTATTAACGTAATTAAACGTAAGGCCTTTATTTTTAAATAGTTAGATAACTTGCACCTAATTTTAACCGTAATTTTATAACCGTTATCTGTAAGTATAAATTATATATCGATTATTTAAATAATAATTATGTTAATAAGTTACAAAAATCCATAAGCTTTTTCGAAACATCGATCGGTTATTTTCTAATATTTAACATACGTAAATATTACCTTCCGAATATGGCAAAATATTCCGCATTAATAATATAAAGTTATTATGCGACGATAAGTCGAATTTCGCCCTTTATGGCCGTAATTTTTATAATATTACCTAATTACCGTAAAACGTTTTTGTTTAAAGTTAATAACCTTACGGTTACCGTACCGTTTATTTATTTTACGCCAAAAAATTCCGTTTTAAATAAAATATTTTAAAATTTTTATTTTAAAAATTACTTTTTTTTAAGGTTTTACGAAAGCGATTAGGAACTTTTAATATCGTTAAAAACTTTACGTATTTTTGTAACTTTTTAAACCAGTTTTTAATAAAAAGGTTTTACCTTATTTCGGAAGGTATTAATAATATTCCAATTAAGATAAAATTAAGCCGAATAATATTTAGCTGGATATTAATAAAATCGTCGACTTTTTCCTTTTATTAATTATCCGGCGCGTTAAAAACTTTAGGTAACTTTTGGAACAAACCGTTTGCGGTTAAATTTTTTTTATCGGAAATATATTTAATTTCGAAATCGAATATTTTTATTTAAGTAATTTAATAAATAACCGTAATATTAAATAAAAGGTTTAAGAAGTTATTAATTTAATTAATTAATATTTTAACGTTAATTTTTAATAAAAATTAAATATTATAAATATAATTCCGGAACCTTTTTAAAATCTTAAATATAATTCGATATTTTAATTTATTATTATTATAATTTAATTTAATATCCTTTTAAATACCACTTTTATAATATACGGGGTAATTAATTCCATTAATTAATTAACCAAAAATACCTTTATAGTTAACCTTACTTACGTTAGTTTTTATAATACTTTTTTTTATATCGGGGTTATAATTTAAAGTAATTAAAGTCGGGATTATCGTAAGTTTTTTGTTAAGGTTTTTATTATTAGGTCTTAATTAAGGCCCCAAATAAAAAATTATTTTTCCGAAGCAAATTCGTAAAAAATTTAACCTTTAAAGCATAATACGTAATAAAAATTCGGTAATAAACGGTAATATTTAAAAAAGCCCTAATCTTTAAAACGTTTTTATATAACTTAATTTCTAGGATTTTAATTATTTTGGTAATATCGGGTCGGCAACCAATTAATCTGTAAAAAAGTTTAATTATAACGGTAATTTTTTTAATATTATTAAAACTTTTTCATATTAATCAAAATTCCGGTAAGTTCGTAATTAAAAAATGTTTTGTTTATGTTAACGATATGTTTATAAACAAACTTCCGGATTTTTAAAAAAAAATTTATTATTATATTTAATTTTTAAGCTTTTAATACCGATATTATTAACGAATAAGCATATTATATCGGGCATTAAATTATTTAAAATTTTTCTTATTATGCGATAAAAGTAAACTATAAAATTAATAATCCCTTAAAATAAAGTAATTCTTTTTAAAAGTTTTAACGGTATCGAAAAAATCGTATAATTTTTACTAGCTAGGGCTAAAATAACCTAATCGTAACCGGAAAAAAAATCCATTAAAATTACCAAAAAATATATCGCAAAATTTACGGAAAATTCGTTATAATTATTTAGTATAAACGTATTTCTTAAGGTAATTATATTTAACTTTATCGCGGAATTAATTAATCGTAAGCTGTTATTTTTTTTTTCTATAAGGAACCAGGTATTTTTATACGCCGTATAAAACTATTTAAATATACTTTTTTAAATTCGGATTTGCAATATGTCGATCAGTTTATTTTTTATGCTAGCTGGTATAATATTACCCCCGGCTTATTATGCCTTATAAAAGATCGTCCGAATTTCGTAATCTGGTATAATATATTATTTAATTTTGCCGTATTTTTTTTAATTTTAGGTTAAAGCAGCCTTTTTTCGATATAATATCTTTTTTAAAAAAAAATTTTCCGTACAAATAAACTTATTACTTAATTAATTAAAAATAATTTTAATTTTTTTATCAGTAAATCGAATACCTTACGGCATATTAACGAATTTAGGAAATAAAACGGTTAATAAATGCCAGATTTATTAGGCTTTTTTCCGGACTAATTAATAATTTGTCGTATTTTTTCTAGTTCTTTAATTTTTTAATCGGAATTTCCAAATAATATTAATTTATTAGGCGGTATATCGTTAATAGGAACTATTTTTTTCCATTTCGGCTTATATATAATATTAATTTGTACCGATCGTTTATTATTAATCTTATCGCATATTTTATTTTACAAAATTCCGTATAAAATATATATAAATTCCTTATCGTTAAATTAACCTAAAATAATATTTCTGGGTTCCAGTTAATTACTTATAGCTTTTTAAATAATTACCGGGTCCCCTTAATATAAATATTATTAATCGAAAAAATATAAAAACACGTAAAACGTTTATTTACTTTTTTGCTTTTAGGCCTGCTTTCGTTAATAAAACGGTTTATAGGTTTACCAGCTACTTTTTTTTTGGCTTTTTATCGGTACGGATATTGCGAATAACTTTTCCGGCTGGAATTAATAAAATAATAATCTTTATCGAACCGAATTCTAAAATCTCTTTTATTATTTTAAGGTCCATATTAAGTATTATTTTCGATTTGGTTATAAAATTAAATTCAAAAATTAATAATTACGTAACATAATATTTATCGATAATAAATAAAAAAAATAATAATTAATCGGCCGGTTAACCAAACGGAAACCTTAATTATATCTTCGAAAAAAAATCTTTTTTAAAAATTAAAACCTATAAATAATATACAGGTTTATAGCATAATTAATCCGTATCGTTTAACGTATAATATAATAATAACGTTAAATTCGGCTTTAATATCGATAATTTTATTAATTAAATCCTTATTACTTTTATAGTTTATTCGAATTATTAACTTAAATAACGGAATAATATATTCGGCTAGATTATATTATTAAACAGATAAAATATTAACTTCCTTTTAATTTTTTATTTTATAACCGATATTTATAATAAAAATCCTAACGGATTTTTTCGGGTTTAAGGCCTTTAATCCTTATATTTTAATTTCGGTTATTTTAATCGTTTCTTAATTTTTACGATTAAATACTTTTAAAATTTTAATAGTTATAAAGTTTTTAAAAACTTTACCAAAATTTCAGTAAACTTTAATTAATTCGGATTAGGTAATTTTAAACTTCCTTTTAACATTTTTTTAAATCTTTTTTTCCCAAAATTTAACTATATATTTATTAATTAAATTTCCATATATAAGGATATTATTAATTTAAATAATATTATTTAATTTAAAGGTATTAATAAGTATCGGAAAAATATTATTTATCTAAATACCGATTTTTATATTATAAAAAAAAGGATTTTCGTATATTATATTATCTTCGTTAATTTTTATTTCGGTTTTATTTTTTTTTTACGTTTCCGAATTTTTTTTTTCCTTTTTAAAACGTTTGGTTAATATAATACTAATAAACATAATCGGCTAATTAAAATTATCAATTTCCAAAATTCGGACTTCCTTTAAATATCGGGTACCTTTATTTTTAACAAGATCGTTTTATAACTAATTACGTAAAAATACCTTTTTATAAAACGGTTTTCCGTCCTAATTAACGAAATAGGTTATGTTAATTTCGGTTACGTTAAGTTAATTAATATCGGTTTTTTATTAGTTTGGCTTTAAAATCGTAATATATTTCGGAAATTTAACTGGATTATTAATATCCTAATCGGAATTAATTAATAAATTATTTACGTTACGGAAAATATCGTCTTACCGATTAAAATACCGTATTTTTTCCTTATATCGAACAGGAAAAGCTAACGAACTATAAATTCATTTTAAAATCTTTTTTAAATCGGGATTTGTTATTTAATCGCCTAATTCTTTAGCATTTAAAGGAATTAAATTATATCTAATATCGCTTTATCTTTAAGGGTTTTAAGAAAAATAATATATCCGTCGTTAATAAGCAAAATTAATCCGGTAATTTTTATATTAATAAATAAACAGTATTTTTATATATTATATCTTAATTTTTGGCAAAATTAATAAATACCTTAATTAAAATTATTATAACGTTTATTTCGGCCTTAATAACCTTTTTAGTAACCTTTTCGTTCTCGGTATTTATTTCGTTTATAATAAGGGTTATATCGATTATATTTATCCGGTTAAAAATTAATTATATTAATCGACGGATTTATACTATATATTTGGGCCTAAGGTATTTTTTATTTAAACGGAGCGTAATATTATAAAATCCGGAAAACTTTTCGATTTCGTATTTTTTTTTAAAGGTTTTAAAATTTTGAATTTATCGTATTTATATAATCTTCAAATCCTAAAAAACGTTAATAATTTTAAATATTTAATTAGTTTGGTTAAGTGCCGTTTATTATAAAAACGGACTTTTTTAATAAGATTATTTGATTTATTAGGTCGAATAAAACCGGTTTTTATTTTTTCGGCTAAGGTTAAATCGGATATTTATTTAAGGTCGTATACGGCCTTTATATTTAAAAAGCCCAGCTTTATTAATAGCCTAGTTCCTAATTAATAATTATATATTGTTATAAATTATTACGTATAAATTTTCGAACTTTATGGACGAATTATTAAAAATTCCTTCGAAATCTTTAACGGATATACTTTTTAATAGACTTTCAGTATATTTATTCTTACTGGCTATTTTCCTTTTTAGCATGGATTTTTTAATAATATTTCGTACCTTGGTAACGTATTTTAAATAATAATCGTATACTTAATTAGGTTTTTAACGTTAAATTTATTTCGTTAAAATCCTTAATCGATTTCTTGCCGTCCGAATTTGCTTAAAATTTTATAATTTAAAATTTTTAAAATAATTTAAATAGCCTTATTTTAATCGGTAATTTTATTAAGGATAACTTTAATTCGGTCCTTTATAGCAAGGTTATTAGTCCAGTAAGGTACCTTATTAATTATTTTAATTTCGGAAAACTTATACTTTTTAAATAATTTGGTAACTTTTTTAAGTTAATTTATAGTTCCGGTATTTAAAAAACGAAAATTAAGGAAAACGGAAAAGTCCGAAACGATTATAAAAAACGAAAATTTGTTTATAATATCCGTAAAAAAATCGAATTTTTATTAATTAATCGTATCGAAAAATAAAACGTTTAATATAAGTACCGTAAAATTTATAAATAACTTTAATAACCTTTAAGCTAATATAAGGTTTCGTTTTTTAAATACGTTAATTACGATATTAGGCTTTACTTTAGTATTTATATTTTTAGCTGGTTCTGGAAATCCGGTTTAATTATTATTATTTTAAAATTTAATTTTATTAATCTTATTATTATAAAGATTTTTTAATAATCGGTATTAAATAATCGTATTTAAAAAAAGGTTCGAAAAATTAAAAAAATATAATGTTAACAGTAATTTATATTATAAGTTTTAAAACTGGATAATAATTTCGGAAAATTTCGATAAATCTTTAGCAAATTTACCAAAATTTATTTTAAATTAATTAATATTACCGGTCCTTAAATTATTTGGGTTTCGAAAAATTACCTTAAATAAAATATATTTAAGCATAAAATAAATAATTATCCGCGATAATTATTTTGGATATATTTTCCTTTTCTTTCGAACCTAAAAAATAAGCAACCTTTTTTTCTTTACCATTTATCCGAATATTTCTATTCTAATTATCGTTACGTTACTAATTATTTAACTACGCTTTTTCCAACTTATTAATTAATATTTCCATTATTAACTTAACCGTTATAATATTTAAGTTTAATAAAGAAATAAATCCCAAATAATATTACTTATTAATAACCAGATAAGATATTACCTAATTAATACCAAAAAGGTTTAAAATATATCTTATAACGTTTCGTACCTAATTTTGTATTATATTAAAGGGCATTATTCTTTTTTCGATACTTTTTTTTTTATATATAAAATGGATAATTTTATAACCTTATTCCTTTTTCTGTTCGTATTTATTATTCTATCTATATCGTTAATTTTATCGTCTTTTTACTTATTTTAATTAATTTAAATCTTAATAATTACGTTATTAATAACGTAATTTTAACTTTTTTCATCCTTATTAATTAAATTATATAATTTATTTTATTACGTATTTTTTTTGTTAATATATATATCGATCCGAATTACGTAATCGGTCCAGAATTTAAATAATTAATCCATTTTCCGAAACCGGTTGCTTATATACGGTCGTATTTTTTTACCGTCGTCTAAGTTAAATTATTTTCGTATAAAGCCTTAATTTAATAACTTTCTTTTATTAATCGTTTAAAAGATAACGTTATTATCGTAATAACGGCCGTTAATTATATACCGTTTAAGTTATCGTAACCGTAACCATAATTATAATCGTAATCGTATATAATTATTATATACTTTCGATTAAAATTTTATTTATTTCGCCTTATAATCGAAAGATCGAAAATTATTTCGGTTGTTAATTAAAGCCAATTTCCTTTTTTTAGTAGCCAGATAAAATGGGACGGAATAAAGTTAGTTTTAATTAATACGAAATTAAAGAACGTATTACGAATAAGCCTAGGGTTCTGAAAAAAATCGAAGTTAATGTAATTAATCTAGTATTAAAACTAGTTTATATAATAAATAATAAGTAGGTATTTAAGTGGTAAATGTTTCGGGGTTGCGCCCGGCGAGAAAAGTTCCTAAAAATATATAAGTGGTGTTAACTAACTTATTAGTGGACCTACATCCTAGGCCCTGCACCCTGCACTATTTTAATAAATCAGACAGATTTACGACATATTTACTTGTTAAAATTAGATATATAACGGACGGTTTCCTATATAGATAGCCTTTATTTCATTTCGTTTTTTAGCTATTAATTTAAGCTTTTTACTAAAGGTAACTATACCGGTTTTAGTTAAGGGAAAAATCTGCAAATTTTTTTAACGAATATCTTATTTATTGTGCTATTATTACCTGCAAATTAAGAACCCCATTTCGGATATTGCTTATACCTTTAGGTAGATGTATAACAGGTTCGTTATATTTTAATAGCTTCTTAATTAATAGCTAACGAATAATTTAAGGCCCAGTTAGGCATAAGCTTTTTTGAACTTAGTAAAAACGATATTACAGAACGACGTTTAGTAGATAAATAATAATTTACCCCCTATTAAAAAAGTTCTTTAGTTAATTAATAATATGGCATTTGCGACCCTTAGAGCTCAGGGCTAAGAAGATTCTTCTTTTTCCCAACAGCAACCTACCCCTGCCCTTAAGGAATCCATTAAAGTCCGGCCTAAAAAGTTAGATCAGAAAAAGGAAAAGGTCGAGAAGAAGCGTGGCGTAAAGGTCGAAAAAGGAAAAAAAAAAGGAGTTTATAACTGTTACAGTACAGGAACAGGGGTTCCTGTCTTGGAGAAACCAGCCTTTGGAGCCTGGCGCAGGCTTTAGGCGGCTAAACTTCGGAGGAGAAAAAAGCTTAGCTTTTCCTGCCAAGAACTAGGTGATCTAGGTAATCTAGGTAATCTGCCAGATTATATAGATTACATAGATTCCAGGTATACTTATTAAAATTCGAAATGGATATATAATAATTAATTTCCTTTATAGATAATACCTATTTAATTTCGTTCCTTAATTATTAATTTAAACTTTTAACAAAAAATAATTATACCGTTTTTTAATTAAAAAAAAATCCGTAAACTTTTTTAACGAATATTTTATTTATTACGTTATTATTACTTATATATTAAAAACTCTTATTTCGGATATTATTTATACCTTCCGGTAAATATATAATAAGTTCGTTATATTTTTATAATTTTTTAATTAATAGTTAACAAATAATTTAAGACCTAATAAGATATAAACTTTTTTAAATTTAATAAAGACGATATTATAAAACGACGTTTAATAAATAAATAATATATTTAATTTCCGTTATTAACTAATAAAAGATTAATAACCGAATTAAATAATTTACCCCTTATTAAGAACGTTTTTTAATTTATCGATAATATGGTACTTATAACCACCAAAGTTAAAGGCTTAAAGAAGTTTTCTTTTTCTTAATAACAATTTGCCCTTATTTCCAAAGAAATTATCAAAATCCAGCTTAAAAAATCCGACCAAAAGGAAAAGGAAAAATTAAATATAAGAATTAAAAAAAAAGGGAATTTATAACTAATAAACGATTAGACCTTATAACCGAAAAAGTTATAAAATTTAGAAAAAAGAAAGCCAAATTCGCCCGATAGTTTAAAAAAAAAACCTTTATACATTTTTTTAAAACCATTCTTGATTTAAAAAACCCTATTTTTGTTTGTTTAATTACGACCGAAATGGAATTATACCCCTTTTTATTTATTATAAAAGGTTTAATATTAAAGGTTATAAATTTTTTACCCTTAAGCTTTATAATAAATCCATTAATATAAAAAGATTTCTGGTTAAGGCTAAATTTTACCTTAAATAGTACGAAAGTTTTTTAACGGAAAAGTACCAAAAAGTAATAACAATTTCGTAATTACTAATTAAAGAAATGTTCGATTAATTCGAATTTATTTTTAAAAATTATTTAATAAATTACTTTAACGATTACCTAAATATTAATAATTATATTTTTAACGATTATAAAACCTTTAAAAAACGAATATAAACCTTATTCGGAAATATAAATAAATAATAATATATAATTAAGTAAATATATAAATTTTAACAAATTACGTTAATAACTAAACATACGACGAAGTTTAATTATTTAACGATTATTTCCAAATTTCCATAAATGCATTATTTTTCTTTTAATATAACGGCTTAAAGTTTTAAATTAAGAATAAAATATTTAGGGTACTTAAGATAAGCCATTTTAAAAATTATATAAATAAGGTTATTATTACCGACCGACGTATTTTTAATCGGTATTTTAAAAAGAAAAGGACCGGCAAACGAAATAACGATAAACGTTTTAATAACCCAAAAGAATTAAAGCATAAATTTTAAAAAAAAGCTAATATTATTTTAACGGAATTTAAAAAAGATAAATCCAAAGTTAAATATTTTAATTATAATAAAAAAGGTTATTTTAAAAGCGAATATTACTTTTTAGCAAAAAAAAGGAATTTTAAAAAAAAAGATTTCCTAAGTTAAAAAAAAGGTTCGTACGGCGGAATAAGATATAAATAACGAGGAAAAAAATAAAAAATAAAATAAACTTTATTTCCGCCGATCAGGAATTTATTATTATTATAATTAATAGGGTTAAAAATAATAACCCAAAGTATAAAAATTATACTATTTACAAAAATATTACGGCCAAAGTTTGTAAATATTATCCAGGACGAATAGCTTTTAAGGTAATTATTACGCTAGGATATATTTGTTATTTTGATACAAAGAAATATAAAATATATAACCAAAACGGTTAATTACGAAAAAATTTCGGTAATTATAAATAATTATCCTCCGAAAACTGCATTTTTTTTCCGAATATATAATATATTTTAAACTTTTAATAAACGATTATAAACTTTTGTATTTTATTGCTTGTTATAATTAAAACTATTTTATTTATTAACGAATTAAAAAGGATAACGATTTTTAGCCAGAATATAACGAAAGAATATTTATAAAATTAAAAAGTAAATGTAAGTATATAAAAGTTTCCCGATGGCCAAATTACCTTAGGTTTTGTTATTTATACCTTAAATCAGAATAGAATCGGAAGGTTATAACGTAAAAATATTTATATTATTTATTAATATTATGTAATAAATACGAACTTTTAGCTATAAAAATGCCCTTTTTAGAAATTTATCTTTATAATTTTATAATTTACAAAATATAAAATTTAAGGAAAAGCCAGGAAAAAAGATAATCGTTTTTAAGTGCTAGTTTGATAATAAAAATGGTTTAAGTATATAAAAAATTATTATACCAAATATGCGGCTAGAAAAATATGCGAATAAAAACGTTTTTTAACATTTAAGGGATATTAGTTAAAAATTTATAAAAGCCTTCGGAAATAAAATGCCGAAAAGCCCTTATATATAAAACCTTATACGAAAAAAAAATTCGGTATTAAATGGAAATTTTAATTTATTACGGAAATAAAACATTTAACGTTATAATTAATTTTAAAACAAAAAAAATTTTTATTTCCTTTAAAATAATCGAAAAATATTAAATTTTTTTGGAAATATAAATAGTAATTATATAAATTACGTATAATTAATAAAAGTTTATTTATATATAATAACGGTTAAAACTTCCGAAAAATAAAGAAATTCGTAATTTAAATATAAAAATATTTAAAACGAATTATTTTCGATGTCGCGGACATTTCAGGAAACGATATTATTTTAAAAAGGCCATAAATTTATTTTAATAATTTACAGATTAATTAAAAAAATATTTGTTTTTTATAAAATAATTTTAAGAAAATATTTTATAATATTTGTTATATAATTAAAAAAGTTAAAATTATTAACCTAATAATAATAATACCTCCGGAATACCAACGATTTAAAAGGTTATTTAAAAAACGACCTAAAAAAGATTATTAAATTATAATTAAAAAAATTATAAACTTCTTATAAAAAAATATTTTACTTAAAATTTTATTAAATTTATTATATAAACCCTAAAAAAATTAAAACCTTTTAAAATTTTCTTTACGAAACTTAAAAAAAGGTTATATTTAAAAATCCGAATTATTTATAAGGTATTTAATTATATAATACCAAAAAATGGCAAAATTAATATTAATTAAGATAAAAATTTAATATACCGACAAATATATAATTATTAATAATTAAATAATATTATTATTAAAAATAAATATTCCTTAACGTTAATAAATATTATAAAAAAATATTAATAAAATTAAATAATTTATAACCTTAAATTTATTTAACGGTTATTATTTAATTCGAATAACTAAAAACGAAAAACAAAAAACCGCTTTTAAAATTATTTATAAATATTACGAATATAAGGTTATACCGTAAGAATTAATTAATACCTTAACCAGCTTTTAATATATATTTATTATTATTTTACGGAAATTTTTAAATAAATTCGTTTTTATTTATCTAGATAACATTTTTATTTATTTAAAAACTTTAAAAAAATATAAAAAATATATTACTTAAATATTAAAAACTTTCAGAAAAGTTAATTTATTAATAAACATTAAAAAAACGTTTAATATACTTAAAAGCTAAACTTTTTAAATTTTATTATTATTCCGGAATAAATTTAAATTTAAGATTTTAAATTAAAAACTATTAAAAACTGGTTAATCCTTAATAAAACTATTATTACTAATATCCATTAATTTTTAAGATTTACCGGTTACGTACGACCTTTGGTTCAAAATTACGGCAAACTTGCCAGCTTCTTAATTAAACTTACCATTAAAAAATACATTAAAAAAAATTCGAATTTTTAAAAAAAAACGAAAAAACCTTTTTAAAAGATTAAAAATAAAATTATTAACGCCCGCGTAATTAAATTACCAAACCAGAATAAAAAGAAACGATTTAAAATAAATGCTTTAAATTACGGCCTTAAAATAATTTTAAAACAATTAAAAAATAACGGAAAATGGTAGCTAATAACGTACTTTTTTAAAACTTTTAAAAACGTAAAATTTAAATATTTTATTTACGATAAGAAATTATTAATAATTATGTAAATACTTAAGGAATACGAATTATTTCTTAATAAAATTAAAAAATTATTTAATATTTATTTAAATTATAAAAGTTTTATTCGATTTATAATTATTTAAAAATTAAATAAACGTTATAAAAATTAAATAATATTCTTATTTAAGTTTAATTTTAAAATTTATTATATTAAAAGCAAAAAAAATATTTAAACGGATATTTTAAACCGAAAAGGAAATTAAATAATTAAAAGGAAACGATAAAAACCATTTATTATTCTGCGGCAAAATTTATATTTTCCGTTAATAATAAAAAGAATTTATTAAAAAGTTTTACGAAAACCCCTTATATAAATACTAAAAAATATTTAAAATTACTAAACGACTTTAAAAAATTTTTAATTTTCTAAAATTCTGTTAAATAATAAAATAAATAATTAAAAATTATAACGTTTATAATAAAATTAAGGTAATTTGCTATAAACCGTATAGCTTATTACAACTTATAAACGTACTTAATAAAATATAAAATATTATAACTTAAAATTTTATTATTAATTTCCTTATATCAAAAAACCCCGTTACTAAAAATAAGTACAATACGGTATAGATAATTATTAATAAATTTATAAAATATAGGTACTTTTTACCTTTTAAAGGAACCGTAATAATAAAATAACTGGCCTATATCTTTATCCGATATTATGTCGATAAGTACAAAATACCAAAAAAAAATTATTTTTAATTAAAATAAGTTTTTTATATTTAAATTCGGTATTAATTTTTTTAAGTAAATCGTTATTATGCTTAAATTCTCGATAACTTATTACCTTTAAACAAATAATTAAATAAAACGATTAAACCAGACCTTAAAATAATATTTTCGACATTACGTTAATATTAGCAAAATAATTAGGTTAAACTTTTATTATTTATATAAATAACTTATAATACGTCCGTTAACGAAAATATGAACATATTACCTTATATAATTATATATAAATATAACGTAATAATCTAACGACCAAAGCAATTAATACGTAAGGTATTAATTATTATTACGATAACCTTATAAACAGAAATAATAATAATAAAAATTAAATTAATATAAGTCCGATTATAAACTAAATTGCAGTTTTTGTAACAAAAAATAACCCAGTATTATAATAAAAAATGATTAAGGAACTAATTTTAACGAAAGGAAATAACATTTATTTATTACGCTAAAAATAAAACGTAACGTTAAACCTTTTTTAAATCAAAACGAAAAGTTTTAATAATAAACTTAATTTCAAAAATTTTGGTCCGTTTAAAATTAAAAAAATTATTCCAAAAACTAATTATATATTATTATTATTCAAAATTTTAAAAATATACCTTATATTCCATATTTCCTTAATAAAACTGGCCCTAAAAAACGCCCTATTTAAAAAAAATTTCGAAATCGAAAAAAACGATAACAAATATGAAGTCGAAAAAATATTAAACTTTAAAATAATCAAAAACAAAATCTAGTACTTAATTAAATGGATAAATTACTTACTTAAAAATAATATATAAAAATTATTTAAGTACTTAACGAATACGATAAACCTAATTAAGGATTTTACCGGCAAAATCCTAACCGACCGTTTTTAATCCAGCTAAAATCGTAAACGATAACGGTCCCTTATTTAAATCTAAGTTTTCAGCATTCTATTCGAAAAAAATAAACGCCTTTATTATAATATTTATCTTAAAAACAAATTACGCTTACTCCGCCTTTATACGACGCTACTTTTCTTCCACCTTTTTTTAATTTTCTTATTAATCCCGATCAAAGTTTTCCTTTAAAATGGTAACGGCCTTTTTTTTCAAAATGTTTTATTAAAAACGTAATTATTTTAAACGATTAAAAAAAATAATTAAAGCATTTTTTCCTTACGTTACTTTTTTTATAAACGATTATATTCCTTCTTAATTTTTGCCAAAAAATTTATTTCCAGTACGTTATATATTAAGCGTTAATAATAAATATAATAGTTATAACTTAAAATACTTATTACGTAAAAATATTCGGTTTTTTTAAGATAAATATAATTCGAATAAAAGATAATTTTTGAACCAAATTTTTTAATGTTTATTACGCGAATAATACGAAATTCTTGCTGGTACAAATGCGGGTTTTTTTTTCCTTTTTCCTTTTAAACGTAACCTGTTATAATAAAATTAACCGAAAAGAATTTAAAAAACCCCTTTAATAAATAATAAAAAAGCCACCTACGGTTTTATCTTTAGAACAAAGATCCTTAGGGAAAAAATGGTATTATAATATAAAAACAGGGATTCCTATCTTAAAAAAACCAGCCTTTAAAACCTAACGTAAGCTTTAAGCAGGTAAACTTCGGAAAAGGAAAAAGCTTAATTTTTCCTACCAAGAACTAAGTAATCTAGGTAATTTAGGTAATCTGCTAGATTACATAAATTACATAAATTCCAAACATACTTATTAAAATTCGAAATAGATATATAATAATCGGTTTCCTTTATAAATAGTACCTATTTAGTTTTGCTCCTTAATTATCAATTTAAGCTCTTAACTAAAAGTAATTATACCGTTCTTTAATCAAGGAAAAAATCCGTAAATCTTTTTAACGAATACCCTATTTATTACGTTATTATTACCTGCAAATTAAGAACCCCAATTTCGGATACTACTTATACCTCCCGGTGGATGTATAACAGGTTCGTTACAATAACCGATAAGCGATTAGACCTTGTAGCTAAAAAGGTTATAAACCTTAGAAAAGAAAATATTATATTCGTCCGATAATTAAAAAAGAAAATTCTTGCGCCCTTTTTGGGAACTATTTTCCGTTTAAGAACCTTAGTTCTTTCTTTATTTGGTTATAACCGAAAGGGAACTATACTCTTTTTAACCTATTACGGAATACTTAATATTAAGGGTTATAAGTTAATCCCTTCCAAACCTTATAATGGGTTTATTAATGTAAAAGGGTTTTTAGTTAAGGCTAGATTTTACTTTAAGTAGTACGAAAGTTTTTTGACGGAGGAGTATTAAAAGGTGATGGTTATTTTTTAGTTATTCGTTAAAAAAGTACTTAATTAATTCGAACCTATTTTTAGGGATTATTTAATAAATTACCCCGATAACTGCCTAAATGTTATTAATTATATTTTTAACAGTTATAACAATTTCGAAAAACGAATACAAACTTTATAGGGAAACGTAAATAAGTAATAATATGCAGTTAAATAAATGCATAAATTTTAGCAAACTATTTTAGTAATTAAATATACGATGAAATTTAATCGTTTTGCGGTTTTTTTAAACTGTTATAAAATATATTTTTTTTATGACGGCCTAAAGCCTTAAGTTAAGGATGAAATGTTTAAGATACCTAAAACCGGACCTTTCGAAAATTATATAAATAAAGTTATTATTTCCTACCGATATATTTTTAATCGGTACCTTAAGAAAAAAAAAAACCAGTAAACGAAATAATAACAAACGCTTTAATAAAAAAATTAAAGAACAGATTTTAAAAGGAAGCCAGTATTATTTTAACAGAATCTAAAAAAAAAGTCCAAAGTTAAGTATTTTAATTATGGCAAAAAGGGTTATTTTAAAAGCGAATATTATTTTTTAACGAAAAAAGGGAATCCTAAAAAAAAAATTCTTCCAGCCCAAGAAAAAAATTCGCGCGGCCGAACGAAATATAAATAATAAGGAAAAGAATAAAAGAAAGTAAGCCTTATTTTTACTAATCAAGAATTTATTATTATTATAACTAACAAGGTTAAAAATAACGACCTAAATAATAAAAATTATACTATTTGCAAAAATATTACGGCTAAAGCTTATAAATATTATCCAAAATAAGCAGCTTTTAAGGTAGCTATTACGTTAGGATATATTTATTACCTCGATATATAAAAATATAAAATATACGATTAAGATAGTTAATTACGACCAGACTTCGGTAATTATGGATAATTATCCTTAAAGTATTACGTTTTTCCGGAATATATAATATATTTAAAACCTTTAATAAACGATTATAGGTTTTATATTTTATTGCTTGTTATAATTATAACTGCCTTATTTACCAGCAAGCCAAAAAGAATAATAACTTTTGGCCAGAACATAATGAAAAAGCGTTTACAGAATTAAACGATAAGTATAAATATATAAAAACCCCCTAATAGCCAGATTACCTTAGGTTTTATTACTTATACCTTAAATTAAAACAAAATCGAAAGGTTATAACGTAAAGATGCTTATGTTAATTATTAATGTTATATGATAAATATAAACTTTTAGCTATAGGAATACCTTTTTTAAAAATTTACCTTTTTAACTTTATAATTCAAAAAAAATAAAACTTAAAGAAAAGTTAAAAGAAAATAGTTATTTTTAAATGCTAATTCGGTAATAGGAGATGGTATAAATGTATAAATAATTATTATATTAAGTATATAATTAGGAAAATATGCGAATGGAAATAGTTTTTAACGTCCAAAATATATTAGTTAAAAAATTATAAAGGCTTTCGAAAGTAAGGTACCGTAAAGCCCTTATATATAAAACCTTATATAAGGTAAAGAAAAAAAAATATGGAGTTAAATCGAAATTGCCGTTTATTACGAAAATAAAATATTTAACGTTATAATTAATTCCGGAATAAAAAGAAATTTTATTTTTCTTAGAATAGCCGAAAGATATCAGATTTTTTAGAAATATAAATAACAGTTATATAAGTTACGAATAATTAATAAAAACTTATTTACTTACGATAATAATCGAATCCTTCGAAAAATAAAAAAACTTATAATCCAAATATAAGGATATTTAAAACGAATTATTTTCGATATCGCCGATATTTTAAGATACGATATTATTTTGGAAATACCGTAATTTTGTTCTAGTAACCTCCGGATTAATTGGAAAAAATAAACGATTTATGAAATAATTTTAAAAAAGAACTTTATAAAATTTGTTACGTAATTAAAGAAACCAAGGTTTTTAACCTAATGTTAATAATACCTTTTAAATATTAACGGTTTAAAAACAGTTTAAAAAACGAACCCGAAAACAATTGGAAGATTATAATTAATAGGATTATAAAATTTTTATTAAAAAAGGATATTATTTAAAGCTTTATTAAATTTATTATATAAACCCTAAAAAAGTTTTTAACGAAACCTTAAAAAAGGTTATATTTAAAAATCCGAATTATTTATAAGGTATCCAGTTATAATAATACCAAAAATAAAAAATGGCAAAATAAGATCAATAAAAATAGAAATTTAATATATTAACGAATTTATAATTATCGATAATTAAACGATATTATTATTAAAAATGGATATTTATTAACGTTAATAAATACCATAAGAAAAAATATTAACAAAATTAAATAATTTACAGCTTTAGATTTGTTAAATAATTATTATTTAATTCGAATAATTAATTGTAAAAAATAAAAAACCCCTTGTAAAATTATTTATCGATATTTCGAATTTAAGGTTATGTTATAAGGGCTAACTAATATCCCAGCCAGTTTTTAGCATATACTTATTATTATTTTACGAAAATTTTTAAACAAATTTATTTTCGTTTATTTGGACGACATTTTTATTTATTCAGAAATTTTAAAAAAATATAAAAAATATATCGTTTAAATACTGGAAGTATTTAAAAAAATTAATTTGTTTATAAACGTTAAAAAAAACGTTTAGCATATCCAAAAGCTAAACTTTCTAGGTTTTATTTTTACCTTTGGATAAATTTAAATTTAAAATTCTAATTTAAAAATCGTTAAAAACTAGCTAATTTTAAATAAAATTACCGTTATTAATATCGGATAATTTTTGGGATTTACCGGTTATATACGTCCCTTAGTTAAAGATTATAATAAACTTGCCAGCCCCTTAACCAAGCTTATTAGCAAAAAATACGTTAAAAGAATTTAAGTTTTTAAAAAAAGTTAAAAAAGATTTTTAAAAAATTAAGGATAAAATTATTAGCGTTCCGGTAATTAAATTACCAAACTACAAAAAAAACGATTTAAAATAAACGTTTCAAATTATGCCCTTAAAGCAGTTTTAGAGCAGTTAAAGAGTAACGGAAAATGGTATTTAATGGCGTATTTTTCTAAAGCTTTTAAAAACGCAGAATTTAAATACTTTATTTACGACAAGAAGTTGTTAGCGATTATTTTAGCATTTAAAAATGGAAATTATTCCTTAATGGGATTAAAAAACTATTTAATATTTATTTAAATTATAAAAATCTTAATCGATTTATAATAACTTAAAAGTTAAATAAATGCCAGAAAAATTAAATGGGTTTTTTATCTAAATTTAATTTTAAGATTTACTATATTAAAGGTAAAAAAAATATCCAGGCGGATATTTTAAACCGAAAAAAAGATTATAAGTCGAAGATTTCCAAACGATATATATAAGTACTATATTATAAGAACGATAAAACGATATAATTATATATAATCCTAAAATAACCAACTTTAAAAAGGTTAGCCTAATTTAAAAACTTTTACGTCCTAAAAATATAAAAGAAAGTTAAATAACTAAAAGGAAACGATAAAAACCAACTATTGTTCCGTAATGAAATTTATATCCCCTATTAATAATAAAAGAAATTTATTAAAAAATTTTACGAAAATTTTTTATAAAGATACCAAAAAATATTTAAAACCGTTAAACGATTTTTAAAAAAATACGATTTCCTAAAACTTTATTAAATAGTTAAATAAGTAATTAAAAATTGTAATGTTTATAATAAAGTTAAGGTAGCTTATTATAAGCCGTATAACTTATTATAACTTATAAATATACCTGATAAAACATGAAATATTATAATTTCGGATTTTATTACTGGTTTTCCGATATCGAAAGATTTTGTTATTAAAGTTAAATAAGATTTAATGTAGGTAATTATTAATAAATTTACCAAATATAGGAACTTTTTACTTTTTAAAGGAATTATAACGGCAGAATAACTAGCTTACGCCTTTATTTAATATTATTTCAATAAGTACGGAATACTAGAAAAGATCGTTTTTGATCGAAATAAACTTTTTATATTTAAATTCGGTATAAACTTTTTTAAGTAAATTTGTATTAAGTTTAAGTTTTTAATAACTTATTATTTCCAGATAAATAGTTAAATAAAATAATTAAACTAAATATTAAAATAATACTTTCGAAATTACGTTAATTATTAACAGAATAATAAAATTAAGCTTTTATTATTTATATAGATAACTTATAATACGTCCGTTAACAAAAATATAAGTATATTACCTTATATAGTTATATATGGATATAACGTAATAACTTAACGACCCGAACAGTTAATACGTAAGGTACCGGTTATTACTGCCATAATTTTACGAACAGAAATAATGGTAACAAAAATTAAGATAATATAGGCCCGATTTTAAATTAAGTTACAGTTTTTATAACAGAAGATGGTTTAATATTATAATAATAAAAAATTAAAGGATTAATTTTAACGAAAAAAAAAATTTATTTGTTACGTTAAAAATAAAACGTAACGTTAAATTTTTTTAAAAATTAAAACGAAAAAGTTTAATAATAAATTTAATTTTAAAAAATTTAGTTTTTTTAAAATCGAAAAAATTATTTCGAGGATTAATTATAAATTGTTATTACCTAAAACCATAAAAATATTTTTTATGTTTTATATTTCCTTATTAAAATTAGTTCCAAAAAACGTTCCGTTTAAGAAAAATTTCAAAATCGAAAAAACCGATAATAAGTACGAAGTCGAAAAAATATTAGATTTTAAAATAATTAAAAACAAGATTTAGTACCTGGTTAAATAAATAAATTGCTTACCGGAAAATAATATATGGGAACTATTTAAGTACTTATTAAATATAATAAACCTAGTTAAGGATTTTTACCGGCAAAATCCTAACCGACCGTTTCTAATCCAGCTAAAGTCGTAGGCGATAACGGCCCCCCGCCTAAATCCAAGTTTAAGGTATTCCAGCCGAAGGAAATAAATGCTTTTATTGCAGTATTTATTTTAGAAATAAGCCGCGTTTGTTCCGCCTTTATACGACGTTGTTCTTTTTTTAACCTTTTCCGTTTTTTTAGTTAATCCAATTTTAAATTTTCCTTTAACATTTTTAAAGCCCTTTTTTAAAAAAGGTTTTGTTAAAGATATAACCGTTTTAATTTTTTAATAAATTTTTTCGTTTTTTGTTTTGTTAATGCCGTAATTTAGTTATAAAAGAATTCGTAATTTCTTGGAACGTTAGGAAATTATTTTTAATTTTTCGTTATTTCCGGAGTAAGCGATTTTAAGTTCCGTTTATTTTCCTTAGGGAATTTATGGTTAAAACGTTATAGAATGGATGTTGGTAACGAATGTAATAGTTGTAATTTTAACGTTCCAAAATAAAGAAATAGTTGGTTTTTTTAAGCCGAGTATAATTGGAGTAAGGAAATGCTTTGGTATTAAATGTTTTTATCGAATTAGTACGAATGTTATAAAAATTGCGTTAGTTCGGGCGTAATTTTTTTTTCCTTTTTTTTGAATACGATTTGTTATAATAAAATCAGTTAAAAAGAGCTTGGAAGGAACTTTTTTAACAAATAACAAAAAGGCCATTTACGGTTTTATTTTTGGGATAAAGATTCTTAGAGAGGGGAAATGGTATTATAGTACAGAAATAAAGGTTTTTGTCTTGGAAGAAACCTGTCAGCTAGCAGGGGTGCGCTAGCACTCCATATACGGAAAAGCTCCCTCTGATCGGACCATATATGTTCCGTGGACAGATTACATTAAAGTACAGTACGCGTTCTAAAGCGCTTGCAATTAATTATGTAATATAATATTATTAATAATCCTTATATCTAATAATTAAAAATCTTATTCGCTTAATTTGCGTTATTATTAATTAATTAGTTATTATTAAGACGATATAAATTATGTATTAATAATACTTATCTATATCTTTTATTAACCATAATAATAACCGTACAGATAACGTTCGCAGTTATCTATAATGGTCCTAAGGACTGGAACAAATTTAAGGACGAATTTAAAATTAAAGTTAAAAGATATAATTTATAAAAATATATTAACCTTAATTGAAACCTTTTATAGCCTATTAAACCTATGCCGCCCGATATAACCATTTATCTAAAAAAATAACTTTGTTAATTAACGTAAAAAGTTAATTTATTTTCCGAAAAAATTATACAAATCGGAAAAGTTAATCGAATAGGTTATTTAATAAATACCTTAAAAATAATAACCGAAAATAAATAAACTTATAACCAGAATTTTATAACTTATACCTACTTAAACCGAAAATATAAAACCTTTCGAAAAAGTTTTAACGAATTTATAAAATAAGTTTTAAATAATATTTCTTTATTAATTAAATAAATTTATTTAAACCTAAACGACGATTTTAAAGATTAATACGTTAAATTATAAAAAACCGAAAAAGTTTACGATAATCGATTATTTATAAATACTAAACGCGAATACGAAAAACAGTTAAAATAAACCCCAAAGTTACGAAAGAATTTAATAAATAAATAATAAAATAACAAAAGATTCGGGCTTAAAGTTAACGTTACGAAATTTTCGAAACGATTATATTAATTATTTAAACGAATTAATTATATATAATAATAATACCGATTATACCTAATTAATTAAACTTATTTATATTTTTAAATAAATAAAATCGAAAAAAAAACGATTAATTATCTAGAAATTAAAATTAACTTTTTAAATTATTAAATTATAACAAATTTACAACAATTAACAAAAAACGTTAAAGTAACATTTTTAACCTTATACGGGACTTTTATAAACCCCTTAAATTAAAATAATCCTAATTAAAAACAAATTAAGGATATTAATAATTAGCCGCATAATAAAACCTTTAAAAAAGGGCCGAAACAAAATAATCGTAACAATTCCTAAACGAATCGTAATAATAACAAACAAAAACGTTAGAAATTAAATACGCAAAGTACGCGTTACAAAATTTGCTTAAACCCTTATTACAAATTATCTTAATACTTTTATATATTTCCTAAAAAAACTTCCAAAAATTTCCGTTTTAACTAAACGATAATAATATTAGTCCAAAAACGTATTATTACCGATCAGTTCTAAAAAAAAATTTAACCGTTTATTAAAAATTATGGAAAAATTAATTATCTAAAAAATAAATTAATTTTTAAAAAATATTAAACGAATCTTAATATATTTTTTTATTTTTAATTAACATAATACGATAAACGTTATACTTTATCTTTTAAAATATTTATTTATTTTAAATTTTAAATTTACGATATATATTTTTAACTTTATTAATAAATTTTTAAATTATAAAATAATAATTTAAAATAACGGAATATACGTAAAAAAAACCTTGGTCTTAATTACTAAATACGGCAAAATAAACGTTTTATTCCAAAACTTTATAAGCCTGAAAACGTTACGTTTATATAATATAACCTATTACGAAAACTTCGCGTATAATTTGGTATTCTTTCGGCAGCTCCGGAAAAAAAATTAATAATAAAATAATTAAAAATTTCATAATTTTATTTAAAATAAATTTAATTAATTTATTATCATAAATATTAACGTAATAATTACCCATATAACTTTCGTATTTTATAAACGAAACGTTAACTTACATATAACGAAATTACCGCAAACCGGTAACGGTATAATATAATACTTAAAACTAAAATATTTAAGGCCCGAAATAATTATATAATTATAATTTAATATAAAAATATTGGCTTAAAAAGTTTAATAATATCGAATATTAAATATACGGCAAGGCGAAAACTAAAAAATAAATACGTTAAAAGCCGAAAAAAAACGTTCCGATTAAAATAACGAATCGTTATCGATTTTATAAATTTCGAAAAAAACTTTAAAAAATATAAATACGTTATATTTGCAACCGACAGATATTTAAATTTTATTTAAAATATTTACTTTAAGAATCGAAAATAAATATATTAATTACGGTATTTTAATATTTCCTCAAGGTTTTAAAAAACCAGGATAAAATTATTTTATAAATATTTAAATATAATAACGAAATTTTAAAAAATTATTAATTTCGAAATATATTTTAATTGCCTTTTTTTAATATTAAACTTAAATTTTTAATACCATATACGTAAACCCAGAATAAGGATATAAAGCGCTTAAAGGATATAATTTAAAAAAAAACGATTACGATATAAAATAACGTTAAATTATTTTCGATTTTAATTATATATATCCTTAAAATAATAATATACTTATATAACCGTACCCTTAAACACGCTTTTTTCTGGCAAAACTTATACGAAATTTATTATATTTATTTAACGTATAAAAATAACGTTATAATATTTTATTAAAATTTTTAATAAGCTTACTTATAAATATACGGTTATATAACTTACGTTATAATTATTATTATTATTAAAAAAAGCAAAAACTTTAAAAATTAAATTTTAAAATATAAATTAACTTTTTCGTTAATTATTAATTTACGAATATTTACGAAATTTAGAACCTATTAATTAACAAAATTATTACCATTCGAAACATATAATTTAATAAAAAAATTACCTTTTTAAATAATTTTAAAATTTTAAAAAACGATTTATTTTACGTTACGGAAAATAAATTACGTAAATTATTCCAACAAGTAAAATTACTTAATTAAGCTTATAACTATTTTATATATATATAAAAAAAAACCTAAATAAAATAATTTAACTTCCGGTTAAATAAAAAGGATGGTTTTAAAATAACATAAACGTTCAAAAAAACGTACGGGATGGTAAAAAATAAACCTGTTCGTATAAAATTAATTATCCTTATACGATCGTTATATTCGAACCATTTCCGTCTTTTGAACCGTTACCGTTATTAACGTTTATATTAATAATTATTACGATTATTACACCGGCGGAAATTAAAAAAAGAAATAACTTTAAATTTTTATTATATTATTTAACTTAAAATAACGATAAAAAAAGGAAGTATCTTACGGATTAAAAACGTAAATTCTTTATATATTCCGTATTATAAAAATATTATTAAAAACGATTATAAAATTTAAAACGTTACGTTTAACGTTAAACGAGTAATTTATTTTATAAATTTATTAAATAACCCGTTAATAAATTACAAAAATTTAGGAAAGATAATTACCCAAAATACGTATTACTTTAATCGGAAAAATTTCGATATAAAAAAATATACTATAATTCCTAAATCGTAAAACCGAATACATAAACGTAACCTATTATTACCGTTATAAGGCCATAAAAAACTAAATATATATCCGGTAAAAAAATTATTCCGTAAAATTAAAAAAGTTTATTTATAAAATTATAAAAAAATATAGTTTTTAAAAATTATTAATTAAATTTTTGTTAAAAAAAATATCCTAAAATATATATAAATATATATTTACAAATTTAATAAATATAATTAGTTACAAAAATATAAAGCGCGTTTTATTGTACGAAACGATTAATAACTGAAAAATTTTTATAATAATATATACGTATTTATTTTAATTAAAAAATTGTTTCGAAATTTAATCGTTATTATAATTAAATTTAACTTAAAATTTAAATAATATAACGTTATAAACGTTTTCGTTAACGTAAATTTACCTTATTAAATATTTATAACGTAATAAAAGATTTTTAATTAAGAAAATATTATATAAATTAAAAAATTACCTTTATTATAATAAAAAGATTTTATTAAAATATTTAAAAAGTTAAAACTTAACTCCGTTTTTTACGAACTTTTTTATTTTATTTATTAAAAAATATTTTTATTTTTTTATAAATAATATTATTACGGTTTACCGTAAAAAAAATTAAATTTTCGTTAATTAACTAATTTAATAAATACGATAACGGCATACTTTTATAAAAGATAAAAATTTATAATAATTTTTTGGTATTAAAATAATTAAAAATAAACTTAATAAAAGAATTTAATTAATTTAATTTAATTTTATAAATAAATTAATTAATTTAATCCTTAAAAAAATTAAAATAATTTCCTAAATACGTTAATAACGAACGTTAAATTAATACTAAATTTTAATTTAATTTATTTAAATTTTATTAATAAATATTAAAAACAAATCGGTTCCATTTTATACGTAATAATTAATACGTAACTTTATATAATCTTTACGATATTTAAATTTATCCGATTTAATTAAAATTTTAATAACGTATATTATAAAGTTATTAATTAAATTATTTTATATTTAATCGAAATTAAAACGTTAACGTTATAATTCGGAAATAAAAGTTTATTAAATACTTAAAATAATACCTTTTTTATGGATAATATAATCGATTAAAAAAGAATTTTATATTATAAAATTATTTAAAGGAATAATTAAATAACGAACGAATAAATAAAATAATAATTATTTCCATAATTAAAACGGAATTATTATTCCTTACGTAAATTATAAAAAACCCTTATTTTATTTTCGATTAATTAAAAAATTAAAAATCAGTTTAAATATAAAACTTTTAAATATAAAATATAATAATTAACAAATTATACGGCTTATTAATACCGACGTCGCCTTTTTATAAAAAAAATTATAATACGTAAATATATATAATTATTAACTTCGAAAAATTATAAAAAAAAAATATAATTAAAATTAAATATACGCTTATAGATAATATATTAATTAATAAATTAATAAAAACCTTATTACATAAATCTTTTAAATATTTTAAAAAATAATTTAAATTAATAAATATTATAAAAATTTTAAATTAACGGAAAAAATTTTAAAAATTATTTTAAATAAGGAATTAATTAATTAAAAAGATTTAATTACCAGAAAAACAAAATTCCGGCTTTAAAGAATAATAAAAGGTAACGGTTAACGCCATAACTGCGTCAAGGCGTTAAGGGGGTATATTAGCTAGCAAGGGTACGCTAGCATTCCATATACGGAAAAGCTCCCTTTAATCGGACCATATATGTTCCGTAAACAAATTATATTAAAATGTAATACGCGTTTTAGAGCGCCTGTAACTAGTTATGCAATGCAACATCACTGATAACCCCTATATCTGACAAAACCTGTCCTTGGAGGTTTTAAAGGGAAGCTTCGACCGGGTAAACCTCGGGTAGGGAGAAGTTTGGCTTTCCTGCGCCAAGGTTTAAGTGATTTAATGGATCTAGGTGATTTAGGTAATCTGGGATTAGATTACGTAGATTACATAAATCAGACAGATTTACGATATACTTATTTGTTAAAATTGGATATATAACGGACGGTTTTTTATATAAATAGCCCTTATTTAGTTTCGTTTTTTAGTTATTAATTTAAGTTTTTAATTAAAGGTAATTATACCGTTTTTTAATTAAGGGAAAAGTTCGCAAATTTTTTTAACGAATATCTTATTTATTATGCTATTGTTACCTGCAAATTAAAAACCCCATTTCGGATACTACTTATACCTCCAGGTGGATATATAACAGGTTCGTTATAATAAGGTATCCGTTATAAAACGTATTTAAGTATTTATTATATATTACTTTAATGTTATTATATATATATTTTTTTTAAAGTTTTAATAAATTTCCGTTTTAACCGTAAAATAATAATATACGTTAAAGGCCGAATTATTGCCGATTAATTCAAAAAAGAATTTGACCGTTTATTAAAAATTATGGAAAAATTAATTATTTAAAAAATAAATTAATTCTTAAAAAAATAAATTAATTCTTAAAAAAATAAATTAAGTTTTAACTTATTTTTAATTTTTGATTAACGTAGTACGATAAATATTACGTTTTATTTTCAAGGAATTTATTTATTCTAGATTTAAGGTTTACGATATATATTTTTAATTTTATTAACAGGGTTTTAAATTTTAAATTAATTATATAAGGTAACGGAATATACGTAAGGAAAAATTTCGTATATAATTTGGTATTATTCCGATAATTTCGGAAAAAAAAAATATTAATAGGATAACCGGAAAAATAATAATCTTATTCGAAATAAGTTTAATTAAGTAATTATTACGTTAATAAATAAATTTAATTAATTCGTTATTAAAAATAGTAACGTAATAATACCTTATATAACCTTAATTACTTATAAACGAAACGTTAATTTATATATAACAAGATTACCGTAAACCGGTAACGGTATAATATGGCACTTAAGATTAGGATATTTAGGGCCCGAAATAATTATTTAGTTACAGTTTTATATAAAAGAAGTCCGTTTAAAAGGTTTTATAATAATCGAATATTAAATATACAAAAAGGCGAAAGTTAAAAGGTAAATATACCGGGAGCCGAAAAAGGGAATATTTCGATTAAGATAAAAAATTATTATCGATTTTATAAATTTCGAAAAAAAAACTTTAAAAAATATAAATACGTTATATTTATTACCGATAAATACTTAGGTTTTATTTAGGATATTTACCTTAAGAATCGAAAGTAAAATATATTAATTATAACGTTTCGATATTTTTTAAAAGTTTTAAAAAATTAAGATAAAATATTTTTATAAATATTCGAATACGATAATAAGATTTTAAAAAATTATTAATTTCGAAATATATTTTAATTACCTTGTTTTAATATTAAATTTAAACTTTTAGTATTATACACTTAAATTTAAAACGGGGATATAAAACATTTAAGAGATATAATTAAGAAAAAAACGATTACGATACGAAGATCTGGAACCAGATTATATAATTTATACAGATTTACGATATACTTATTAAGTTTAAAATGGATATATAACAAACGGTTTTATATGTAAATAGTACTTATTTAATTTCGCTCCTTAATTATTAATTTAAGTTTTTAATTAAGAATATTATTTTCCGATTAAAGGAAAAGTCCGTAAACCTTTTTAACGAACACCTTATTTATTGTGCTATTATTACCTGCAAATCAAGACCTTATTTCGGATACTGCTTATCTCTCCAGGTAGATGTATAATAGATTTGTTACATTATATAAGGATAATTAATTTTATATAAATAATCTTATTTTTTATTATCCCGTACTTTTTTTAAACGCTTATATTATTTTAAAATCTTCTTTTTTATTTAATCGGAAATTAAATTATTCTGTTTAAAAAAAATATATATATATAAGGTAATTATAAACGTATTTAAATAATTTTATTTATCGAAATAACTTATATAACTCGTTTTTTATAATGTAAAAGAAATTGTCCTTTAAAATCTTAGTATTATTATTAAAAAAAGTAAGCTTTTTGTTAAATAATATATTTTAAGTAACCATAATGTTATTAATTAACCAGTTTTAAATTTTATAAATATTTATATATCGATAACAGATAAAACAATTAATTTATATTTGAAAATATAACCTTTAAAAATCTTTTTCTTTTTTATAATAATAATTATAACGTTAATTATATAACCGTATAAATATAAGTAAACTTATTAAGCCTTTTAATTAGATATTATAACGCCGTCTTTATATATTAGGTAAATATGATAAATTTTATATATATTATGTTAAAAAAACGTATTTAAAAATACGATTATACAGATATATTCCTGCTTTAAAAATATATACGATTAAAAGCGAAAGTAGCTTACTATTATTTCGTATCGTAATCGGTTTTCTTTAGGTATATCTTTTAAACGTTTTATACCTTCGTTTTAAACCTAAGTATACGGTATTATAAATTTAAATCCAGTATTAAAAAAAAGATTAAAATATATTTTGAAACTAATAATCTCTTAAAAAGATTTTATCCTAATTAAATATTTATAAAAAAACCTTACCTTAATTTTTTAAAACCTTTAAAATATTTAATTTTTAATTTTTAACATAAATATCCTAAATCAAAACCTAAATACTTATCGGTCGCAAATATTATATATTTATTTCTTTTAAAAAATTTTAAATTTATATAATCGATAATAATTCGTTATCCGAATCGGGAAGTTTTTTTTTAAAGGGTTTTTAATATACTTGCCTCTTAACTTTTACCATATTATATATTTAATATTTAACTGCTATTAAACCTTTTAAGCAAATTTCCTTTATGAAACATTATAATTAAATAATTATTCCCGATTTTAAATATTTTGATTTTAAATATTATAGCGTTCCGTTACCGGTTAATGATAATTTTCTTATATATAAGTTAGCGTTTTATTTATAAATAATTAAAATTAGATAAAGATTTACTAGTTTAATATTTTCGATAACGAATTAAATAAACTTATTTCGAATAAAAGGATTAATTTTTCAGTTATTTCATTAATATTTTATTTTTCGAAATTACTAAAAAAGATTAAATTATACGTAAAACCTTTATAATAAAGTACGTTATATGAATATAACGCTTCCAGAATTATAAGTTTTTAAAATAATATATTTATTTTCTTATATTTATTAATCAGAACGAAAAGGTTTTGTTATATATTCCATTATTTTAAATCGATATTATATAATTTAAAAATATATATCGTCTTTAAACTTAAAATAAAGAAATTCTTTAAAAGATAAAACGTAACGTTTATCGTATTAAGCTATTTCAAATTAAAAAATACGTTAAAATTCGTTTTATTCTTTTTCAAAATTTTTTAAATTTTTTAAATAATTAATTTTTCTATGATTTTTAATAACCGGTTTATTTTTTCCTCTAGGAATTATTTAATAATAATACCTTTTTAAATTCTTATTATTATTATATAGTTAAAACAAATTATTTAAAGTTTTTATAAAAAGTGTATAAAAATGTTAAAATAATTTATAATAAAAACTTAAGCAAACCTTATAACGTATATTTTATATATTTAACTTTTAACGTTTCCGTTTGTTATTATTTCGATTTGTTTAAAAACTTTTACAACCATTTTTTCGTTTTAATTTACGGCTTAAAATCCGTTTTCGTAGTTAAGAATTAAGATCTTTATTTTTTTCGTAATTAAAATCGATTCAGTTAAAAAAACCTATAAACGTTTATTAATATATTAAAAACGTTATTATAATATATCGTAATATAAATAAAGAATAAGTTACAATTTAATAGTTTAAAAAATTAACCGTTACCTTTTAATAATTAATTATATTATTATTAATTTCGTTTTTATTTATTATTTAAATCCCGATAATCTTAACCGTGAAAACTATTAATCAGTTATCGTGTTCGAAGGTACTGGGTATAGTATTTATCGTGTGGATTATATGTATAACGATTTTCTATGTATTTGGCTCAGTCTAGAAAATAAGACTTGAACCTAGGTCAACCTTGCTTATATCCCGATAAAAAAGCTAGTATTTTATATAAATTATTAATCCATACGATTATCGTTTTCGTTTTTAATATTTTATATCATTATTTTTAAACCAGAATTTCTTATTACTTTATAATTTATTTATTTAACTTTTTATTAACCTTAAAATATATTTTAACCGTTTATGATACTTTTACAAAGTATTAATTTTAAGTGTATTATTATATACCTTACCGAATTTCTTTAATTTAACCTATTATTTTCGTAGAAAATATAATTTTTAATATTTTTGATTATTAAAGATTTACATTTTAGGCTTTATTTTATCAGGTCGTTGAGATTTTTACGGAAATTTTTATATATCCGGTCTTTATAAATATATGCCGTATAATCTTAAATATATATTTATTTACTTTCGGTTGTTATCTTTAAGATATTTATCGGGTAACCCGTTTAATCGGCCTTTTTAACGTATTAATTCTCTCAGAAAATATATTAATGGTTCGTATTAGTTAGTAAAATTATCTTTTTAAATAAGAGGTTATATCGGGTTTTATAAATTTAAATATTAAACGCGTACGTTTTAAATTAAAATTATCCTTTAAAATAATGTTAATTTTTAACTTGTTTATAAATAACTAAGAACGTTAACAGTATTATCATTATTATAAATAAATAAAAAACATAAATAATAATTATTATTATATAACTTATATATTTTAATAATAACTAGTTAATTAATAATAACGTAAAATAAGTAAATAAATTTTTTTTTTTAAATATAAAAATTATTAATTATGTTATATTATATAACTAATTATAAATACTTTAAAACGCGTACCGCAATTTAATATAATCTGTCCACGGACCATATATGGTCCGATCAGTGGGAGCCTTTCCGTATATGGAGTGCTAGCGCACCCCCTGCTAGCTGACAACTCTTATAGAAAGCTTCTTGTTGAATCTGTGAAGCTACAGAAATCCATCTATTGTGCGCTGGCCTTTTGATCGTACTGCTGTACTACGACGATCTAGAACTTTAAATAATTATATACGGTTCGTATCTGATGACAGCCCAACGAACTTGTGGTGTTTCATCGTGCAGTTGTGGTCTGTTTCTTAGAACCTTGTTCTGTCGTCAAGGCAGACCCTTGTTCCAACACGTCTTTTGTTCTCCGACGTTAGACGTAGAGAACACAAGTATGTTTATCACTGTCATTTCCCTAATGTGTATAACGTAAACCACCTGCGAGTGGATCAGACTATCGAATGAATCACTTTTAGGCAATACTACCAATATCTATTAAGATACCTTTACAATAATAAAAGAGATCAATTAGCCACTTTAATACTGGATTCTACGGCCGAGTATTATAGGCTAAGCCTAATTGGGAATAGAACCGGCCAGCTCGGGCGTGGTTCAGAAGAGCCTCATGCGTAACCTCCGAGCAACCCCCGGGTGGTCCATAGGCAGGCGGCAGGCCGTGCGCGCAGCCTCTATTAAGCAGCCTGCGAGCGACCGAAAAAGGTGGGCCGTGGCACGGGTACCTATTTGGCTCATAATGCGAAATTAGGCAACCATAATCAGTAAACCCAACAGCTCACCCAAGCGAATGTTCGATTTGATATGGATCGAATCGTTTAGAGGACGGTTTGAGTTTTGAGACGAATACCTAGTTACCGAGACGGTATGTAAACGAAAATAGAATCATTGTTATCTATTTAATTTAAGGAGCTTAATATAGAAACGAATCCTTTACTATTACGCCACTGTATTTGTTTTAAATTTTGGTTGCTTACTTAGTTATAAGGATTATGTCCTTTAAAACCTTACTGCAATCTTTTTAATAATTTACCCTGTTATCTAAGATCTTAAGAGTTTAGGTGAAGAATTGTTTGCCAACTTTGGCGATATTAATCCGAAAGATTCATCCCTCAACCTGTAACGACGTCATCCTACCGGTCCGGCCCATATTATACGGTGTAAGCGGCCGCGATGGCGCCCCTCACGACCGAGCCCGATCATCTCCGGGTGGTCCTTAAACTAGCCCGGCGCAAGGCATTCTACAACCTCGTATTGGACATAACGGCGTACATGCGGTCGCAGCTCGAACTGCGGCAGGACGCAACAGAAGAGTCCGATCCGGGATCGGCGACAGGTAGCCCAGCGCCGCCGCCCTATTCACCCGACGGCGCGCCGTTGTTCGCACCCCCAGCCAAAGACAGGAGCAACAGCGAGGAATTGCTTCAACGGAAGGGATCCCCAGCGAATCAGCCGAAATGCGCGCGCCCGCCGCCGCCGAGCCCGACGCTCATCAGGCTCCGCAAGGCAGCCCTCCTGCACTTCGACTCGTGGCGCACCCAGACGCTAGGCAAGCTCAAAGAGGTTGTGAGCAAGGCTGACGACCAGGCCATCATCAACGCGCGGCGGAAACGTGCTGAGGCGCTCGCCGCACGGAGCAGGGAGGTACCCGCCGATGGGGAGGACCTGTTGGACTTCGGCGAAGGGAACAGCTCTGCTACTACCGCGGCACCGGGGCCGGAGGACGCCGGGGGCAAGGGGAAGAATGTCCAGACCGCGGAGGGCCGCCACTCGGGGTCTCTAGAGAGTTTTCAGAACCTCTACCACCCTATCCCCACGAGGCTCGTAACTATTCCAGTAGAGGATCGCAAGGAGGTCCTGAGCGCCACGCTACTCGTTCTGCTTTCTACCGGGAGCTACTCGGCGTATTCGCGCGTGCTAATGTGCTATCTCACCTCCGCGCTGGAGATCCCGCCTCAATTCCTCGATGGCGAGGAAACGCAGATCGCGACTACGATGGTCGAGTCTGCGCAGAAGGCGGACGAGGAGAAGAAGAAGGGCGGCGGTGACGGAATGTCCGCCGACGCCGTGGCTGAGAATCGCAGACAGCAAAGCCAGGCGAGCCGGTTCTGGAAGGTCGGCCTTGCGTCAGTCGCCGGTGCCGCCATCATCGGTGTCACGGGCGGGCTCGCGGCCCCCGTCGTCGCGGGCGTCATAGGCGGGCTCATGGGCTCCGTCGGGCTCGGGGGGCTGGCGAGCTTCCTTGGTATCTTCTGGATGAACGGCGCGCTGGTCGGGACGCTGTTTGGCGCCTTCGGGGCCAAGATGACGGGCGAGATGATCGACAACTACGCCAAGGAGGTCGAGGACTTCCAGTTCCTGCCGCTGCGGGACGAGTGGGGCGAGGGGTGCAAGAGGAGCGAAGCGGCCGAGGCGCGGAGGCTCCGCGTCACCATCGGCATCAATGGCTGGCTGACGTCGGAGGGCGATGTCACGAAACCCTGGCGGTGCCTCGGGGACGAGTCGGAGGTCTTCGCCCTCCGGTACGAGATGAAAAGCCTCCTGGCACTGGGCGCCGGGCTGGAGTCCCTCGTCACCTCATACGCGTGGAGCGCTATTCGGATGGAGATCTTGCGGAGGACCGTCTTGGCGACGCTTTGGGCGGCCTTGTGGCCCGTCCGCCTCGTCGCCATGGCGTCGAACCTCGATAACCCGTTCAGCTTAGCCCGTAACCGGTCCGAGAAAGCCGGACGTGTCCTGGCTGACGCCCTCATCAACAAGGTACAGGGCGAGCGACCTGTCACGCTGATCGGCTACTCGCTCGGCGCGCGTGTCATTTATGCTTGCTTGCGGGCGCTCGCGGAGAAGAGGGCCTTCGGGCTCGTCGACACCGTCGTGCTGATCGGGGCCCCCGTGCCGTCGAGCCCGGCGCACTGGCAGCTCATGCGCACCGTCGTCGCCGGCAAGATGTTCAACGTGTATAGCGCGAACGACCTTATCCTGGCGTTCCTGTACAGGGCGACGAGCGCGCAACTCGGCATCGCCGGCCTCTCGGCTATTTCTAATAACGGCGACGGGATCGAGGGCGTCGAGAACCTCGACCTGAGCGGGGAAGTCCAGGGCCACCTGCGCTACCCGGGCCTCATCGCCAAGATCCTGACGCGCTGCGGGTTCCCCGACGTCAGGGGCGGCGAGGGTACTATCGAGAAGGAGGGGGGCGACACCGAGATTGCGCTCCACGACCGGGATTTGGCGCCGTCCGGGAGTCTGATTGACTACGAGGGGGCACCTCCAAACGAGGGAAAGCCGCTACAGCCGTCCAGCCACATGCAGCACGACTTGGAGAACGAGAAGTTCAACCCCAGTGTGAACAACGTGCAGGAGCAGAAGAGCGATGCGCGCGTGAGACAGGCGAGGACAACGGGCTCCGCGAACGCCGCGAAACAGGGCAAGGGTGGCCCGGTGGCGACAAGCTCAATGCCGGCGTTAAGCGAGACGGCAGGCCGTGATCAGGTTCACAGTTCCAAACCTCTTGCCAGGCCCGTTAGTGTTGGCCCTATCCACGGGACCACCTTTGGAACCCCAGAGGCGAATAGGAGCCTCGACGAGAATGTCGATGACGACGACGATGAGGATTATAGAGGTGGGATTCGAATGATGGACTATGAGGACGATGGCGACATGAAGATTCTGGAGCCGCTGGCGATTGAGGATTAAATCGGGCAGCGTCGGTCTATTGCAACAGATGATTCTCTTGATGCTAGATATGCGATGCAAATTTCGGGGTTGACTCTCAACATCAGAGTGAGCATATTGAATGCACATATTGTTCCATAAGCTGTTTCTGAAGGGCGTTTCAATACTAAGATTGTATTAACAAGGCGCCTAATAGCAGCTATCAGGCCTAGCGCTTCCTATAAGCACCGAATGCTTGAGGAATATCCGGGGGCCGGTTTATAGTTTGCTTCTTTTTAAACAACTCTCTACTACCTGATGTACCGATCAGGATGTGCACCGCGTGATAACCACCTTGAAGTACTCAGATAGGTCTTTTCTTCCAGGAACCTCTGATACTAGTATCTTTCCCAAGGATGTTCTCCAAGAGCATACAGTGTGGCCTTGCGATAGTTAGGTATACAGCTCACTTCTGGAATTTGCCGCCCCCCTTTTTATAACATAACCTATTTTCATTACTATTAATATAGGCCTTGTTATAAAGTCGGTGACCGGTGGTTCTATAGTATATTGGTTATTCTCATAACGTCAATACCCGGAATGTTCCTAAGCGTTATAACAACCATAAACCCTATCCGTCTCACGTCATTTCTACCCCAACTAACCCCCCGGTTGTCGCCGGGCCTATCAACATCGGTGCCAAGGTCCGGCACCCACGATTTATAATCACCGCAGGCGCAGCGTGTCATGCCTCCACTTCCTCCTCTAAACATACATTTTCTCGAAGGAACAACAAAACCGACAAGATGGTGACGGTCAACATCGCATACACCGCCCCAATCAACCCGGCCGGCGCGGAGCCCGTCCTAACCCAATCGCAGGTTTGGGCGGGTCTCCAGCGCAAAGTGCGGCGCGCGTACGAGTTCGTGCCCGTCATCACCTCGTGCGAGGTGCTGTCCGAGGGCAGGACGGACGATGGCGACAAAGTCAAGATAGTGCGCCAGGTTGTCTTCACGCCCGACGGTCCCAGGCCCGGCGGCGGCGCCGTCAAGGAGGTCTGCGTGCACTACCCCCCGGCCCGCGTCGACTTCCAGCAAGAGAACGGCAGCACCGTCACGAATCTCGTCAGCAAGGGTCCCGAGGGGGAGCTGTTCATGACGTACTCGTTCGAGTGGAGACATCCGGATGTTGAGGAGGGGAGCGCCAAGGCGGCGGAGATCGAGGAGGCACATATGAAGGTAAGGTATCGCTTACCTATCAGCGAGTTCAGCTGTGGTGGAATCCCCATTTAGTGGATGCTTGTGACGTTCTCATATGCTGATCACTTGCTTGCAGGGGGCGAAGATAGCGGTCGAAGGGAGCATTAACACGATCCGCCGCCTAGTCAAGGAGGGTGAGATTCAGTGAAGGAGCGATAAGAAATCAGCCCAGTGCGACCTGAAAAGGGGGGAGTTGGCATTCCAGGCCAGAAATAGCGCTGCTCCTCGGAGCTATGGCTCAGGTGGATATATACAGTTTCCCAGGCTCTAAGGGAAAGTTGCACAGTCTCATCAACAGAGTGATCAAAGATGTTGAGCTAATTCCATAGCCTACGACCTTCCGTGATAACCCTACGATTTCCCTCTTACTGCCTCTTCTGAAGATAACGTGTTTTCCTTCTTGGAAGCCTATGGCTCCTAAACTGGCAAGGTGAGCATATAAGTAGATTGAGAAAGTCGCTACTAAACAATATACAGACATTTAATTACCCTTTGCTATTTTATCTACTTTCAATATCTCGTTACATGGTCCATGTACTTATATCCTTGTACATCTTGACGAGGGAATGGGCTTTGAGTGTTCGAAACTCCAAATGGTAGACTAAATGTCAGGCCTCGACATAGACTTCAAACGGCGTTAGACCACCCATCAACCAGTCTCATTGCCAATCTTTCAACTTTGAGTTATTACTTGTCGAAACACCAAATTCACTCCGGATGTCAATGTCCAAGTTCGTCTCTATCGTAAGGGAAGCCAGGTCGGTGTTCATCGGATAAGAGGACCCTTCTTCGCCTCGAAACAGCGGTGGAGGACGGGTACCAAACATATTCTACTATAAAGCAAAGCAAATGGTCACCGTGAGCCGTAGAAATGTTTCATGACGTGATCAAGTTTCAAGACTGGCGAGCAGAGCAGATGCATTGGTGAGTGTGGCTTTCGAGGCAGTTCCCGTATTCGAGTATTCTTCGAGTCAGTCCAGTACCCAGTCCTTTCCATGTCTATATAAGATTCTCCTATCTTTATACTTGTATTTCGAGCATAGGGCACTCTAGAGGGCATCGCCGTAGAAGTCAATTTCGTCAAGTCCATATGTTCAGGGGCCGCCACCGGTTTATTCGTTCCTATTATATGCACTGATGCTATTACCATCAACCGCTTGCAGTAGATGTCTAGTTTTAGATAGGACTTCCGAACAACTAGGAGATATTGGCAGATTCATTGCTCATTCATCGAAGAGCAGCCTCGAACTCATCATCGCCGCAAGCATCATTGACAAGCCTCTGTGGAACTGGTGCCTCGTGTCTTTCCCACCGTCCCAGCATACACAAGGCGTTCTCATTCCGCTATGCCTCGGCGCCCCCCTGGAGCGAGGCCCCTGGCGTAACGACCCCATCACAACATCACACTTGCCACTCTTCTTTCAGCTGGCGGGCCTAGTGGAGCTCAGCTGAGAAGGTGCCCAAGATATGGCTGAATTCCAATGTATTTCTTTTGGATGATTATGTTACTATCGCGGGCTTCCCAGTATTTCTACGTCCTCGATGCGAGCACTGTAAAACCATTATTAAGCGTGAGGCGAAAGGGTATCTCCACACGTGGTCAAGGGGTGGAGTCTGGGTCAGTACGGAGCTAGAAGATAATGGCATGCAGAACTGAAGACTGAACAACCCAAGCTAGACCACTTGAAACTCGACTCTTGAAGGACCTTGCACAGTAATACATTGCACCATAACATCGTCAGTGGCAGTGACTAGCAAAGAGGCCGCCGTGCGAAGAAGGCGTACTTCGCCTTCGAGGACATCAGCCACCGGAGCAAAATTTAGGGGGGCGATTTCCTCTTCCCGCTTTCTAGCCCGGACCCCTAAAATATCCGACCGATTTGTTCCTAAATTGATGACGACCGCCGAGTTGTATCAATGCAGACCCCTTGCATGATCCCGCAACATCCGGATCCTGACTCTCCAGCCTAGTCTGACCAAATCACAACCTCTACGGTATTGGCTTGAAGAGGTGACCCTCACAACCACAAGAACCCAGACGAGGGAGCGCTCCTTCTTCTTCCCTTCCTCCTCTTAGCTTCCCGCCAATACGCAGCCTACTCATACAAATGGGGAGCACGGCACGGCACCGTACCAACCCGGTGCGTGCTGACTTTGATGTTCTTCCTCTCACGCCCAGGGCAGGACGAGAAGGACTGCATGGAGCGTATATGTGCGTCCGAGTGGTTCCAGCGTATCTGGGCGGTCCAGGAGTTCTTCCTCGCCGAGATAGCCGTCTTCATAGTCGGCATGCCACCCGCGATGCCGCGCTGCTCTACACGTACTTCGTCATCGACGAGGCGCTGCTGCCGGGCGACATGTACGAGCGGCGGCTGTTCCGCAAGCAAAGCCCGCTGCTGGAAGCGCTGGGTCCCGACTTGGCCTCTTCTAATTCCGATCCCGCTTCGGATTCCGATTCGCAGAAAAAGAAAGGGCGAGGAAAAAGAAGAAGAAGACGACTGGCTGGCTGACGTTAGTAATTCTTCCCCTTTCCCATTTGATCATAGACACATGCACTGTACTGGCATTCGTTTGCTCGCCCGCGGATAGAAGAAACCCTGACTCCGTTCCTAGATGGTCCATAACGAAATACAACGCTAAGCCGACGCTGCGGATGGTGGGGAACCTCCTAGCTACTGTTATCCAACTGGCCGCGATGAACGTTGCTACCTATGAACGCGACAAAGTCCACGGCGTGCTGCCGCTCCTGGGCGCAGTGTGGGGGGACCTTGTAACGCCAGAGGTCGACTACTCGAAAACATTACCAGAGGTGCACGAGGAATTCGCTTCCGGCATGATCATGAGCCCGATGACCCTGTGGCCTCTGGAGACCATCAGCGGCGGCAGCAGGGGATCCCGCGACCTGCCCTCCTGGGTCCTGGGTTTGAGGGACCGAGAAGGTATCCACAAAACGGAAGAATGGCCGACCAGAACGAGGAGGCGGCTCGCAGCGAGACCGAGTTCTACGTACCCGAGTCGCCCGCGTCTCTGGGGCAACTCCCTGTCATGGGCCGCAAGCTAGCTGCCATCTATCTAGTGTACTCGCACATGCCATCCCTGGTGACCCTCAGCAACGAACACACGGCGGACATCGAGAGGGCCCAGACGGGCTGCCTGTCGGACTGGACGGCCAAGGTGGCGCACATAGAGGCCCGCCTGGCGGGAAATGGCGTATCCAGAGACGAAGATAACCTCACTGCATTGCAGAACCTCACGGCCCCATCACAACTACATCCGCGAGCGCCACGAGCCCCGGCGCGGCAGGCAGGGGGAGTATGATAAGGAGCCGGCGCTCATGGGTCAGGCTCGACGGCTCTACGACGGCGCGGTCCTGTTCGGCACGACGTACTTACGCAAGGGCGATTTGCATACCGGCGACAAGGTCTACCAACTGGCCAGTACCAATTTTCCATTTATACTACGTCCTTGCGGCAGGCAATTTCGCTTGGCAGGCGTGGCTGATCTCGCTGTTCTGTTCTTCCTGGGGGGATAGGAAAAGAGGCTGGCTGGAAGAGCTTTAAGAAGCTGACTGTTCTTTGCGCGATATTAGTATAGCCGTGTATGACGGGCTATCGTCGTTGGAGGCCGTCTCCATCCTTATGACTGCTGCATGCGTGGCTTACCCCTACCGCCCAGGTCCGTAACAAATTCAACTATCCGATACTTAGACGGCCCCCAAGGCGTCATCACAACAATTTTTTTTGTAGCTACGCCAAGCCTCATTTTTACTAGTTGAAAATGACCCAATCAGCTTCTTCCAAAAAGAATTCCAGTGGTTTTCAAGGCTGTCAGTGGCTAACCATTTCCATTTAGGGCGACGCGCCGGCTAGCAGCTACTTATAGTTGTTAGTACTGACGCCTTGTGGCCGTCTAGCAGATAATTACACTACTACGTCTCTAGAATAGGGAATAGAGAAGCCCTTATTCTTTTGAAAATTTTCAAAAATGAAAAGTTCGAAAATAAGAGATAAATCAGAGAGAGTATCTCCCTATAACGAAGCTATAACCACGGAGTTATGACGTATGCTTCGACGAAGAGATGGCATTAATACGATTGGCTTCTATGAATCTACACCGAAATTAGACGCCGAACCAGCATTCCAATGGTGTCAGACAATAACACCCCCCTCGCGTCTAGCCAGCAATTCTCCATAGAGGTATTTGAGCCTCCAGTTCATAGCGTCATCCGGATACTTCTCCCCGGAGCATGAGAGTGAATCTTATCCCGAGCGCTGATTGGAAACTCCTCCGTGGCCGCCCAACTCCATGTGGGCCATCTTCATTCCATCAAATGTCAATCGAGATCGAAGTAAAACCTTTTTACGGTGGCATGACCATCATTAGATTCAATATACTCAGGCCAAGTCTACCTTAAGAGGGGACATGTAGGTCATACCATGCTAATCATAGGATAGCACCTGCATGTCTTGAAAGACAGGGGTAAGAAACCCCTACTATTTGAAGGCTGCCCGACCCTCCCTAGTGCAGGTAACCCTAAAAGCTTGTTATTTCTTCTATGGGGATTAGGGTACTTGTACAAGATCAAAATACCAAAAGCGGTGACGATTTAGTACGTAACCCGATAACATTACTTTGTACGTATAGATATACATATTCACCTGGGGCTCGTACAAAGTCTTTTTTTTTATACTCGACGAAGATTACAAATATTCAGCATGTGGGTTGCATTAATAGCGTCAACCGTACGACATGGTGCAACATACGTCGGGCAGATGTCAGACGTGTACAATTTCCACGGGTTTCCGCGAGGGGAGTGCGGTGACATTAATGAAGATGCATGTGGGACCCGCACATGTCCATTCAATCGCTTCGGGTTCGGGAAGGGTGGAGGAGGGTGGAGAACGTGCAAGCCCCACTTAGCCACCATCCCCGTTTCAGCCCTGGCCGCAAAATATGTCATCCAATCACAGGGTTTGACCTTGGTGACATCAGAATTTCGTACGGAGCATCGACAGCTACATTAGCTGTTCTAATCAGTTGTAGCAGTTTCTCGAGCATTCGATTTGCTCCCGTCCCCAAGCGAGGTGCCCGAGCTTGAGCAATCAGGACCTCGCGCTGAACACGATGTGAAACGACATTCGAGCTGTCATAGATCTTCGCGGGGCCTGGGTCAAACTTACAGTAACTGCTCAAGCAAACGGGGCCGGCGGCAAGTTAAGGGAGTCATGTCTATCTATCATCCAAAACGTGCGTACCTAGCTATGTACGTTCATAGTAAAAAAGTACAGATCAGTCACTTGGAGTCGGCGATCCTATTTCGAGGGAGGACAGTCTTGACGTACATAGCTATAGTTACCTCCCCCATAGCTATAGCTCTCCATGCAAATAGACATGTCTAGCATCATACATGCATTTCAGCATTTGATAGGCGTACTATGTATAGTGCTTACAAACCCCGCGTCTAGGCAAGCCGCCAAACGCCCGAATAGTGACCCGTGAGACGCCACGTTCAGGATGTCTGAGTCACCTTAACCAGCTCGTCCGATATATGTGACTGGCCGTGATTGTTACCTCTCAAGTAGCTCTCTTCCGAATATCCCGGCTTTCCAGCAAATTCGCTGGTCCGTGCGGAGTATGAGATGTAACGATATTGTCATTCATCTGGATGATGGTGTGACGCCGTCATTACTCCCTGGAATGACGCCCTACTAAATTTGTAAATGGCAAATCAGCCCATCGGCTGGGGACTCGCCTATAAGAACATTCTCCCTTCTCTTCACTTCTCCAACGCTGCACACCCTCGGAACTGTACAAAGCTTCGTACTTTTGTGTACTCCAGTCACATCACCAGGCTCGGCGGCGGCCCAAGTTATTAAGGTTATCACAAAAGGAGTCTCTGCTTGTCAACAGCCTCACCCTAACTTCAAAAAGATTTGAACATCCAAAATGGGCATCCTAGTCCGCGACAACGACGCACTCCAGACTCACCCCCCTGCGGGGGCTGAGCAATTCACGACGAACGGATCCAGCTGGCTTTGGGCTCTGACGGCCGTGTACGGCTTCCTGTTCCTCGTCTTCTTCGCCTTGGGCTTCAGGGCCCGGTTCGGCGAGAAGATCTTTCACTACATCTTCACCATCACCCTGCTGGCCGGCACCATTGCCTACTACGCACACGCCGCCGACCTTGGATGGGCGCTCAGGGCAGTCGTCAACTCTAGGCCTGCGCCGCTCTGGACCCGTCAGATATTCTGGGTCAAGTACGTCTACCACCTCGTCGAGTTCCCGGCTATCGCGATTGCTCTCGGTCTTCTCAGTGGCGTCTCCTGGGCCTCGATCGCCTACAATGTCGCCCTGGCATGGACATGGTAAGCTCGCCTCATCCATCATGTCTCCTACCCATCCATCCACTATTCGGAGCCAGCTACTAACCTCGGGCGATCTGAAGGGTCGTCGCGTATATCATCGCAGCATTGACTACCTCCAATTACAAGTGGGGCTTCTTCGCCTTCGGCACCTTCGCCTACATCATCCTGGCCTACAACACGCTCCTCCACGGCCGCACGGGAGCGAACCGCGTCGGCGTCGCCCGCGACTACAGCATGCTGGCGGGCTGGACCAACCTAATCTGGCTGTGTTATCCCATCGCCTTCGGTGTGTCGGACGGCGGCAACGTCATCGGCGTAACACCCGGCGCCATCTTCTTCGGCGTCCTCGACTTCCTCCTGGCGCCCCTCATTGCCCTCGGCTTCCTCTTCCTGTCCCGCAACTGGGATTACGGCCGCCTGAATCTCGGTAAGTTGGCCTTAGCCCTCTTTTCCATAAAAGACAATCAGTGCGAAGGTGTGATGTGACTAACGCGTCTTGAATGAATAGCGTTCACGAGATACGGCCGCGTCCACCATGCCGGTGATCACCCCGAGAAGGCGACCACAGCCATGGGGCCCGGCACCGCGACGCAGCCGACCGTGTAAGCCGTGTCAAAATAGGGGAGAGTGCGCGGTGGATCTCTCCCACCCGGCAAGCTTCAACTCCGTGGAAACGGGATCCCCGAGACACAGCGCAACCCGCTGTACAGTGTACAGCTGGACTCCAACAATAACAAGGGGATGAGATCGACGATGGTGGCTCCTTCACTCGTTGGATTTGGTGATGTAATGATGAACCGGGAAAAGGCTACACTACGTATACCCTCGTTCGTTCTTGGTGCTGATTGATACCCTTGATTGGTATGATGTTCTGGCGATGATAACGATTTTACTTGTTGAGCCGAGTCGGGCGGTTTGCTTCTTCTGACTTACTACATAATTCTATACGCGCCTAATGACAAGAACCCGTCTTAAACTTGGTTTGACTCGCTTCGTGACTCGGTGACTTGTTTTTTTCACTCTGCTTACTTACCTCGCACTGCAGTTTTACACCAAAGGCGGGTCCTGGTAAAAAGTGCTGGCTGTCATTAAATTCCGATAAGCCTAGTTCGTAGGTCCCGTATGTGAATATACGCCAATTGTAATTATTTCAGCTGAGTTTGGCAAATAATGATGTATTTATGCCACCATTACATATAGACGTTGATTCTCGTAAGAATCGTGGGTCGGCTTTGTATTTGCATCTTTCGGTGGTTCGTGCTCTTCCTGGGGGGTCATCTAAGCGCAGCGACATCGGTCAGGTGTTCACAGCTGCCCGTACCCCTCCACACCTGTCACTCTTCTTCCATTGCGCCTGGGGCTACGAATTTCAACCTACGATTATTATCACCAATTCGAAGTTACTAGTCGGTAACTACGACGCTACCAAACGACCGCTCATATACGTCCGTATCATATCGTATCCTATCCTATCGCATTCAGATCCCCGAACTACGACAACACGATGGCAGACACGGAAATGGAGATCGACGCGCCGGGCTCCCCCCAGCAGGCCGAGCAGGCAGAGGCGGCGGCGGCGGCGCCCCAGGCCAAGGACCGCGACATGCAGACCCACGCCAAAGCAACGGCCGTGCGGTCCATTGAGGGCTGGATCATCATGGTGACAAACGTGCACGAGGAGGCTGACGAGGAGGCACTGCACGACAAGTTCGCCGAGTTCGGCGAGATCAAGAACCTGCACCTCAACCTCGACCGCCGCAGCGGTTACGTCAAGGCAAGTCCCAAGCCCAAGTCGGCTACTGGGGTTAGGTTGCTAACATGCAGGATTCCGTTGTGGTGTTTATAGGGATACGCTCTCATCGAATACCCCACCCTCCAGGAGGCCCGCGCCGCCATCGACGGCGCCCACCAGACCAAGCTGCTCGAGCAGACTGTCAACGTCGACTTCGCGTTCGTCAGGCCGCCCCCGGGCAAGGCGAACAGAGGAGGTCGACAGTCGCATCGCGGCGGTAGGGGACGGAGTCGGAGCCGCAGTCCCGAGGGCGGGAAGGAGGAGGTACGTTGATGTTTCTTCACGACAGAGGAAGGGTGGCAGTTATCATTGAGGCAAACGTCCGGGCGTAAATCATTTCAACAGCGGGGACCTTGGATCAATGTCGGACGAGATCCCAGAAACTGGCTTTAGCCGATATGTCGCCAGAATAAACAAAAGGACATGTCGGCGTCTATCTCTTGGCTGCAGAGGTAAGCAATGTCGGAATACTCGTCTCCGAAGATTGGTTGCTGACTGTCCCAAAGCCGTTTATTGCTTCGAGTGACCATTTGTGCACTACCTGTCGTGAGGGGACTCTTATCATGGGTGTGCTGTGACTGGAGGCATATCGTGCCATCGAACTGAGCACCACTGTGTTTGACATGTCGCGAGATACAGGGAGCAAGTATCTACCGACAGTAGCTATCGTCAGTAACCTCTACTACGGATGCCATCAACCAGGGATCCGTGAATGCTTCGCCCGTTAGTCCCAAAGCTGACATGCGTACCTGGGTAGATTTAAACCTTCACCTTTCTGGTCTAGCTTAGTCGGACAGCACTAGGAACTCCCGGGCTATCCCATTGGCTTCTGTTCTCACCTCGGATTCAGTGTCTGCTACTATGAGCAGCAACGTAGCTATATGACTGCCCTATATTTGGCGTTGAAGATGCGTCAACTGGTCGTACCGGGACATGGGAAATTACTTCAGGTAAGGCCCTAGCTGCAGGATTGCTTCAGTTTGAGGTGGCGCGAAATCAAAATGAGTATAAAATGGTTACAAGCGCCGTTGAGGCATCGGGGCAATAATCTCCTGATTCTCTCCCGGTTGTGAATGAGACGTACTCACTGGTTATCACGAGAATACTAGCCTACTGTCCTACCCGATTGGAGTCACAATGCTCTCAAACTATATCGGGGGTTTACAACGTGAATTCTATATGTGGCTATTCTGGATACGAAATTCAGGTAGCGACGAGGTATTACTAAGCCAAATCAGAACTGTCATAAGATTCTTCTTGTAGATTAGCTATAGCTTTTGACGAAGTCACTAAACCTCAACTGTCCGTTGCAGACGATGAGCTGTTAGAACCGCACAATTTTGAGAGCTATAGTCGCCTCGGATGCCTATAGCAGACCCCGGAAAAAGCCCCCCGGTTTAGTCAGTTCACCGCCGGTTGCGGGCGAGGCAGTATAGAATCCAGGTCGGAGACGGGCTGGACGTAAGGCTTCAGCGAGCTCCGCTTCCTCGACACCTGCTCGTAGGCGTATGCATACCCGATCAGCGCCTCCTCGGACCACCTGTCGGCGACGAAGCTGATGCCGAGCGGGAACCCGGGCGCGGTCTCCACGACCGTCCGCGTGGGGTCCCACCGCGTCGCGGCCCCGGCCCCCAGCGCGCCCATCGGCACCGTGACGATCGGCAGGCCGGGCGCCGACGCCAGGATGACGGCCGCGTCCGGGAACATGACGAGGGCGTTGAGGCCGTGCTCCGCCATGGCGTCCACCACCGCGCCCCGCCCCAGCGCCGACGCCGCCGCGTACGCGGCCCAGACCTCCGGGGCGCCGGCGCTCACGTTCGAGGACGCCGCCATCGCGAGGTAGGCGTAGTCGAAGTCGGCGGCGCGCTCGCGCGGGTCCGCCTCGACGCAGCGCAGCAGGTCGCCGAGGTTACGGACGCTGCTGCCGCCACCCGGCCCCTCCGCTACGAAGCCCCCCAGGTACTCCTGCATTGCGTCCCGGCCGTCGGGGATCGCGTAGACCGTCATGTTGCCGCCGAGCCAGCCGACGAGCTCCCGCGCCGAGCGGCCCCGCGGCACGAGGTCGACGCGCACGAGCTCCGCGCCCGCGGCCTCGAGGTCGGCGAGCGCGGCCTCGAAGACCTGCCTCACGAGGCCCCAGTTCGCGAAGTAGGCGGCGCCGAACGCGTCCTCGTCCGTCCAGAACACGCCGAGCCGCCGCCCCGCCAGCGCCGAGGCGTTCAGCGCCGCCGTGTAGCGCCGCCGCGGCTCCGCGTCGTCCCAGTCCCACGGCTGCGCCAGCGTCCAGTTGTCGCGGGCGTCCCGCCCCCAGATGGCGTCGAGGAGCAGGGCCGCGTCCGCGCCGGTCCGCGCGAGCGGGCCCGCCGTGTCCTGCCGCGGCGTCACGGGCACGATGCCGTGCCGCGAGGTCAGGCCCACCGTCGGCTTGATGCCGACGACGTTGTTGGTCCAGGCCGGACATGTGATCTGCGGCGGAGCGGCGCGTTAGTCATTTCCCCCACCTCTGCCTCATAAATTTATGTAACGTATGAGCTGAGGTCTGTAGAAGTAAAAGGTCCGGAGACTTTGGGATGCGGACGTATCCCGTCACATCGCTAATCTCGCCCCCATGTGGTAACCAATTCGGAACAAAGCGCCGGATGAGCCGAGTACAAAAGGCAAGATGGGAAAAATAAAAAGGAACCCACACTCCCAGCCGTCTCCGTCCCCAGCGTCCCGGCCGCCAGCCCCAGCGAGGCCGCGACCGCGCTGCCGCTCGAGCTGCCGCACGCCGTCTGGCCGGCGACGTACGCGCCGAGCGTCTGGCCCCCGCGCGGGCTCCAGCCGTGCGGCACGCGCAGCCCCCGCGCCCCCGAGAACTCGTTCAGGTTGGTCTTGCCCAGCACCACGGCGCCCGCGTCCCGGAGCCGCGCGACCACCGCGGCCTCGGCGTCCGCGCCGCCGGATCGCCGCCGCAAGCCCTCCAGACACACGCTGCCGGCGGCGGCTGTGGCGCCGCCCGTGAAGACCGCGGTGTCGTTGTCGTGGCCCTCGCGATAGTAGCGATGGCCGTGACCCGTTACCGCCGTTGCGTAGTTGTCCTTCACCAGGATCGGGATACCGTGCAGGGGGCCCCGGCGACCGCCGCCGTACCGCGACCCGTCCCCCTCCGGCTCCCGTTCCCGCTCCCGGTCGCGCTGCGCGGCCGTGGCGAGCGCCGCGAGCGCGTCTACCTCGATGACGGCGTGCAGCACGCCGTTAACCTCGGCGATGCGCTGCAGGTAGAGCGCGGTCAGCTCCTGGCTCGTGACGGCGCCGGCGTCGAGCAGCGCCGAGAGCTCCGCGATGGATATGTCTTGGAGCGACGGCGGCGGTGGTGTTGAGGACGATGGTGCTGCTGATGCTGACGATGACGACGGCAAGCCGCCGGCGCGGTGGAGGAGCAGCGCGAGGTGCAGGATGCCCGCGATATACCTACGGGTAGTCATGGTGAGTTTCTTTGCGGGAGACCGAAGCCCGTTGTGAGAGGTATAAGGGCCGGTACTCGATTTCGGAGTGCCTATCTACGTAACATGAGGCGACATCGCGTATGTAAAAGTTGCAGAACTAGCCCCAGACCAGAGCAGCGAGGGATTTACGCGGCGCTGGAGGCCTGGCTTGGTCCCCGACAACGGCGCTCGGTCGGGCGTCCCAGCGGAGGTGAGCGGCCGCATTGCACCACGACTCAACTTGGACCGCCATAAACATACTGATTGACGCGATAAGCCTGGCAAATATATAAAAGGAGAAACAAGAGGATAGGACATCTAATATTTGATGAACTGGTGGAGAAAGCGGCGTATAGAAAGTCCTCAATGTTTACAACCTCCTGTTATTTAGGTAAAAATGCATACAGGCGTTTGAAATTGGCGTAACGTGGTGAGACCCGGCCCCCTCGAGACAATCGATGATTGGCCTTCGTAGGACTGGGGTCTACGAAACTTGATTCTCTATGCGACACTTCGTAAGAGTCGTAGTAAATACTCGCATTCGGGCTTTTCTTCTCCTTTCTTTATTGATATACGTCGAGTTGGGATTCTGGCACATCGATATTTTCAACCTTGCGTTTGTAGCTCATGGGTTGTTAGCGTCGCAGTTAATTGTTATGTGCAGATAGTTTGCTTCTTGTGCCGAAGTACGGTCATGGACTTCTTTCCCCCTTAGCTCTCTGGATAAAAAAGTCCCAGGTTGTAAACGAAATAGGGAGATCACAAACCCGTCCGAAACCGGGAAGCTGTTTCATTTCATGGTTTGACTGAACTGTTCTACCCAAAAGTTTGGTTGTTGACGTTCCAATTATCTATTACATCATTGTTTACGTTGGAAGACGCGCGACCAATAAGATGTGGCTCTCCTAGTAAGCTCCCCAGTTACAACCCAACATTTGTCGCAATAAATGAGAAGTCTAAATTTACCCCGCCGGTGTCCGACTGCTCGTTGATCCTTCTCTCGATTTAGAAACGCCGGGCTTCGCTGGCCGAACTCGTATTTTACGTGGAGACATCTGTAAACGGTGCGTCAACCATGGCTACTACGGAGGTTCAACATCCGGGCGATCAGCACGAGATCCCGAGCTACGAGGCCCACGCCTCCGTCGCAACGTTGAAAGACAGGATCAAGCACCACTACGATTTGGCGTCGGATTATTACTATTCGCTATGGTATGAGTGAACACCCCCAGCTGCCCCAAGCCGGCCACTCCCGTCCGCAAGCGCTAACCGGGAACCACCTAGGGGCCAACACATCCACCACGGTCTCTTCAGGAGGGACGGTGAGAGCAAGGAGGAAGCTCAGGTCAACCTGATCAATTACCTGCTCGAGATATCCCGTCTCCCGAAGGAGACCCGCGTGCTCGATGTCGGCTGCGGCATCGGCGGCACGTCGCGCTTCCTCGCCAAGGAGCACGGCTGCACCGTCACGGGCATCACGATCAGCGGGCGCCAGGTCGAGATAGCCAAGAGGCTGACGCTCGAGGACAAGGCCGCGCCGCCGACGGGCGAGGGATCTGATCTGCTGTCTTACGATGGGAAAGGCACCGTGCACTTCCTCGAGCTCGACGCGGAGAAGATGCGCGAGCGCTTCTCCCCGGCAGAGGGGCGACCGGGCGAGACCTTCGACTGCGTCTGGATCTCCGAGGCGCTCTCGCACCTCCCTGACAAGCCGCTGTTCTTCTCCTCGTCGTTTGCAGTGCTCGCAGCGGGCGGGTCCTCGCGCCTCGTGATTGCGGACTGGTTCAAGGCGCCCGGCCTCTCGGCGGAGCAGGAAGCTGCGGATATCCAGCCGATTGAAGACGGCATGTTGCTGCCCAAACTCTGCACCGCAGACGACTATGTGCGGATGGCAGAAGAGGCGGGGTTTAAGACGCTGCAGGCGCCGATCGATATCAGCAAAGATGTCGCCAAGACATGGTAAGTTTCTTGTTACCAAATTAACCAGTTAGGAAGACCTGGATAATAACCCTTCATTTTTCTCATAGGGATATCTCCTGGTCCTTAGTCTCATCGCCGTCGCTATGGGCATTTGCTATTTCGCAAGGGCGGGATGGCTTGGCTTTCCTCCAGGCGTTCCGGGCTATGAGGAGAGGGTATGCGAATGGAACATTTAGATACGCGATCATGTGTTTTGCGAAGCCTTGATATTTTCTTCCTAGAGTTTTAATCCTCGCGGAAAGTTGCATGAATATAGAATCAATGTTTGATACCACCGAACCCCTAAACACCTAGCATTTGATATACAGATGATTAAACGATTCATCAAGTTGGTCGGCCTTGGACATTTCAGTGCTTAGAAGCGGCAACACCTGCAAACAGCCCGTCATCATCTGGCCCCTCACCCCCTTCTCCCTCAATTACGTCAGCGGCCCCGTATTATCTTATCAACGCGTCCAGCGCGTTATCACCGGTGCTTAACCCCTTTCCACCCGCTTAGTGAAATCATGTGGGACAGGATATGACTACCACAGTCTGGATCCCACCTGAAAATAGTTGATTTTGCTTCCAATTTCTGCTTTCCCTTCATCTTGAGCTCTTTGGCTCTATAACTTGGGCTCGAAGGTTCTTCAACAAATGGCTTAGCCGTAGAGAGAAATGGCATTCCTCATCGGCAGCACAGCCCCCGAGCTGCAACGCCTCCTCGTCCCCTTCGTCTGCGTGCTGATCGCCTTCCTAGCCTACGGCTCGCAATGGCTCTTCGCGAACGCCCCGGACCTCGCCCCGGGGCCCCTCACCCCCACCGAGACCTACGTCTTCAACGGCCTCGTCTGCTGCCTCTGGTGGACGTACTACAAGGCCGTCACCGTCGATCCGGGGCGCTACGTCTTCCCACCGGATCTCCTGAACAAGCTCCGGAACGAGAACAGGGGCAGGGACAAGAGCAGCGGCGATAACGAGGACGGCGAGAGCGACGGGGAAGACTCGGAGCCGGAGCAGGAGCCGGACCCGACGGTGGACGGCTACGGCCGCAGGCGCTGGTGCAGGAAGTGCGCGGCGCCGAAGCCGCCGCGCGCGCACCACTGCAAGACGTGTCGGCGCTGCGTGCCGCGCATGGACCACCACTGCCCATGGACAGCGAACTGCGTGTCGCTGCAGAGCTTCCCGCACTTCCTGCGCTTCCTGGCGTACGCGAACCTGTCGCTCTGGGCGCTGCTGTACCACGTGGGGCGGCGGTTCCGCGGGCTCTGGGACGCGCGCCGCCTGCCCGCGTACCTGGGGCCCTCGGCGCCGCAGCTCGCGCTGCTGACGGCCGTGGCGCTGGCGGGGGGCTGCGCCGCGCTCGCCCTCGGCATCCTGCTCGCCACGACGGTGAAAGGGTGGCTCTTCAACATCACCATGATTGAGAGCTGGGAGCTCGAGCGCCACGAGGCCGTGATCGAGCGCCTGCCGGCCTACGGCGCCGACAGCGACGGCGGCGGGGACCGCGGCTGGTGGCGCGGCGGCGAGGCCGTGGAACCCGTCGAGTTCCCTTACGACGTAGGGATCTTCGCCAACATGGCCCAGGCCATGGGGACACGGAACGTCCTCCTGTGGTTCTGGCCATTCGCGGGCGGCCCCACGGTCGCGCCGGCGGCGGTGCCCGCAGATGGGCCGGGGGAGACCACGCTGACGACGACGACGACGACGATGATGCCGACGGGCACCGGCTGGCGGTACGAGGAGAACGGGCTCAACGACCGCGAGGGCATGTGGCCGCCCGTCGACCCGGACAAGGTGCGGAACGCGCGCCTGTGGCGCCAGCGCCAGCGCGAGATGGGTGCCGAGAAGGCCCGGCAGACCTACCGCGACCCCGAGGAGGAGCGGGAGGCGTTCCGCAGGCGGCAGGAGCGCGACCTGATGCGCTGGCGGGGCGCGCGGGGGCGGATCCTGGGCGAGTTCGAGGAGGTCCCCGAGTATGAGTACGAGCGGGATTACGACTACGACTACGGTTCCGAGGATCGGAGAGGTGGTGCAGGAGGAGGAGGACGGCGGGGGATGGTGGCACTAGGCGAGGGCGGGTCCGGCTGGGTCAACGCGGACGGCGAAAAGCTGGGCGACTACGGCGTCGACGAGGACGCCGAGTTTGACGACCGCCCGGTCGTCGGGAGGGATTCGTCATCACCGCCGCCGATGCGGGCGGGTTCTGAGCATGCAGACCAGGACGACGAGGAGGTGCCGCTCGCGGAGCTTATCAGGAGGCGGAAGGTGCTCACGAAGGATGGGGAGGACACGTGACTGATTGTGATAAGTTGGAATTTTTAAGACTATATAGATGCACATATACATAAACTAGGATCTGCGAATCTAGTGGCATCGTTGTTGATGTCGTGAAATGCATCTTCTATCTTGCCTCGAGTACTGTTTCTTACGAGTTCGGTAAATCGTACATGACGTGTTTCAGCGTGCTGTAGCAGAACCGTCGCTTCCATTAGACTCCATATATAATTAGCCAGCAATAGGCTTTTCCATAAGATGCACTTTATTGAACTGCTGAGAGAAAGCATCCAAGATGCCTGTCCGATGCGTATGCCGAACAGACAATTGTAGGTGGGACAGGTTTACTCAGGCAAAAAAAGGAGAGAAACCTGAGAAGCCTAATCCATTACCCATCGTAAACCAGCCCAAGAAAGGTGCCTCGCCCTCGTGTGAAGAAACCAATTTATCTACTAGATATTCGGACATCCCGGGGTCAAAAGGTCACGAGTCCAGGGAAGGCTTGCCCTCAATTTCTCTCTATTCGATAATGTTCCATTCTCTATTCTCGTTACACTGATCCCGGAGAGGCTGAGGCTGAGGCGGACACACCTCCATCTAGTTACGTCGGCATGCCTAGAGCACAAATCTGATCTGATGAACACCAATCAACATCCCCCCGAATACCAGCACCACCACGCCACCCGCTCGCGTTGACCAGGCTCGGAACTAGGCGGGTAGGTAGGTCTAACTAGGCAGGTAAGCATCACGAACACCCAACGGATAAAATGTTCGTAACAAAAAAGAAGTATCAATCACACATCGTCACAATCACCGCTACCACCGCCATCACCGCCACTGTCATGGCCATTTAATCTACCAGTCATCCTCGTCGTCCCTCTTCTGGGACATAGCGCTCTGTCTCGCCTTTAGTGCATCGGCGAGCGAGCCTGCGAGGCTGGGCGCCGGTGTGTTGCTGCGGCTCGTGTCATAGCCGTTGGCGCTGAGGCTCATGCCCGAGTCACGGGGGTTGCTTATCGTCGATGCAGGTGGCGGCGGCGCGGGCTTCCTGGACGCGGCGGTGGCGCCGGGCCGCTTGGCGGGTGGTTGCGGGGGCGCAGGCTTGCTCCGTGCGGCGGCGCCATTCTGCTGGTGTTGGTTCGGGGGTGGGGGGGGCGCCCGCGGCGTGGCCGCCGGGGGCGGAGCCGCCACCTGCTCCTGGACGTACGCGGCCGGGACCCACGCCTGTCCTTTGTCGCTTTTTGCTAGCCACCAACCTACACCATCTTAGTAAGTGCTCACAGTAAACGCGAATTAGGTTCGAGAAGGGGAAATTCTTACCATTGTTCTCTTTCTGCACGACCTCGATTATCTCGCCTGCCTCTATGGACAACTCGTTTTCCTTTAGCCCGGCGAAGTCGTAAAGGACCTTGGCGGTTATCTTGGCCTTTGCCGGAGGCGCGGCGGGCGGCGGCGGCGGCGGCGCACGCACAGACGATGTCGAACTCTGGTTGCGAGTGTGGCTCGGGATTTGCCGTGCGGCCGCCGCACCAGGTGCAGGAACAGCTTCATGTGTTTGAGCAACAGGTGGCGTAGGGACCGGCCTGGGAGTTTGGACGGCGGCTGGACCCCGTTTGGCAGCGTTCCGGTTATTTGGTATCCGTGACGGCCGGCCGCCCGGGCCACCAGGTTTAATAAGCTTCCCGCGCGTGATAGGTCGAGGGGGTACAGGTTTGCCCTTCGGCGTCGGCCGAGACACCGAGTTAGGCGGCTCGCCTGGTTGCGTATGGATGGCGCCACTCTTATAGAAATCGACCGGGTGTGGAGAATCCTTAAGAACCTTAACGACCTGCATCTTCCCGGGCTTTTTAGCGTACTCGATCGTGTCGCCAATCTTCAGGTTAAATCCACCAGGCATCGCTCGCTGCATCTGTGTGAAGAGTTCCGTCTTCAAAACACAATTCAATAGCGGGTCTGGCTCCTGCGGCGATCCAATGCCTAAAGAGAACCAGTCATCCCTACACGTCGAAGTCCCGATAAATTTGATGGCTCCTAGAGGGACTGCCTTTTCCACCACTATCTGGACCTGGCCGTTGGCCAATGCTTGAGCAACAATGTAGAACTTGCTGTTGGTCACGACGAGTATTCGAGGGCTTGGTTTACTCGACCGACCGAACTTGGCCTCCAGAACTTCGCCGCGGCATGAAAAGAGAGCCTTCTCGTTACTGGACACCTGTATAGAATTACGGACATGCGATCCGGGCCCCACGGTGGCGTTGATCCCCAGGTAATCTCCCAAGAACCGCCGTGATCCCAGCAAGCTGAACCGCCGCCTCTCTTTGCGGCCCTGTAAGACTTTATGGCCTTGGTCTCGCAGTTGTAGGTATTCAGCCCCGGTACGCTTCTTTCGCCAGAACCGCTGTATTCTCGTCGCGGATTCGGCACGATATGCGAGGTAAGCTCGCCACATCCTCTGGATTCTAGTGGCCATGTTATGCCAATAGCGGTCTCGCATGGTCTCCAAAGCAAACAGTGTCTCTGGCGACTTGATGAACGCTTTCGTGACACCCAGCTGCCATTCTTCCTTAGGAATACTGGTGTCCTTCAGGATCTGCTTGACAGCAGCTTCTTCCGTGCCCTCCCATGTATACTCGCCAGCGTAGGACGTGGCGGGAGAGAGCAGGAAGAACCTCTCGACGAATTTCTCAAACGACTGACGATACGCGAACCCTGCACGGCGGATCCTAACATTTTCTTGCAAGCCCAGATATTTTATCTGATGTAAGACATTGGGCACATTATACTCTGTTGGTGATTTGTTCTCGTTTGGTTTAATGGTTCGGATATACGACGGCTGACACTTCATCAGGGTATCCACCAGCGCATTGGCCGACGCTCTTATGCGGTCGCCCGCGGTTGGCGGTTGCTTACGGTTGTCCTGGTCAATTTGATGAGGGAACAGTGTATGGACGAACTTGTTCGTGCTCTGCTGGAAGAGGTTTTGGACACCCTTAAGCAGCTGATCCTTGTTCTTGTCGGTGATTCCTTCAACGGTATAGCTCACTTCGCCAGCGTAGTGCTTGATGATGAAGTTGCCTTGTCGTGGAGTAAGATGGGCATTTGACATGCCGTTGATGCTCTGCATGAAGGTACGATCACAGGCGGCCGGGTCGGCATGGGCGGTCTTCGTTGCATCTTTCAGCGCTGAAAAGATGCCAGGCGGCCTGATTTGCTCGATCAAATCGCATACGACCTTGTTGTCGAAATACTTGATCGGCGTCCACTGTATCTGCTCGCGCGCGTATTCCTCCTGTTCAGCCTTGAGTGTCAGTTGGATGAAGATCTGCTGCAATTTCTCGTTGACATAGTTGATGCACAGCTGCTCGAAGCTGTTCTTCTCGAAGATTTCGAACCCGTAGATATCGAGGATGCCGATATTGTTAGAGGTCGCCTGCCGAGACTGCAGGGACTGATTGATCCTCCCAACTATCCAGTCAAACAGATTGTAGTAGATAGCCATCGCCAACGCATCACGAGTCGCATTAGCCTGAGCCTTGTTCGCAGGAGACTCGATCACTTCGCCATTCCTCGGAGTCAAGATACGGATAGTGATGCCCTTGACGAGCGCGGCGGGCGTGACCTCGAGCAGATACGCTAAGAAGTCGACGACAGACTGATCATGTACAGCGGCATAGCCGTCATCGCCCTCGACAAAATGGATGTTACCGCACCAGAGAATCGCGGCCAGCATGCGGAACACTTCGTCCTGCTCGGCCTGGGTAAGGCCGATGATGTTCATTGCTCCCAACGTCTCGCGGAACTCTGCCAGATCATCAATTCCATCGACATTGAAGCACTTCGACTGGTTAAGGTAGGCGTATGTCTCCGGTTGCTGAATTCCAAACATGGTCCTGTAATTCTCGGAGGCGCCCTTGGCGAATTGATAAAATATGTGGAAACTGCGCTCGTTCGCGATCTGACCGACGACTCTCGACTTCTCTAGGAGGTAGTTGGTGATATCAGCCCCGACGGGCTCTCCGTTGGCGTTGAAGTGTATCTGCAGGTATTTGCCGAACCGTGACGAGTTGTTATTTCTCAGAGTTTTGGCATTGCCGAAAGACTCGAGGAGCGGATTGGTAGCTAGCACCATGTCCTTGATCTGCTGAATCTCCCCGCTCTGCCCACCAGACACGTTGGCGATATACTGCATTATCCTCTTGGCAGCTTCCGTCTTGCCTGCTCCCGACTCGCCGGAGATGATAACACATTGGTTCTCCTTGTACGCCTTCATGTTATAGTATGACGACTCAGCGATGGCGAATACGTGTGGGGGCATCTCCAGACGATTCTTGCCCTTGTAGGATTCGAGGACCTGATCCGTATAGATTCCGAGGTCTCGGAAAGGGTTGACGGAAACCAGGACATGGCCGATATAAGTATATATTTCGCGAGCCTCAAAGCGCTTCTTCAAGTTCTCGTTAATTCCCTCGTTGGATACTTTGCTCAACAGAGTCAGGTCGGAAACGCCGACTTCTTTCTTCTTAGTCGTTTCGAAGGTGGCTTTCTTAGGCTTGGGTCCCCCGGAACTTGCTCCCGCGCCGCCAGCGCGACCGGCTCCTCCAGATTTATCCTTCGGACGCCGACTGATACCCTACAATAGCAAGAAATGGTCAGCAGGTTTGAAGGAACCGAGATCGGTCCCTAGTAGTAGACTGTGGCTGTCGCTCACCATATTGGGCGTTCATGAAACACTCCGAGTCTAATAGATGAAGTTACAATGGTGAGGTTAGATAAAACAGTCGCTAAAGACGATAGGTCGTATAGGGCGGTGGATATCGAAGCGTGAAAACGGGGAGAGGTCGAGGCGCTGGGGTGTTGCTGCGGGAGTTGATGTTGTCGTCGTGTCGGTGATAAGGTACCGTTAGGTGGATGACGAGGAAGCATTGAGGTCGCAAGCCAACAGCCACTGTCGATCTTATCACCCCCCTAGGCAGGCTAGGTTTAGTGGGAACAGGGGTCTTTAGTTGGCTTACCTAGCCGCTTAGCGCCCGCACAGCCTCAAAGGCTACGCATACGCAGGCGAACGGCGTAAATCTTTCAGGGGATTGCTCCGAGATTCTGCACTCTTATGAGTGCCTAAAAGATTTCAAGCCACGCAATGAGCTAAAGCCACGCAACCCGGTGGCGGGTCAAAATTTGATGCTAACCTTCGTAGTAGTCTTCAAAGTCGCAAGGGCCATCAATGGCCATTCTCAAGAAGAAAGAGAATGCCTTATCAGGTTATCTTTTTACCATTCGAGTCATAAGCACTCCCGTACGATTCAGAAAATGGAGAAACATGAATCAGGTTTACATTGTTCATACCATTGACTACTAGATTGTCCGGATTGCTTCTTTAGTGGTGGACGACATCACTCGAAAGATACGAGCGAGCCACGTGGTGAAGAGTCTGCCTGCCTGGGAACTTATCCTGGGGCCTCACTGCAGGCCAGTTCCATACAGGCTTTAAGGTTGGAGCTCGGGTTTAACCTGCCAAGTGACGGCTTGCACCCGCAGCATTACCTTCACCGGAGTCGTTTGTTTTCAGCGCTGAAGCGTAACTTGTCCGGACAGAGTGCCCAAGACGTCAATACAAGATAACACTCCGGCTATCCATTGCCTAGAACTGTTGAAACTGACACCTTGCGGCCATCAAGAAGATCGGAGTAGTCCCGGATTACCTCAGCAATCTGTTTTAAGAGGGGGTTTTTAAACTGATAACGAGTACAGGCTGATAATCATGCTATCTAGCGATATAATTTACAGGTTTAGTAGCTCAGAGTCGGAAGAGACCTACCGTATCTAGACCCTGGCTTTCTTTGTTTAACGAGGCTTCCAAGAGCGTCACGAAGCTGAGCTTCTGGTCTACCACTATCTTCGAAAGGTGTATGGTTAAGATACGCTGGTTTGGTTAACGCCCACCACCAGAAAAGACACTGGGAATGGTATAGGGGGGGCTCGCGGACGCGAATGAGCACCTGGGTCCTCATCCTTATAGGGAACACGTTGTTCCTTGCATGGTACTTTCCATCTCTTTGTAAATGCCTTTCTAACTAGCTCCGTTATAGCTGACAGCGCAGATATCGCAGACATCTTGTCACACAAATTAAGTCTAGCCCTGTGCACTGGACAGTTTCTCCAGAAGCAAGATAGTAGCAAAGCACTGTTTCCTCAAGAGCTCGGAGCTTGCGCGAAGACTGGCGAGGCTATCCTTACTTATGTATCCATTCGGACATAGCCATCCTGTTAAACACTCCTTACTTCGTTACATGATACGCGTACTTCTTAGCCTCCTCCATCAACTTGGTCCTCCATTCGTCTAAAAGCACACCATCCGTCATGTTGTTTGGGGCCGCCACTGCCTCTCCGCAGACGAGATGTGCTGGCACGACGCCCGCCCAAACTCTCCGCCGCATGTCCTCGCCCTTCAAAGCCTCCCCTGTCGACCCGGTGCGGATCTTGGCACTGGCATTATCCACGCCGACGCGCAGGATGCCCGTCGATCGAAGTTCTGTGGCGTTCATTCTACCTTGCATGCCTACCTACGCTGCATGTCGACCTCACCCCCAGAGAATGCTTCGCCGCAAGCCTCTTCCTGTAGATCATAGGACCTGGTAAAGATGCAGCTCTTGGGTCTACAGTGTCATGCAAACAGCTAACATCGTTTGATTCGACATCTGCAACCTGGTCAAAAATGACAAAGTCCAGGTCACCGCTTGAGAACGCAGGAACCGTTGTACACATCCATTCAAAGTCGCATCTTCCAGTTCCCTACTAAGTTCGCGATACAGACTCCAGCGACGGTCATACTAACAAGTCTGCAACACTCTTTGTCAGCGTATCAACTTCCTGCATCCAAGCCAACATGCCTCACGCAACGGTCACATCTGGACACCAGTCCGGAAGGACTACCAGAAAATGCTTCAGATTGTTGAGGGCGCTACTAAGCTCGTCATCAGCTCTCTGTTAATACAGCAGCGAGAGCCTGCTAAGTCCAAGGCCGAATTGCTGCGGAGTTTCGCCGAACTCGCTGCCCAGCCCAACAGGAACCAACAAGGAAAGCGAGTTGCGTAAGCTTCTTGATTCCACCGGCGGCGTCGTTCACCTGAAGGATCTTCCGCTCAAAATCCCTGAGGACTTTTCGATTCCCTTGTCGCTATGGCGGGCAAAGGCGAGCATGCTTGGATGCCGCATGTAGACGTCAGCATGGAGGTGCTGCGCCGACTCCGAGCGAAACACGTGTTGACTACCAACGAGTAAGTGCAATCCGGAGTGCACCGTGGGAGGAGAGCGAAGTCATCACTGACCTTGGAAACAACAGGGGCCTGCCGTCCCACTTCATCCGCTGGCACAACGAGTATGCCGTGTCCCCGGTTCGCCCGGGGTACTTGGTTTTATTCTGCGAGGTGCTGCCAGACCTCCGTGGTCAGCTCACTGGTCTTGTATGATCGGCTGAAGAAGGAGGTACCCGGCTTCGTCGAGGATGTGCGTCCGAGGGATTGGCTTACCAATCCCGCACACTTCCAATCAGGTCGGTGGTATTGTTGGCGGAAACGGACTTTACAAGGCCTCTACCTTTGGACCTACTCATGGTCCGGCACCCCCGGGCTCTGGGAGGGTAAGAGAAGAGGGGTTGAGCGTCGAGTTCTTGGGTTTGCAGAGCGCGGAGGCTGGCACGCCAATATTGATAAGAGTGACGAAAGTATTCCGGCCTAGTAGCGCCGGGGTTTCGATTTTACATAGTAAGAGAATAGGGATCTGGAAGTAATACAGAGAGTGCCTGATAAGTAGTAATTCAAGGCGTTTCTGGGCTGGCTCTATGCGATACCAGCTTAGCTCATTTTGAACAGGAGTTCGGATGCATCCAACTCAGAAGAAACTGGCATTTTTCAATGTAGGTTCCAGTATTTCTGGCGTCTTCATTCAAGCTGGGATATCCACTGACTGACCAAACGTCTCTAGGCTATGTCAACTCGTTAGACTGACACGGCCGTAAACAACACCTTGGAATCACCTTGCACTTTCAGGAGGAAGATGGCACGGAGGGTATTGCCATTCCACTGCACGTAAGACCCCTCAACCTCGGCCATAGCTTCACACGCGTATATTGACTTTGACGTAGTTTGGTGGAGTAGAAAAGGATGAAATTATCCCTATGGAGTGGCTAGAAGCTATGGACCGCTACCAACACGAGGTGACATCGGGCATCAAGTGGGACGTCGGAGATGTTCTTGTTATGGACCGACGTAAGAATACTGTGCATATTTAGTCCCGATATGTTATATGACTAACCATGGAAGCTCAGAACTACGCTGCTCAGCACGCCCGATGGGCCTTGGAAGGACGAGCGCAAGATCCTGGCTAGCTTCTGGGACTAGCCGGGTATCAGTGTTCAGCCAATGCCTACAGCCTAACGACAAGGGGGCGGATGCTTCAAGGAAAGAATATATATAAGGTACTAAGCTTGGTGGCCAAAAAAGGAGTTGTGATAGCCGCACGGCCCTCAAGGGTTCTGAAACAGGCAAGTAGCCCTGTCGGGCAACTTAGGGGACTCTCTTGTGCGGCAGCAACGACATTCGTATCAATTCTAGATGCATACGATTCGAACTACACCGTCTTAGCAAGCATCGATCAACCAATCCACGTTGCGCTCAGAAGAAAGCAGCTGGACTTAGCCGTCATGACAAGGAGCCAGAGGTATCCCTTCCCTCTCCACCGCGAAATTCGCTTCTCGTCGCTTGAGGTCTTCCTTTTTTCTTCCCCATCGGGTTTTTTTTTGAGGGGGGGGAGTGTTATTCCTGACGTCGCGATGTGAATTCCATCAGCACCGCTATTGTTCGAGTGCCCAATTCGTACCGACGGCTTCATATTAAAGAACATGCTTAACCCGAGGGGGCCTACGTTAACAGATTTCTGAGAACAATCTATGTTGCCAGAGGGCCTTCCACTAGAATCTGCATCGAGTTGGACCTGATACGCCAAATGACACAGATTATTCCAACGGCCAAGGTCGCCAGGAAGCCGGCCGGGCAGCTCATGAGCATTACAGGCTACTTTCTTGATGGGGAGGACGGGGCAGGGCTGAATGACCGACTCACTCCTATGTGCATTTGAATTCAGTGAAGAGACAAAACATAGTTTCTTTCAAAGTTAAACTAATAGCGCCTCGATGATATCTCCGTTCACCGTTGTTACGCGGATGACGCAGATGTAGGTCACGGATTTACGATGAATGCGGAACCAGAATGCCCAGAAGAGGAAGAGTTAGCTGGTTGACTTGGGCCGAGCAGCCATTTGACTCAATGCCAAGCCGGTCTATAACGAGCTATGCTGACTGCTGCGGATCCCTGTTCCCGACTCTCCACAGTGTCGCATTATCGTTACGCGCCGAAACTAGACGGGTTAGAGACTCGACCCTCGTCACTTATGTCACGTTTTAAGGAGAAGATTCCCCAGAGTTAGGGGCTCTTCGCTTACCACGTCAAATCATATGGCAAATTTTGATATGACGAACGATCAAATGAGTATCGGGAAGCTCTCCTCGACGGCGGCGTTTGGTATCTGTATCTGATGGAACGAAAAAGCCCTAGCTTGAAGCCGGTCGTTCACCGAAGGACGGGTATAGTAGTTTCTGCCTCAGAAGCCAAACCGAGACCGAAGGGGCTGTTCTTGGTCAATATCCTTGGCAGGTCTTGAGGAGGCCCCTTTCTCGGGGGTTGAACCTGAGTAGAGCGACCACCTTCCTATGGATTGGCTTATGTGAATTGCGATGTAGCTTTGCATTAGACCGTAGGGCGCTTGGGAGGCACAATACGTCAAGCTGGGTGATTCTACCTGGTGCGGACAGTAGTCAAATAAATACCTTATCTTGTGAGCCTCGGCCGAGTTCGAGAGGCTGGATATTAGCCTTGAAGAAGAAAAATCGAACGATTGTTGAACGATCCTGCATGACTCGACCTCCAGCTCTTATATATATATATCTATCTCTATACTGAGAGGAAAGTGGCCTGATTTCCCATCGTACGATTTTTTGTTTCCCTGGGACCTCTCACCTGCAAGTGTTGGTGGGTGGTCGCATTGGAAAGATCCGAAGATGTTCGCAGCGTCATTGAAGGCTACCCCAAGCCCACCAAGTGTCATGTCCCTGGCATGGCCATTTCGGGATCCGGCAAGTCTCTAGTGCAGACAGGGACGACGTTCCATCTACGAATCCAGGGGCTGTTGTATTCTTACCGCTTCAGGCCGCATTTTCATTCTTTGCATGGCATTGCCAAGGGTTGCTTTCCTCTAGCCCCTCGTGGCCGGACAGGGTTCTCGGACGAGAGGAGGGGGATCTTGCTGGAATCAACATCTCTGCATTTGGTTTGGCCAAGGGGCCCGCTTCTTGGCACATTCTGTGGGGTGGGAGCATTTTGCAGATGTTGTGAAACTCCATTGGCCGTATGGAAGCGCCCGCAGTGATGATTGACGAATCCATGCTGTTCAACAGCCGCCCATCGACTTGGTATTTTAGCTTAAGCCCTCAAGAAGATCCAAATTTAACCACGTCGATTGGTAGACCATTGGCGCCGGGAGATATCACATCCGTCTTCAATCCACTGCCTATTGGAATATTTTTATCCATTTCTTCCGGGCTGTGTCCCAGCGTTACGGTTCAGCGGATTTCTTGATTCTCTCGAAATCAAATTTTCTTTTGACCCTTTTCTCTTTACCCAATGAATCAATCGGAGTTTTCTTTTCGACCCTAACCCAGGCGCTTTGGGGAATCTCTCAGGGGTCGGCTTAGCTGAAACCAGACCCCAAGCTCCCCTCAAACGCCGCTCGTCTCAACTTCCCCACACGATACCATAGCGCTTCAGGCTCAAAACTGCTCTAGAGACTCACTCACACAACCTTCCCCGAGAGGCACCCTGATACGATCATACAACGCTCAAAAGCTACGAAGCTCTTCTTCCGTCTGATCCCCGGAGCCTACTTGACCCAGTATCCTTGCTATAACATCATTGCCTTGGCTTTTAAGCTTGTTTCGGCCAGTTACAATTCATGCAGAGCGCATCTTGCCAGGCTTCGACTCTTAAACTCGATCGCGCGACTCCAACAAACCTGAAGGGTCGTTTACTATCCTCAACCCTACACCCCTGAAGTCATCGCAAACGAAAACAGGGGTGCATGGAAAGCTAACATCCGAGGCTTCGGGAAACCCCTTCATATGCTGCAATTGGACGGAGATCGACGAGAAACAGATCTGGATTGTACCCTAACCTTTAGTCAACTCGAGGGCCCAGTTCGCGAACATTGATAGGCCCCACGACTTGGCGTTGAACCTTGCCGTATCCGTGCTCCTGAATAAGCCTTTATGATCAACTCATCACCCACCCTGATTAGCAGTCCTGCCATCCTCTCGCTTCATTGCTTGGCAATCTTGTTGTAGAGAAAGGACTTGCTCGACCTCGGGCCACTTCTTTATCTCTCACCTTCCTTTCGTACACTGCTGGTTCAGATCGCTCTTTATTACTTTCGCTTCGACTATTTTCGATAACGTCTTTTTGAGTTAATAGGGTCATTAATACTCCGGGAGGAATACGGAGGACCGTTGGGAAAGAAGACACGGTTGCTTTGGAACTTCCGGTCGACGTCGCACACTCGCTCAGTCTCTCGCTTTTGGCACCATTGTTAACTGGCGGCAACGCGTAACCGCGGACTCCCCCGACGCCGGTGCTGTCGCAGGTCGACGACATCTTAATTCGCTGGGCTTGGCTCTGTTCCTTTCGTCCCGGATCAGAGGAGGGACCGACGATCATCATGGCTTTCTCAACGTTAATGAAGAAGCAGTTAACTGCGAGCAAACTCACATTTCACATCCTGTTCTGGGCGTTCCACTGGTTCTGGTTTGGCTTTGGCTGGTAAGCGGCCCTTTCTTGGTTCTCTGATGCAGTCTACATCGCTGACCGACAGCTTAGGTGGAAGCAAGCCACCGATGACCGACTAGCAGGCTTGAACACGTTAAATTGGTCGGTCTGGCTCTCCCGAGGTGCTGGTTTGATCCTGGCCATTGATGGGACATTAATTCTCCTGCCGGTTTGCCGGACAATCATGAGGACGATCCGGCCCAAGATCAGATTTCTGCCTTTGGATGAGAATATATGGTTTCATCGGCAGGTCGCATACGCCATGTTGTTGTTCACCATCATCCACGTCTCCGCTCATTACGTCAAGTAGGCACCAATCCCTATATTTTCTGACTATCAAGAAGTGACTAATGGCATGCAGCTTCTACAACGTAGAGAAGACCCAAATCCGACCACTTACAGCGATCCAAATTCACTACACCCAACCCGGAGGTGTTACCGGCCATGTTATGCTTCTGTGCATGTTGCTCATGTATACTACTGCCCATCATCGGATTCGGCAACAGTCATTCGAGACGTTCTGGTATACGCACCACCTCTTCATTCCGTTCCTCCTGGGTTTGTACACCCATGCGGTGGGTTGTTTCGTGCGTGACACTGCGGAATCGTTTTCTCCATTCGCAGGTGCCGATTTTTGGGGCCACTGCATTGGCTATCAGGGCTGGCGATGGGAGCTATTTGCCGGCGGATTCTACCTGGCCGAACGATTGTACCGGGAGATCCGTGCCGTTCGTGAGACCAAGATAACTCGTGTGGTTCGCCATCCATACGGTAAGGAAACTGCAGCGCAAAAATTCTATGAAGATGGCTAATCCTCTCTCCAGATGTCGTGGAGATCCAGTTCGAGAAGCCGTCTTTCAAGTACAAGGCGGGCCAGTGGCTCTTCCTACAAATACCGTCGATCTCCAGGCATCAATGGCACCCGTTTACCATCACGTCGTGCCCCTACGATCCCTATGTTTCGGTCCACGTCCGACAAGTTGGTGACTTTACCCGAGCTTTGGGTGACGCGGTCGGTGCCGGTGCCGCCCAGGCAAAGTTATACGAGGGCGTCGACCCCACCGGTATGTACGAAGTCGCTCTGCAGAACGGGCAGCAGATGCCAGCCTTGAGAATCGACGGACCCTACGGTGCTCCTGCGGAGGACGTGTTCGAAAACGAAATCGCCGTTCTTATCGGCACGGGTATCGGCGTCACGCCCTGGGCAGCTATCCTGAAGAACATCTGGCACCTGCGCAACAGCCCGAACCCGCCTCGGCGCCTCCGCCGCGTCGAATTCATCTGGGTGTGCAAGGACACGGGGTCGTTTGAGTGGTTCCAGACGCTGCTCTCGTCGCTCGAGGCGCAGAGCGCCGAGGCCGCGCGCATCCCAGGGAGCAACGGCGTCGAGTTCCTCAAGATCCACACGTACCTCACGCAGAAGCTCGACGCGGACACGCAGCAGAACATCGTCCTCAACAGCGTCGGCGCCGACCACGACCCCCTGACGGAGCTCAAGGCGCGCACCAACTTCGGCCGCCCCAACTTCGGCCGCATCTTCGAGGCCATGCGCGACGGCATCCTCGACCGCACCTACATGAACGGCCTCGAGGGCAGCGTCAGGACGACCGTCGGCGTGTACTTCTGCGGCCCCTCCTCGGCTGGTGAGTTTTCCCGAGCCCCCAACTTCAGTGCCCCAAATTTCGCGACGCATATTTAGCTAACACCTCGCAGCGCGCGACATCAAGAAGGCGGCCAAGGCGGCCACATCAAGGGAGGTGCACTTCCGGTTCTGGAAGGAGCATTTCTAAGCGCCATATCCGTGCGCGTTCGGTGCGACATTGGTGAGCCCCGGGATGGAATGGGTCTGGTGCTATATCACCTTGGACCTTTAAACGAAAGCAGCATGGCGACGGGTGACACCGCGTGGATTATCGCTCTGCATATAACGAGATGGTGGATATATTTTGTTCATACTGTGTATCTACTGCCAGGTTTCACAGTATAATATACCTTTCAGCGTCATAACGTCAAAGGTGCTGGTTATCGTGTATCCGTCTCTTGCATACTGGGTGGTTGTAAAGAGCATGTATGTCTCGTATGGACCGCAGAGTTGCAGTAGCTGGTTTGACATGCCTTCACGCAGAATTTTCACGACATCGAACCATAGCTCTCAAGATGTCATATATTATAACTACTATGCCTTACATCGCCGTCCAATGCAATTGTTCTACGCAATCACACTCGGGACTGTAGAAATGCATGGATTTTAAGACGTGAAATGGTTAAAGGAGGGCTCCATGATTTTGCAGTATTGTAGTACATTATTGGCTCACTTTTATTGATGTCGCCACCAGGATTTCAATCTGCATATCTCCTCTGCGTAAAAGTATCTCCAACCGTATTGCCTGCTTCAAAACAACCAAAAAGCCTAATCATAGACGGCGTTGGAGGGCTTCAGGGATTGATAGCAGATACGTAAGCTGTTCCTGAGCCCGTGGCATGGCGGCACCAGCAAGCGACTCCCGCTGCGGGTTCTGCGGGTACCTCAGCCCGCATGTCGGGATAGGCGAGGCCGCCTGGACCTCACGCTTCCGCGCCGTCTACAGCACGGATCCGCGCGGCGGTACGCCGAGGCTCTCGGGTGTAGGACTAAACCGCGACTCCGGCACGCCAGGAAGTCTCGCGCCGCCAGAGCCCTACCAGCGGTATGACGACCGCTACCTAGACCCGCGCTCGCTCGTACTGGTCCGCGGCTCCCGCCCGCCAGACGGACCCCCATCTAGCGTTCCGGACGCCGCGGCCGCGGGGAAGCAGACCTGCTACACCCAGGCGTGGGGCTTCCAGTTCCACGACGCGTGCTGGCGCCTGCTGGAGCGGGCCTGCGCGCCGGACACCGTCGACGTGGCGACGCTGTGGCGCGTCCTGCTGTCCGTGCCGTGCGCCCGCGACCTGCCGAACTGGGCCCACAACTACGGCTGCCTCTTCCTCGTCCGCGGCGCTGTGTCGAAGAAGAACCCGCGCACCGGACAGCGGTAGAGCTTCGTGCGCCTCGGCGCCCCCTCGCCCTTCATCACCACGAGCACGTAACTCGGACCCGTTCGACGTGCCGGAGCTGGCCGCCACTGTCAGGGCGATGATGCGCATCGGGACGGGCGAGGAAGCTACCTCCCGCGCCAGTTCTTCGCACACGGAGTCGCCGGTATCAATAAACGGCCCGTCCGCGGACACCGACCCGTTCGCCGCCCTGCCGCCCGAGATCCGCGGGATGCTCCTCGCGTGCGCCGCCTCCCCCGACACCGCGAACCTGCGCCTGGCCTCGCGCGCGATAGCCGCCATACCTCTGACGCAGCAGTTCTTCCGCAGCTGGTTCTACCCCGGCCGTGAGCTCGACCGGGTCTTCGACGGGTTCTTGTTGGCGCCCACGAAGCGCAGGGGCCTTGTGGATTGGGCCGCGCTGTACGGCGAGACGCGGGCACGGCTGTGCGCCCACAGCGTCTGGCCCGGCGAGCGGCACCGCTACCGTATCTGGGACCAGACCCTGGGGGCCCCTGTCGCGGGCGCTGGGAGCCGTCGCGAGGCTGGGTCGGTTGCGGGGCGGGAGGCTGTGGGATGCGGTGTTGGGCGATGGTGATGATGGAAGGCTGCTCCCGGGGTCGTGCTGGAGGGGCGTTGTAACGGACTGTCATATTGATTTCGAGGCTTTCGGCCTGCAGCGGAGGACGGTCCACGTGGCCGAGGTCGAACTGCCACGGGCCCGAGTCAAGGCCGTCGGTGTCTCGTTAGTCCCGTTCTTCAACCGGGAGTATATCACGGGCTTGCGGTTCGCATTCGCCAGACCCGTCGACGATGTGGAGATCGGGTACATCGCGCCGCACTCCGAGACCGTCCTCCGAGACCGTCCTCCGCATGGAGGATGCCCTCCACGGCTTCCACGCTGCGGTCGACCAGTGCGATTTCGGGGGGCTGAGCGTGATCACGAGCGACCACATGGGGTCGGAGTACCTGACTTGGGTAGGCGCTCTCCAGGGCTTTGAACCGGTGCCTGTCAAGATCGGCGGAGATGCGGTGAGGAGAATCAGGGCCGCTTTCGATGTGAAGTCCCCGCCGTCGCAAGTAACCCAGTCCTAAAGATGGAAAGCTGACTTTGGTGTGATGCAGGGTTTCAGACTGCAGGCATTACTTCTGCCTCAGGACTGACAGGAAGGATTGCCCTTCAACCTCCCCCGATTGTCAACAGCATACAAACACCATAAATATAGGATGATAGCGATACTCCGATTCCGACTAGCACTTGTCAAGAAGCAAGACTGCCTTCTATTCATCGTCTTGACTCGGTATACGAGACTCGGCCGTAGCGTCCGCAAGGCAGGGCTGGAGCCGGAACCGGAGCCGGAGCACTTGAAGTGCTGCCATGGACCATAGGTGATTCATGCACCGGATTCCATCTCAGCAGATTCTGAGAGCAATTAATTGCTCGTAACTGCCGTCAACTGTATCTATAGTTTCGGAGGTTCTTGAAACACCACACCAGCTATTTAAGCAGATGTCAAATGAGCAGGAAGTCCAGTTCAGTTCCGTTCCCTGAGGTCCTATATGCCGATAGGCCTGCCATGATGTATCACTTGCGGCCAGATATATAAACAATATATCGCCAAATTTTACCGCTGCGGCTCTCTTATATAAAGGCTATCTATTTATGCAAAAAAGCATGACTAGCAACGTCTTTAAGACCTTGATGCCGGGGCTCAACTAAAACGCTTAGGAACATAATCTACTAGGTATATAAACCTTACCTAAGATTCTATAAGGCCAGTCCAGTTTCCTTCCAGGTACCCTCTATTTTCACCGTTCCTCCGCTTTTTAAGGTACCTTAGCCGGTTATTCGGTACTACTTAATATCTAACAGATTATTAGACCGAGCCCCGAATCTTCGACCGGGTCTCATCGTCCAGCAGGGAGTTACTAACGACTTGGCTGCCAGGATTTACCGTGAAGGCCATTATGAGACACTTCCTTGTAGGTTATAAGGGTATCCACGCCTAATTGAAAGACCTGCTTCATAACTACCTATAACCAAAAGGCACGTAACACTAGACAAAGAGCCTCAGATCAAACTCTGAGTCCTTGGAATGTCGACGTAGAGGGCATCTATCCCAGCTTGAACGTGCGCTGGCTGATGCGTAACAGGGACTCGATCATCAAAGCAGCGGACTAGGAGAAATTCGTGGGACTATCAAAGAGCCGAATCACTATAAGACTGTGCGGAGGCCGGGTTCGGGTCTCAGTCCGATGATTAGCAGGCTACAAATTTGGCCTGGAATCATCGGCAAGGACGCGGAGCACTCCGCTGACACAACTTCTCTGATGCAGCGAAACTGGCTTGACTGAATCACCGTGTAGCCTTATTCCCCCGCCGCGCGTGTTACGGCAGCCAACCCTGATTAAACCGTCACTTCAGGAAGATGCGTCACGGAACCTAATGGATGAAGGGAGCGAGCTACTCGTAACCTCGTTTGGGACCTGCGGACAAACAGTTTGTCGGGGGAAGAAACGGCTAGTAAGACGAAAGCTCTGCAGTGGCAGCAGTCTCCTATGGCGTGGACGTGGCCACGAATGGATATGCTGGTTTTCCTTGAGCAATTGACTGGATATCTAAACGGCAGGCCAGTGTACCACTTATTTGCGTGTCTTTAACCTATTTCCACCCGACACGTAGCCGTGGAAATGAGGTGTTACGTTGATGCAGTTTCGTACATGGTGTAACTGGGTGTATAACGGCGGGAGCGAGTGTTTAAATATCCAGCTACCCGGTTTCATATTCACTTCTTGACTCTCACCTCTATCCAGCTGATTCTTGAATGTCAGTGAATAGGTGTGCCGACCAACCAGCCAGCTTCACACACAAACCGAATTTGGTTAAGCTAGGGATTCGCCGTAAACAGTTTCGACAGGTTATTTACACTCGACAGTCGAATGATCACCTCGACGCCTCAGCAAGCTGATTCAAAGATGCAGGATGAAGATCTTTCTTACGTTCCACGGGGCGAAGACCTCGAGAGTATTTCAGCGTGGAAGGAGGTCAGTCCTCTTCGCCTTCCCTTCTCCTTCTCTCCATGCTCTCGTACTCGACCACCCGCCTCGCCAACATTGGTCGCATCGTGATACTCAAGATACTCGATCTGAACGACTTAGCCACTCGCTGACCATTTCCTGAAGATGTCATCTTCAGAGCGCCTCACCGACCCTGAGCTTGAGGCACTCCTCCCTCGAGGCGACGCGCCCGCCGACGACGCGGCGGAGGCCCGGCGGAACATTACCGCTTTCCGGGCGCTTTGGCAGAAGCTTTCGGACGTGTGGCAGGAGCTGCAGAAGCTGGCGCCGGAGCGGTTCCTCATCAGCAGGCCGATCGACCGGACGGCCGTGCGCCGCGCCTTCGGGGACCTGCGCATGTACCTCGAGGACCCGCGGCTCGCGGCGGCGCCGGGCATCGACGCGGCGTACATCGACCTCGCACGGCAGCGGCTCGACGTCGTGGCGCAAAAGACCGAGGGCCTGCTTGACATCCTCGACGCGCGCACCCAGAGCCTGACGCTGCCGCGCACCTCCAACGCCATCGTCGGCTCGTTCCGCCGCCAGGTGCCCGACGACCTCGACGTCGCCCTGCGCGCCGAGGAGAGGATATTGCGCGAGCAGCTGGAGTCGCTGAGCTGCGGCGGCGGCGGCGGATCACCATCCTTATCATCCCCCTCCTCCCCCACCTCCGCTTTCGTTGAGGTCCCGAGCCCGGACAGGGGCAGGGATAGGGGCAAGGGCAAGGGCGCGATCGCGGGCGGCGATACCGACGAGGCCGACATGGACAGGCGCGTGGCCCAGATGCGCGCCACCGTCGAGGAGATGCTGAAGAACGTGCGCAAGGAGGTGGACGACGAGTCCAAGGAGACGGTCAAGGTCATCAACCAGCTCACGAAGCAGCGGTACACGCGGGTCGGCTTCATCATCAGCGTCACGGCCGCCGCGACTTCGGGCACCTTCGCCCTGATCAGCCGGCACTGGGCCAAGAAGGCGCAGGGCGCGGCGGACGAGGCCGGCGCGGCCGCCGCGGTCATCGAACACTTGCTCCAGGGCTGAGGACGGCTACGCGATATGGGAGGAATGCGAGACTAGGCATATGGTTGCCGGTTCTTTACTGTTTTATGCTGAGGCTATTTAAGGGAGGATGCAAGCGTTGTTTTACCGCAACAATGCCGGCAGAATCCGAGTGGGAGGTTTTCTTGGCGGCAGTTAAGTGCCTGCAAACACTCTGGCAGGCACACACATTGTCTATGTACTTACTTAGGCGGTCACACTTGGACCTTGATAGGCTCTCCGTAGCACATATCGACTCCAGTTTCCACGGGAACTCTGCATCTGATTACCTAGTATTATGACTTCTGACGAGTAATATGTTATTTAAGTAGTGTGTGTCTACGACTGGACAGGTCATCACAATTGCCCAAGACTGTCTTTCACAGCAAGGGAAACTCAATCAATCGACTGCTCAATTCTCCGCTGGTAGCTATGTACACAGCTATAATGACATACATTAGCATGATCAATTGAAAGAACTCCCTAGCTCACCAATTATGCGATCCACAGCCCTTGTACTCATTCGCGTTCTTTCCCAGTCACCCGCGTCACCTAGTTCGGGTGTTCATATTCCTACAAGGCCGTCGGAGCATTCCCCGCGTCGTGAGAGTGGTGAACTAGAACTGCGGGTACGACTGAAGTATCTGCCAACCCTCGAGACTTTGAAGACGGCATAACTTGGTTGAGACTCTTTGTCTGAGCATCAGCCCATCAATTCTATCCTAGGATATCGGGTAGGCCTCATGGCTGGAATCCAGCAACTGCTTAAGCACACCAAGGAGTTTCATAGAGGAGGTTTCGCGAAACTTCTCAAAGTCCCTTTGAGCTTCGTCGAGAATGGCGCGTTCCTTCACCTGCCTGAAACTCGGGCTCTGGAAGTAGGTCGGGATGCCTTTCTGCACTGACTTGTTGAAAGCTTCCAGTTCCTCAGATACCCGTCGCTTAACCCCGGCGGCACGGATGTCAAGGGACGAAGAAATAGCTCGTATCTCATTTTCCGCCTTCTCCAGTGAAACTCTCCTTTTCTCGTCTTTCAACACACGGCAAAATTGAATGGCGTTACCCACAGTCTCGATCACGTTAACTTCAATGGGGCCCTCCGCTTCTTTGCAGACCCTGCGACACTTGCGAAGAAGTTCAGGCATGGATAGGCTGTCGTTTCCAACAGCTGCCTCCCTGGGTATGGAGATTTGAGCTCCGATCCCACTTCGTCGGCCTTCCTGATGAATTACATCCGCCCAATCAACGCTTGGGCACCAGCATCTCAGCCATTCAAATGCAGCCTCTTCAGCGACCTGTTGGATTACGGTGGCTGAAAGCTCTAGGGTTGTCTGTTTGACATGCCCTAGAGCCGTTCCTGGGTTATCTTCGTAAAGGGTATCTAGAGATCTCCCAACAACTTTCAACGGGAAAGTTTGTTGTCCCGAGAATATTTCTCGAGGTCTGGCTGGGCCTGTATTCGGCTTGCCGAGGAGCACCCCACTCTGTAGGATAATTGGATCGCAGGCCAAAGAGCTGACAGCATGCTGAGCGCCACATTTGCTGATGACGCCGAATTGAGGTTGCCGTGTAGGAACCGTAAACGATGCTTGATTCAGCCTGCTATTAACGGTGCCAGAGATTGACGGAGGAGTAGTATTCCTCACTGGGATTATCCCATGATTGTTCGGGAGCCTCACGGGTAGGGGTGGATCCTCACGACTCCCGTGGTTATTCGCTCTGCCTGAATGGTCTGTAGGGGTAGGCGAGCGTGTGTCTACCCCCGTAACCATACGCCGTCTTCGCTTGTCATGAAACGCTCTCTCGGTCCATAGGCAATACACCAGCTTGATTGCTTTGTTTTCTCTCACGCTTCCAAGGTACCCCTGTGATTTGCGGTGTCCTCGCACGATTTCGGCAACTGCTTCACGATCCAACTTCTTATGCAGATACGGCTTCATAAACGGGATGGCTTCAAGATACACCCTGTGAAGTAACATTCCTTGTCTCTTCAGTCTCTTCAGCCTCTTTTGGTGCTTGGGGTTTGTAGAAAAAGGGGTGATGCCTGATCCGCTTGCCAAGTCGTCTCGTTGTGGCATTGAATGGGAGCCAGAGGGTTCTTGTGATACTAGTTCTTCTCGAGGAATAGTCTCTGCAACCTTCATTGGCGGAGACAATGATTCGCACTTCAACGAAGGGCCGCTACTTGCCATTTGTTGCTCCTCTATCCCCAAAGCCTGGCGTCGTATGGCTTGGCCATGGATCAACATGGCATTCCTCTCCCTCTGCGCTAATTTCGGGATGAAACTGGTAACTGCTTTCCGCCTATAATTGAGGGGAGGAGCCAAGGGCTTCTGGCGAGCCAAGCCTGATGTGAAAACTCCGTCCTCCCAAAGTACATGCAGTTTGCTGATCATGTTCTGATCACTCCATCCAGCTGCCCCGGTAGTCCTTCCCTTGTATTCCACATCTAAGCTGGCTAATAAGGCGTGCATGGAATCCTTGAGAGCACCGAAGTTCTGCTGAACGATCTTAGCGATGTCTGCTTTAGACTGAAGACCTCCAGGTATCGACTCCGTGAACGGGCGGAAGGCGTCAAAGCAAATCCTGTTCAAAACTGCCTTTCTACCTAAGGACATTTGGAAAGCTTTTGGCAGTTTCGTGTCTGTTAAAGCTCCGATGAATGTCTGGCGGACCGAGTGAACGCTGAAAGCACCGAGAGTCCACAGCGTCCAGACGTGATATGCGACAGTGACGACTGGCATGGCTCGTACAGCCTTCACTGCCGGAGATTCAATCTTGACCGTATCCGGCCCTCTTCCTACCCGGAAGGACGTCTCTCCCGCGCTGGTCTCTGACCAAATATGCGACATGGCCTCCGCATGGTTCTCTAGGACGAGTCGATAAATGTCGAACTGCGACAGTGGCCTACTAGCGGCTGCTGCCAAATATGGGAGGAAGAGGACATAGACTATCTTGTTGATGGCTTTCTGAGAAGGCTGTGTATAACTTTCAGCGTCGAAGTTCCTCGAGAGACGGCTGCGAATTATAGGTGTGAGCCGAAACACCGGTTTCGTTGTGTCATTCTCGGGCGGGAGGCTGGGACCGGCTATCGGTCCGTTACCGGCCTGTATCGCTTGATCCTTCGACTTCTTTTTACCCATGATGTCAGGATGGTTGTGCGAGTGCGATGAAGTACTGGGAATAAGTGTTGCCGGCGTTATCAAAGCAGACCGCCACGGGCGCAAGCAGTATTGGTTACGCGATGGAATTTTAGAGATGAGACAAACAAGCAGATGGTCGTTAGAAACGGCAGATGGCGATGGAGGCAGAAAAGATGTGTTAGATTGAAGAGACGTGGACAAGAGCAGGAATGAACTTAAAGTTGATTTGGAGTTGCGCATAAGTTGGAGGTACCAAGGTACCTGGCAGTATTGGAGGGGTAGGAGCTGGAAAAGCACTTTGGAAAGAAGGAATGGAAGGAGTAGGTACTAGGATGGTCACCTTCCAACCCACTATGTTTGCCTTTAACAATACAAATTTAATCGAAGAAAGTACCGCTTTGATAAAATCCTTATCAGCTTATTAAGGATGATGTCTGCATTTGGTGTTGGGGGAACCACAGGGTTGCCAGGCGACAGCCTTTGGCCGCCGCCTAGTCGAGACACTCACAGCTTCGCTTGGCCAGGTGAGGGGATTGACTCCTCGGTTCTCCACGCCCTTTCAAGGCATTCTCCATGGCAACACAATACCTGTCACAGCTTGGCATAGGGTTTCGAGCTTCTCAGCTGACTCGGCAGTCGAAAAGCATTCCATTCTATAAGAGCTACCCTCGGACTGGAAGGAAATATCCCCGATTCGCTTTCGCCAGTATGAAGGATCGTGCAATGTCCCTAAAGCTCTCTAAAACCAATGTGGGTGAAATACCCCGAGAGATGATCTATCCCTGTGTACCTGGTTTCTACGTCAGTATCTTGAAATATATCCGGGGGACGTAAGGATGCTGGAGGGGAAAACGATACGCGGGACATCTCTCCAAGTCTTACCACCAGGTATCCAGTCGAAATGAGGGACTACGCTCCTTTCTTCTCGTTCGAGACCATGGAGATGTCCAGAACCTGAGGATGCGGCATAAATCTACCCGAAGTGCCATTCGGGAAGACCCGCATCCTAGCTCAATCCAGTTTCCTGAAATTCGTATCGCTTTCCCAGTGACAGGACAGCCTGCTATCCAAGGGAAGGGTTTCTGAATACCCTATATAGGTAGCCATCGCTAATGTTAAATGAGCGGTTAAGCAAGCAAACCTGATCCCAGTACGTGACCGGGAGTAGACAGCGGATTCAGGAACCAGGTATGGTAACGTATTCGATCAAACCAAGCAGCAATAGATGTTACCACATCTATATCCAACGACTCCACCATGCTGGCTTCGTTCCTCGTACTGCAGGGATGAATGGTCTCATCACGGCCTCAACATATGGCTTCGGTAAGTGCCAATCATTCACGGCCTCGTCGATGCCTCGATTCATACGATCCACATATTCAGATATCGGGGTTGAAGGCGATACACGCTGGAAATCGACATAGATCAGGGCCTTCACTTTCTCGTCGGCTAAGCTTCCGCCTGTGAACTTGGTGACTTCGAGATAGCTTTTCTCGTAAGCCCACGGTACACCCTCGCAAACGTCGAGCATGGCCTCATCCTCGCGATCTAGTTTATATAAGACCCCATAGACACCGTGGTCAGCTGTAGAGACAGCACTGACAGGACCCTTTTGGGCTTGTAGGGTCTTCCGGTCAGTCCGCACGATATTCGCATAACCTCGTTCGTTGATGAGCCACGTCCAACCGGGCAGGTGGGCTAGAGCAACAGGTGGAGAGTTTGGGCAACGGTATTGCATCTGGGTTGGAGAGAGGTTAGAACCGTACGCGAAGTACAGGACCTCTTCAGTGGCGTTCCCGTCCTTCTGGGTAGCCTTGCCGTACTTCTTGGTTCCCATCTCCTTCCTCGAAAACTCGATCTCTTCCGGAAGCTATCTGATATGCTTATAAAATATAATGGTTTCCGCAAGGAGGGAGAAGTGCTATTACTTTGAGTGATGAGAAGGTAAGCCGAGATTGTCGAACATGCCTGGGGAGTGGCTTGGCTGGAACAGAACAGCAACAGGCTGGTGGATAGAGTTTCCAAAAGACGGGTTGGTAACACGCAACACGGGGGGGAAATATCGCTCTGAAATGCTTTTGGGTCTCGAAAGCAGTCCGGGAAGTGAGTCAACTATTAAAAGGCACAAACAAACCCTTGGTTAACGTTGCCCCGTGGTCCATGCAGAAATGTACTTACTTGTGGCGCCTGGAAGATGCGCAGCTCAGCCACATAAGAAGATCAAGTGGAGATACTCACAGTCCCAAGGATTCCCCGCGACGGAGTTTTCATCTTGGACCCCAATCCAATCACGTTACCGAGCGGCTGCCCAGCGTTACCCACTAGTTTCGTCGCGCGTCGAGTCGCGTCACGAAGTCACGACACCTGCTGCCCCTCACTCCAAGGTTCGCCCTCTCTACTCCCGTATCAACCTACCAATTAATTGGCCCTCGCCCACCACTCCCTTTGAGTCACCGCCTCCAGATTAGTCAGACACACAGGGCTACTAGGCCTTGTCTATGACTTGTCTCAGACCCACCGTATAGGGAGCGTGGGAATCGTGTAGGATTGGCCTCTAGCCTGAGCCGGTATCAGATTAAGCTTTAGGCTAATGCTTACGTTAGGGGCCCAGGCTGCCTGGGCTGCACACCTTAGGTGCTCTAGGTAGCCTAGGACTAGTCTAGGGCGTAGGGGGGTTAGCTGTGAGACGTCAGCATGGATGCGCATCCATCATCTCTAGGCACACCTAGGACCCCAAAGAAGAAACATGACGGGAATTTCGACCTATGGTTCCTTGAGTTCTCCAACACGTACAACCTGAACCTAAGGCTGCCACCAAAGACGTCACCAGAGAAGAGGAGGCTCCTGGCTGAGGCTGACCCGGAATTCTCTTTGGAGCTCTCTGTGTACTCACGTCTCCAATATCATTACTTTCAAGGGAACTCGAGGCAAATCCTTAGGTCATTTGACGAAGCAGCTAAAGATGTTCACCGGAAGTGGGTTAAGAAGCCTCTCGGTGAATCTGATACCACCCCCGCCATCACCCACTTGCTCCGGGCCGCCTCTGAACCTGAGCGATGTGAAATGATACGCCGCCTAAATGATATTCTCACAAACTTGCATCCACTCAAATTTCCTAGTGTTGTCAGCACACGTACCATTCTCTCGCCTCAGAGCCGGCCACCCCCCTTATCACCCACTTTAGATAGACAGCCCCAGCGTGCCAAACGCCGCTCAGATGAACGGCACCCTAGCCCTTCATCGTCTTCTTTCAAGAAAGTCAGGAGCGCCGGTTCCCCCACCAGCCGCTATGTTGATGAGGAGTCGGAGGAAGAGGGTGAAGGGGTTACGGACCTCGAGTCCGTATACTCTAGGCACCGCAGCATTTTCGTAAAGAAAAAGCCGTCCCTTCAGCCTCCGCGTCATGGTGATTCGAGCTTCTACCAACTCAACACCTCGGCTAATACGAGCAAATCGACATTCGTATCGACTGTATCTAGAGTCTTCGAAGAGGAGGAGGGGCATCCTCCAGCTTCTCAAGAAACGCAGTTTACTGTCGAGGCGAGCAGCCAGGAGAAACTGAGGCGGCCTCCGCCATCTGACCCGTTCTCGGATTTTGCTCCGTCTTCGAGTACCGAGTTTGCTCTACAGACTTCCTTTAGCAAATACAAGGGGACAGTCGGCATCGAAAATAATGAGTTACACCGAAATGTTGGCCGTGCCCGTGCTCCAACTAGCTCGGACGCCTTTTCGGATTTTACTATACCAATCGAAACTGTAGAGGCAGCAGAGCAGCGGCCGCCACCCGCCGTGTATCCACAAGTGCCCGTTATGCCACCTGCCCAGTCACCTTCAAAAACACCTCGCTCGGGGAAAATATCACTTGAAGACAGGTTACATGACGTATGGCGTAGGTGTTCCAGTCTTGACAGTGCAATCTTTGGTAGCCCACTTACACTCTTTAGCACGGCTACCCTCTTCTCTTGATGAGGCGCCCCTCTCGGTTCGCTGGGAGATTCTCCGGATCGCGCTCCATTGCGGTGTCGACTTAGAAGAGCTCGGTTTAACCTACGATGAATCGTGGACTGATCAGACTCAGCTACGGAGTATGCTCAAGAGCCACCCCTTGCTACGCGATAAAAATTTCCCTGGGAGAACAAACACGGATGTTTGGAATGCCAGCCTACAAGACTTCATGAATGGTGGACAACATGTTGTCCTCTCCGCCTCCCTAGAAACCAGCAGTACCACCACTGGCCCCTTCTTTAAAGTTTCATTGAACCCCTTGAAATTCGAGCTGCCTCATCGCCTGGACCGGCGTTTTGGCTCAGACCGCTTCTTGGAAATATTGGTCCCTTCACCTAGTAGAAATCTTAGCGAATCATCGGCGGATTACCTTATAGAATGGCTGGTCAACCACCCTCACATCCTCCTAGGTCGGAAATGGGCACCGTTTTTCATCCGCAAAGCAGACCCGAAGAAGCGAGCCAAGGATGACGGTTTCGGGCCCGAACCGAAGCCGGAATATGTGGAGCGTGTTTATCTTTTTGCTGAAGATGGCAACGAGTTTCATCAGCCTAGAGGCGAGGAGTATCCATCCAAGGGTGAGCCCGTTGGGAGCCATTCGAGACTGTCGAGGTCCGGTCTCCTCTCTTGGATGCTTCAGCCGCAGCAGAATGGGAGCCAGCCCTATCTCAAGTTATTTTCAAGAATCGCCCTTAGTAGGACCCCTATTCCCATGCCGTAAGAATCAACTTGCTAAGTGCTTTCCGAGGTTTGAGCCGTACAACCCCCACGGTCGTGCTACGACCAGATCAATTTAGACACCGGGATGCCGACATCCTATCCCCGACCGATAAAGTCATGAACGATGGCATTGCTCGTATGTCGTCGAGCCTGGCTAGAAAGATTAGCGAGAGCATGGGCCTGATAGATATTCCAGCCGGTTTCCAAGGCCGAATCGGAAGTGCGAAAGGGTTCTGGATCCGCCATAGAACAGATACGGATGCGGATGAGGACGACTGGATTGAGACTTATCCGTCCCAGCGAAAGTGGAAATGTGATTTTCTCGATCCTGACCATAGAACGTTTGAGGTACGGAGCGAGGTCAGAGATCTGACACCCGCGAACCTCAACCTGCAATTCCTCCCTATTTTAGAAGATCGAGCCATTGACCAGGATCGGATGAAAAGAGAAGTAGGTTCTATTCTAGAAAAGGGTCTGCTTAAGGAGCTCGAAAGCCAGCGACTTGCGCTGGACAACCCTATCCAGTTCAGACAGTGGCTACATGAGAATGGATCAACTTCGAGGCGTTCAGCCCGTCTAAAAAGCTGCGAGGTCCCCTTCGTCGCCGGACTTCCCAAATCCACGGACGAACAGATGGGCTTTCTTCTGGATGGTGGTTTTGACCCTAAGAAGCAAAAGTTTCTTCAAGACATGGCTTGGTCTCTGAGAAAGGATAAGTGCGAGGAGCTCAAAAAGAGGTTAAATATCAAGGTTGGTCGCTCCACTTACGCTTTCATGGTTGTGGACTTCCACGGGGTCCTCCAAGAGGACGAAATCCATCTTGGATTCTCGTCTAGGTTCCGCGACGAACAGTCCGGATTCTCCGAGACCTTCCTCCACGGCTTTGATGTACTCGTCGCGAGGTCGCCAGCGCATTATGTGAGCGATATCCAGCGGGTGAAAGCTGTGTTCAAACCCGAACTGGGCTACCTCAAGGACGTGGTCATTTTCCCTACCAAGGGAAATACGCCGCTCGCAGATAAGCTCTCTGGTGGTGACTATGACGGCGATATGGCCTGGGTCTGTTGGGATCCAGAGATAGTCAACAATTTCCAGAACGCGGCTGTGCCAGACCCTCCAGATCTATTTTCGATGCGCTTCCTGAAGAAGGAGAAAGAAACGTATGACAACTTGCAAGCTGCAGGCCATACCGGATCGGACCTTACAGCTGAATTCCTGCTGAGAAGCTTCCGGTTCAATATGCAGCAAGCCTTTCTAGGGATGTGCACGAATTGGAAAGAGCGGCTTTGCTACATGCGGGGCTCCGTCCGTGACGATACAGCCGTCCTGCTGAGCACCCTCCTCAGCAACCTCGTCGATCAAGCCAAACAGGGCATCGTCTTCACCGGCCAGGACTGGGGCAGGCTCAAGAGGCACCTCCTTGGGAAGAGGCTCGGCGAGCCGCCAGTTCCACTCTACCGTTCGGAGATCTGGGACGGCAAGGGGGAGCTGAAACATATTAACGACTACCTGAAATTCCAGGTCGCCAAGCCGACGATTGACCGGGAGCTCGGCAGCTTCCACGAGTGGCTTAACCGGGGCTCGACGGCGCGGCACGACGATGAGGACCTGTTCTGCATGTTCGAGCACCTGCGAGCCTTTGCTAAAGAGTCCAGGACCTTTAAGGCGGTCCTCGACGGCCTGACCAGGGACATCCACGCCCTCTACAAGGAATGGGAGCGCATGACGGGCCGCGACGGGCCTTGGGAGGCCAAGGTGCAGCCGATCCACGAGCGGTTCCTGGCCATCCAGCCCGCCATCGAGTCATCGTCATCGTCGGCGGCGTCAGTGGCGTCATCGTCACTGTCTTCGTCGTCGAAGAATAGGGCCGCCGCCTCGAAGACGATCCAGGTCCTCACGCAGCCGGGGCTCGTGGACCCGGCTCTCGCGCCCTGGGCACTCTACAAGGCCTCGACGTTGTTCAAGCTCTACTACAACCGCTCGCCCAAATTCATCTGGTGGGTCGCCGGCGTCCAGCTGCAGCGACTCAAGGCCGCGCGCGCCTCCCCCGGCGTCCCCGTCCCCGTCGTCTCCCACATGTACGCCGGCCTGCGCCCGGACGCCAAGTACGCGCAGGCGCTCACCGCGAGGGACGAGGGCCGGCTCGACGCCGCGGCGGACGACGAGGAGGTGCCGAGGGACGACGACGCTTAGCTTGCCGCTTGGTTTCGCGGAGAGGACGCGGACCTAGGTCGGGGGGATGCAGGCCTAAGTCGATAGCGTCAGTGGCCGGGGCGGGACCTCTTTTGGCTAAGATTCCACCCTCGTCTGGGTTACGGAGCGGGATCCATGGGCGCTCGCGCAGCGACAACTTACCTCCCGAGTGTATTTAGGGGTGGTGGGTCTAGTGGATGACACATCACCATCCCAGTTTTTCCTTTCTATCTTTCTCAGTTTTGTTCCTTCTAGTTGGGAATTTATTCATCTGGATTCCAGTGAGTCTGCCTAGGAGTTTAAGGGCATTTTTGCGCGTTAATGGATACCGGCAGCACGGTCGTGCTGGGTTTGTGGTTGAGGGCTGATGCGCAATGCCTCGAGGGGCAATAGGAGCTATCAATTCCAGATTTTAGGTTGATGGTCGACGCAATAAACAATTTTCCTCTTTCTTTTCGGGACGCAAACGAATATTTACATTAATACATTTCATATACAGGGTAAACTTTCAGCCGTTTACGGCATACCAGTGCCCATTTGCTAACAGTGGACGCCTTTTTGTCACATTTTATTAGCTGAGGTCGTCGCTCGGTATACCGAATCTCTCCTTAATGTTAATAGATGAAGCGTCAGCATTAGCTCTATGCCATTGCCATAGCTTCCCTTCACCGCTCAAAATAACTGGTTGAGGACTGCGTCTCCTGAAGCCTGTCGTAGGCGTTGGTTCATGCTGATCCTTCTCACCCCCGAGCAGCATAGAGGTATACCATCTTCGACTACTGGCGGAATCAGGGAGGAAAGGATTCTCCACGGCGAAGAACCAAGCGCGACATCAACTGCCGGTGGTTCACCATAAACGGGGTCCACAAGGAGAGCGACGGGACCGACCGAGCCTAACCAGACGTTTGTCCGACCTGATAATTCGCATCAAATCTCCCGTCAGTAGGCAGCCATGTTCTGACGCTCGCTTCAGGTTCACCGAAATTCGGGGCCGAAAAGTGGCCAGTCCCGGCAACCCATAGCGACACCTCAGCTAAGGCACTTCAAGTAGTGGCGCCTTTACAGACTGACGGAAAGCCTTTAAAGCCGTCACCAATTTTTCGAGGCAGTGAGCGGGAATGTCTTTCCTACATTTTCCTCGGCCAAAAAGGAAAGTTCCGAAGGGGGTGGGGAAGACCAAAAAAGGAGCACTGGTGTTGAAACCGAGTTTATGCATGCCATGGAGTTTGCCCGAGTCTTCCAGGTGATGCCCTTGATTTGACACCTGGTTAGCGTACCTCGGGGTTAAAACTGACCAAATACCACGTCTACCATACCAGTAGACCATGACACACGTTCGATATGATTTAACTGTCAGGTTCTTATTATGATTTATTAAGGCGTCCCCTACTGGTCCATTTTCAATATGTCTAAGCCATCTCCTATCTGAGGCAACTCCTCCCTAAGGCATCTTCGGAAACGCACACGCCACTTAGATAGATCAGGATAACAACACCTTGACCTCAGATACCGACGAGAGCAGGATATCCTGCAAAGGATGTACCCCTCCATTATAAGCTCTTGGAGTTTTCTGAGAAAGCTGCTCATAGCAGGGGAAAATTGTCATGTTGGAGAAGGTCCATTATTGAGCAAACCTGGACGATTATGATTTATAAGGGAATACCAGAACCTCATCTTCGCCTACCCGCTCTAAAGAATGTCATAGTCTGGATGGCGTAGAAGAAAAGAAATGACTACAATGTAAGTAATAAGCCTGAAATCTGCATGATTCCTGTACTGGAGTGCAGGAATATATAACCATATAACGCTTAAACTACTGACACAGTTCGAGCGCCCGATCTTTCGCCATAGTCCAACATGGAAACTGGCGCCTGAACGACGATAACATATCAAAGAGGGCAACCCCATAATCTGAATGCATACATTCAATGTATTACCAACCAGCTTTAGCCTACAAACACCAGTAGACTTCAGTGCAAGGATCAATGGCGGGAAGTCCCTCCTCATAAAATTATTTCGGTGGCGGCGACTGGACTAGGTTTCTGGGCCAAGTTCGAGTTCATTCTCACCACCAACCTTCCGTGCATGGTTGATTGCAGAAGATTGCGAAGCTACTACAACAGTATATAGTACGAGCAATGATGAATGGCGATGTAGTCTTTGCTTCCATAAAAACCCGACTTGGAATTCCAACAGAGCCATTATTCACTGTACTGAATCCGAGGAAAAACGGGCCGGAAACGAAACAGAGGCTCGCCATACATACGTTGACATAAAACGTACTAGCGGTCGCCAGCAAAGAGGCAACAGGTGATAGAATCCATTGATACGGCTTGAACTTGTATATTTCGTCTTCGTGGAAACAATTCCTATTATGAAGTTCCTGAGACAACATAAATCTACGCCCTCGGCAAGTAAGGTAAGTGCTGTTTAACAATCCTAGATCACAGTGCCTAAGGAACTAAATCGATAACAGATAGAGGATACTGACGCCCAAAAGTTATCAAAAGTTTCGTCACCTAGGCCCAAGTCGTTTATGTCTTCCTCCACAGCGTCCGTGGCCAAAATGGCTAGGCTGAAAGTCGACGCTGCTCGTCTGGCAACCAGCGGTCTGCGATGAGAGGGGTTCTTCTCTATCGAATCCGACGGCAGCAGCGAAACCCTGTTCGATCGACCAGAAGGAACCCCAGACAAACCAGGCGCCAGCCAGCAACAGGGTAGAAACCCACAGGTGAATACTACCGTCACCTCCAAGGATACGGCCCATGATGGTGGCATTATGAAGTCGCCAAGACCTGCTCGGGGCGCTCTACTACGTTCGATGATATCCTAGCGACTATGGATGCCCTTACTACTAGTGAATCCTCCCGGAGATCCGGAAAGAGCACACCCATGCGCATCATCACGAGAACCTAGAAGGAGGTCAGGCTCGAGGATACGGCCGGAGATATCGTTACCGGAGACCCCTGCGAGCCGTCTCTGACGCCGGCTAAGGATTGGAGGAGATCGGTCCTTTGAAAGTGAAAGAGCGGGAACAAGAAAGGGGAAGCGAACGCCAAGGGACAGAAGCTGAAAACGCGTAGAATGTCCGAGAATGCCCGAAATATGATCAAAGGAAGTGGCAGTTGGACTTGCCAGCCCAGTGTGGAAGTTACATGATGCCGCGGGCTCAAGGAGCAGCTGCTCCTTAGGAAGGAGGCTTCTTGCACAGGAACGTTGCCAGAGTTACCCTGAGTCGCAGCTGGTTTTTGACTTTGGATAGGTTAGCTATGCATATACTAACACCTAATTTCTTCAAACATATCTTGGATGGTGCCATTGCTTATGTGGTGGGGAGTATAAGAACCAACAAGACCAAAGATGTTAGGGGTTACGGTAGGTATGAAATAGATGACGGAGAAATGGTAAAAAATAACAGTGTTTGACTTAAGGTTCTTCACGTGTCACAAGTAGCCATGCATTGGATACGTATAACTGTGTGAAGGTGTAAGTCTGATTCTCGTATGCTGTCAGAAACTACTGGGAGCTTGCAGGTATATGTAGTCGAGAATCCCGTAAGGTAAGCCCGGACCACTGCAATCCTTAACAAAAGAGCCCCCTATCCATTTCGTAGATGCCATATACACTAAGCATTAAGTCCTCGCTTTCACTCATAAATGCCTATTCAGAATTGCCTTGTCCATGGGCACCCGTATTACTATTTACATCAGGAAACGTCATACCCAATGGTTTGTACGTGCCTCTGCCGTGTGGTCCGATCTTCCAGGCGCACTCTGGATATCCACCGTATGCTCTACTAAGATCTCTGTGGTCCTGCCTGGGGAGTTATCTGGAGCCTGCATTGTGGAGCTGTCCCTTCCCACGATTTTTTCCTCGCTCTCCGTACCAAGTCTTGTGATGCCTAACTGCGTCAGGCTGTACGGATCCGCTGACTTCTTCCTCAATTGGGTTGTCTTCCTGCCCGCGTTTATCTGGGCCCCTGAACTCAGTTCGTGGCCGCGGCTCGGGTGACTACTCGGATACCGTTCGCCAGGCCCCGGTGAGATGTAGCCGATGTCCACCCAGAATTTGCGTCTCAGCATAGGTGTAACAAGAGGGGCTTGGCCGACGACGATGCCAACGCAATCTTCTCGCAGGGACCAAAGCGCCGATACTCCGCGTTGATTGAGCTGACGAGCGCGGATTAGATACCTCATTCTCGAGTAGCCCCGCCGTGCTGATAGAGGCTTGACTTACACGGAAGATCAGCGCGAATCGAAGAACGGCGGCGAACATGCAGAAGAGGCCGAGACTAAAGATAAAGCAAAGGCCGGCTTTCTTCCATCGGTTGGCTATAATTCCAAATATCACCTGGATGGGAGTCAGCACCGGTCACATGTCCAACCATATGTATGAGTGACACGAACAGGAGCCGGGATGAGTATGATGCAGACATCGGTAAGGAGATTAAAAGTTAATATCACAACGAAGAAGACGATGTTCTGCGGTACACAGAGGCCTAGGCAGAAGGGCTGTCAGCAGAAGGGCTCTAACAGGATCGTCGTCGGAGCCAAGTAAATCCGTACGTCCTGGGTCAGGCCAAACCTGCCATAGTTGGTAGAAAGGGCGGCAAGTGAGCGCAAGCGTGAAAATTATTGCGACGCCCGACGTTATCACAAGTCCCATTGCAGGCTTGATGAACTTCTCCACCCATAACCCCCTTACTACCCGCTGGTAGAAGCATAACATGTTGAACTTCAAGACCCAGATGATGAAGAAGTAGCCAACGAGGCCGAGCAAGAATATCTTGGACCCGTATTCCCATTCGTGATACTCCTCAGGCAGCATGTTCTGGCGTTCTTCGATAGTAAGGTCGGAGGTGTGATATCCTTTCGCAACCACGACGAAGACATGACCTATTACCGGGGCCGCCGTCCAGATGGCCTCCGGAGGTAGTTCGTCAGCTGGGACATCTCGTCTCCGCCATCGCCATCAATGATTCAGTCAACTTACCGCCACCCCGAGAATAAGGTAATCATCGAGCTTGTAATTCTTCAAGCCGACTAGCTTGGTCCGGCAGTAGATACGGGCGGAAATCATCAACGCGCCGATTAGGTAGAGAAACCATATCTCGACGACCTGGCCCGTGAGGCTCGCAGCCATTGTTACCTCGAGCAACAAACGGGGATCCCCGTGAACGCATAAGTTAGCTCTGATACATAACGACCGAGGAGCCACAACGACAGTTAAATGTAAAATGATGGCAAAGTCCTAGTTATTCAGCTCTATTCCCTGCTTACACATGGCCAAATGCCCGCATGTGGGGAACCGTAGTTCGTAAAGTGGTCCTACAACCCCACCCGGTACTGCCATTTCGAATCAGAGTGCCCTAGCCCCACTCAGCTTTTGAATCACACACTTTTTTTTTGGCAACACAACCTTTAACTTTGGACATATTGGGTTTCAAAGCAATAAAGGTTGCCAACGTACAGATATATATCATCATGTAGTCCTCGCCGAGGGCTACATTTTGATGCCGGGTACACCTTTATAACTGTTATATTCGATAAGAAGTTATTAAATAAAATTATTTTGTTTCGCCCTCATATATTCCTTAATAACTTAATTAATATAATAGTTACATAAATGTACCGGGTATCGAAATATAGCCCTCGACTAGGGCTATAAAATAATATATGGCTGCAAATTAGGAACCTTTTGGTTGTTAAGATATATTGCTTCAAAGCCCGAAATATTAAAAACTGATAACTTAAACGATTTCGAGATTGTTTATTATTGTCGGCTTGCAAGGACGTTAAAAGGAACAAAACGGCTTGAATTAGTAGCCCTAGGATTGCAAGAATATGTTACAGTACAGGAATAGGGGTTCCTGTTTTTAGAAAAGCCTGCCTTGGGAGCCTAATCCGGGCTCCTCGCGGCTGATCTTCGGGTAAGGAAAGCTTGGCTTTCCCCGCGCCAAGATCAAGATAATCTGGAGGATCTGAGTGATCTGGGACCAGATCACACAGATCACATAGATCTACGACATACTTACTTGTTAAGAATGGATATATAATGATCGGTTTCTTATGTAAATAGCACCTTTTTAGTTTCGCTCTTTAGCTATTAATTTAAGTTTTCAATTAGAGGCGTTATTTTCCGCTTAAGGGAAGAATCCGCAAATCTTTTTAACGAACAGACCCCTAACTCTTTATTATGCTATTATTACCTGCAAATCAAGACCCCATTTCGGATACTGCTCATACCTCCAGGTGGATGTATGACAGGTTCGTTACAGGATAAAGAAGCTGAAGGAGCCGTTGTGAGTGCAATCGCCTTGTGGACCCCCCACCGGCCCAACCAGGATATAATAAATAGGAGGGGGGTTGATCGAGCGTGAACGTCTTATTATAGTAAAAGATTCCGAAGTGAGCCGCTATGGTTAGGTGCGCTGATGAACCCGGATATACTTTCTGAGCGTATGGGATCGGTAGCTTTAAGTCGGATACTGCTTACTATGGCCCCCCACACATCACAACAATGAAAAGGTCGTTTTTCATACAGTTGCCGAGGTTTAACCACCTTGTCCTGAAACGGAGGTTGGTGTGATTCGTAGAGGGATATCCTTCGATGGCGGCTACATGTAAAGCAACATACATTGGCATTGGAGCTGAGCGAGACACCATGTAATGCCACCAAAGCTCCAGTCGGAATCATAATGAGAATTGAACAGTTCTTACGCACCTGAGATGTCGGGGCGATCGAAGCTAACGCACTTATAATTATGGACAAACATGCGCATTGGCACTCGATCGCATATCGACGCGTATCGAGAATATCCGGCCAGTTCTGCCGAGCGGATCCGAACCGCCTAGCGTGGAGTAATAACCCGCCGTTTTCGTGGGCTATGGTCTGTACTGATGACGAGCCTTTTGGTCCGAGTGGGATGTTTACCGTAACAGAACCACCATGTCCCTGCCAGAATGTCTCACAGAAGCAGGAGTGGCATGGACGCTAAACTTAAGACAGCAAAAAAGCCCGATAAAAGACCAAAATCATATAATTTGATTGGCTTAGAAGGCCTCCTTTTTCAAGATGCACGGAGCTAAAATGCGCTGGCCGGTTACCGTGAGACTTTCTGGCGGTGGGGGACATAGGATACACCGCAAGGTTGTCGCATCTGGCACTACTCGATCACAGATTCAGGAACGACTGGGGGGGGGCGAAGAGGGATAAATACGGGCATAGTCCGCCACGATGAAACTTTACTATGGCGAAATAGAGATGGATTCAGGGGAACGATCACGGTAACCTAACTGAGCCCCTGAGAGCTGCATCTAGGCTACATCCGACGTTCTGCAAGAAGGGTTCGAATCCCCCCACGGAGATTGGGGCTTAGCATGGACTAATAACTCTTCTTCCCATCCCGCTGGTTCCGGTACAGTCTTCAAGCGGCCATGTCGCCATGTACCCCAGCAGTACCTGCTTAGTTGCCCTTTATCCAATTCGGACCTAGTTGTAAGCTATGTACGCGACGCAGAGCTATGTCGGCGTTAGTATTGTACAATCAAGTTACACATTATCTTAGTTACTGTAACACCGCAAGAGTGATGTTCAATCTGGCGATTTTACATCGCAAGACGCAGGGATTTGACTAACCTCCAGTTGGGAAATCTGGAGTGTTTCCCCTCATGGCTCTGCTTCTTCAAGTGGATGTCTGGCTGGCTTGCGGCGGGTAGCCCACTGCAAAGCAACGCGCCTCAAGGTACGTGGGTTATACTTCGCAGTGATGGAGGCCGTAAAGGGCCAGGGCTCTAGTAGTATATACGCAACCTGCAGCAACTGCATTGCCAACATTTGGTCAGTCGATTACATACTTACCTTACGCGGGGTCCTCCCTCCTTCGCTGGAATACTTAAAGGCCAGACCAGACATCTTTGTATATACGGACTAACATTGGTTGATTCATTTAAGCCTTACACTATCATCTAGCGCCGTTGCGAGTAAGCTGAAACCGAGCAAACAAAATGGCCACCTCAATTAAAGTCGGAGTCGTCCAGGCAGAGCCGGTATGGCTCGACCTCGCCGGGTCAGTGAAGAAGGCTTGCGGGTTGATCGCCGATGCTGCGAAAGGCGGAGCGAAGCTGGTGGCCTTCTCAGAGGCATGGCTGCCGGGCTACCCAGCATGGATATGGTGAGTTTGCCTTCTGTTGCCGTGCTCTCTAGCCGGAACAGGTTTGAGACTGACTCTGACTATTTGCTCTGAAAGGGCGCGACCCGTGGATCCCGAGCTTCAGACACGGTACATATACAACTCTCTACCCGTGGAAGGAGAGGCGATGGAGGCGATCAAGGCGACTGCTAAGCAACACTCGATCGCCGTGGCGCTTGGGTTCTCCGAGAGGAGCCCTTCGGACAGCGTCTACATTGCCCAGGCCATCATCTCGCCGCAGGGCGAGCTGGCGCTTCACCGGCGCAAGATCAAGCCGACACACATGGAGCGCACGATCTTCGGGGACGGATCCGGACGCGACCTCACTAACGTGGCGGAGATAGATTTCGGGGCTGAAATCGGCAAACTCAAAGTCGGGGTTCTGGCCTGCTGGGAGCACACGCAGCCGCTCCTCAAGTACCACAGCATCTCGCAAGGAGGTGTGATTCATATCTCCATGTGGCCTCCTATCGACCCGCCCACGGGAGTCGACCATCCTGGTCTGTGGAGCATGACTGCCGACGGCTGCCAGAATCTATCGCAGACCTATGCTATCGAAAGCACCGCGTACGTGCTCCATTCTACCGCAGTCTGCACCGAAAAGGGTATCGGCGCCATGAGCACTCAGAACGGTCTGTCTTGTCGGCAGCCTGGCGGAGGGCACAGTTGCATCATAGGCCCTGACGGGCGGCGGCTAACGGAGCCCCTCGGCAACCCTGATACTGAGGGCATCGTGTATGCAGATCTAGACCTCACCAAGACCGTGGCGACGAAGGGGTGGTTGGATATCGTTGGTCACTACAGCCGGCCCGACCTCCTATGGCTGGGGGTCGACAGGCAACAGAAAGAGACTGTTATCCCTCAGGCCACTACGGCTCCAAAGGCGGCGGAGCGGAAAGAAGCAGAGAAAGACGCTTGAGGAGGCAAATCCCGTGGGCCGTGTGGGCCGCGATTCTGCGCGAATAGGCTAGTATACGACTATGAATATCAGGGACTTCCAGGGAAAGAACGGAGTCCCAATGACGTGGCGTCGTATGAGACCATGACATCACACACTGAAGCATATATGGCTGAAGAAGATATTATCAGGTTGACCTCCGAAGAGATCTTGTTTAGAAAAGGAAGGTTATGAAGCCTCCTTAAATACACATAAAACAGCTACAACTGAAAAAAAACGATACCGGGACTTCGGACGACGCCTCCAGCAACGCATCCGCTAGTTGCAACGCTAACTAAGCGACGGCGTTGCCACCAGGCTTAGACTTCAGTAGGGTCGGACGCGTTGGTGCTCTAGTAAGCCTGATGTCCAATCAAGGAAGTTTCGAATCCAGTAGTAAACAGGCTTTTCCCTTAGTAACTCTTGGCGGGCCTGACTTAATACAAGTTAGAATAGCTATATATACGAGCAAAGATCCGGGCTGCCCATGTTAAGGGTTGGCATCTAATTCTAGTTGTAGTCGTCAAGCAAAGAGGTCTAACGATAAGACGTTCTGTACTAGGAGAAGAATGGGATCTACCCGAAAGTCTCTAAAATCTTTATATCTAAAACAAATAACAACAGCGGTGGTCAGTCTAGAGTCGTTCCGTAGCAAGGGGGCCGGCGCATGGGAGGAGGTGACCGCCGCCAGCAACACCATATTCAACAACCATGAGCTGCACTGGTGGAAAACATCCGGGCGAGCGCTTGCGGTCCTCCTACACAATGCTGGATACTCGTACGCCGCGCAAATCCAGATCCTCACGTTCTTTGTCGAGGTCATCGCACCGAGTCTGGGTGTTGCTGACGAACCCGGCGCCAACCGCTGGGAAAGCTTCATGACCGACGACAACAACCCGATCGAGCTTAGCTGGGACTGGCATACGGGCCATCAGCGGCCCACCATTCGATTCTCCGTCGAGCCAGTCGGCGTAGATGCTGGCTCCCCCCTGGACCCGCGGAACGAGCGTGCTCCTGCAGAGTTCAAGGAATCGGTGTTAAACGCCCTACCGGATACAGACATGCGCTGGTTCGATCATTTCGAACAGTACTTCAACGAAGGCGTAGATCACTTCTTGCCCGAGGGCCACCAGTCCAAGATTTTCTGGGCGTTTGATCTGAGCGAGAAGCAGCCCACGCCGAAAGCATATTTCTTCCCTGGATACAGAGCGAAACAGACCGGCCGCAGTAACCTAGAGGTAATCTCAGGTGCTATTGTGGCTGCGCCTTCATATCGGCCCGGCAGCCAGGAGCCGTTCAATATGTTCGTTGAGTACGCCAGGGGACGCCCGGGCCCCCCGATAGAGATGGACATGCTGGCGATCGATATGATCGATGTCTCAAAATCGCGCCTCAAGATCTACTTCCGAAGCCGACAGACAGACTTCCGCTCGGTCCGCGAGACGATGACACTAGGGGGCCGTGTCTCGGGCCATGAGATGGAAATGGGCCTCCAGCGGCTCAGGCGACTCTGGGACTCGCTCTTCGGCCAGGAAGGTCTCTCAGATGATACGCCCCTGCCAGACGTGGACCACCGCACGGCGGGGCTTCTGTATAACGTTGAGTTCCATTTGGGGAGCAAGGTCCCCAAGGTCAAGATCTACATCCCCGTCCGGCACTACGCGCGTAGCGACTGGCAAATCCTGGCCGCCGTCAGTGGGTTCATCGAACGCCAGGGGGCGGCCCGCAAGGGGAAGGAGCCAACAATGGAGAAACATCAGGCTTTCGCTTACGCTAAGGCTATGTATACCATCTTGTAAGTCAAAGGCCATGCAAAATCGCATATGATTCCCACACGAGTGGTTGGTGTCGAGCTGACATAGTCATTCGTAGCAACGACGGTGCACTCCTCGAGAGCCGGGGTCTCCACACGTATATCGGCTGCTCTGTCCAGCCCGGCGGCGCTTTGCGAGTGGTCTCATACATCAACCCGCAACACACGAAGTTTAGAAACCAGCAGGTATTATGACGTCCTTGGATGGCTTTGCATTAGCTCGGGGACACATTCGCGTGCTCCAGTTGTAATGATTGCGCGTCTTTCTCTTACCTAAAAATGTCTGAGGCGTGTGCATTTCCCTGTTCTTCCTGGCGCGGAGTCGATATCTGGGCCACATCGCCTCGATTTTCCCATCATAGAATAGACCCATAGATCCTGAAAAATAACTCCCGGTTCGCTTTCAAGGCAACGTGCCAGCTGCTGTAGGCGTCGGAGTCTCCGTTGGATAGTTGTTGATGTGGATTTCGCTGCCCCTCAATTAATATGGCCAGCCGTGGTTTCCACAAGGTTCCCATGACTTATTTGCTCAAAATCTTCTTCGCTAGCCACTATACGGTCAGCTGAGAGTGGTACACTAAGTTAGCCAGTCGCATCCCTGCATCGTTAAGCAGGCTTGGCGTCGATAAACACGCTATGTTATAACTACATATTGTACGTAGTTCGGCGGTTCGAGAGCGTAAGTAGAACATGATGGTAAAAGATGCAGAAAAAAAGCAGCGATGAAGGTGAAGATTATAAGTGCTGCCGCCGGGTTTGCCTCCTTGCAGCTGCAGGCCCCCGTAGGAAGGATGAGAACTCTTTCTGGAAATCTGCTTACTTAGTATGCCAACCGTAGTAAGCTTATGGGGAACCCCAACGACTCGCGGTTTTTTCCCTAGTTCGCCGACTTTCTATTCGAGATTATTAGAGATTGCAACCAAACCCCTGGGACCTGTAATGCGTCCTCAGAGGACTACTTCTGCACCTTCTTCAGTCTTAGCCCGGCTTTTCTCCAGGTTAACGCCCTCGGTTAAGATTCCTAGTGGTTTACTCCGTATGTACGCAGGCTCGAACGACTCTGACAACCTTGGGTACGCTTATAGTCATCTGTTTCCCTCATTATTACTTGGGTATTCATTGACAAAGTCGCATTGCCGCTTCCTAAGTCTCGTTAGCTATTTCATCCGATATTTAAGTCACATAGCGTTGAGGTGATGCGAGGTTAGCGGTGTTAGTGGAGCCCCTACGCCTCGAAGGGAAGAGTGCAAATATGCCGAGGTCTGAAAAGGGGTAGCCGTGTATTAACATTATAGGCAATATTAGGAACAACGAAGCCACGCCGATTTAGAGGATATGTAGAAGCTAGAAGGGGGAGTCCTCCTCGTGTGTCCCGAATCACATCCTGTATAATGGGGATTTACGTAGCTCCCAAGAGACCGAATATACCAAAGCCAATCTACAACAGAAAAATGTAATGGTCTCCGTCTTGCGAGTGGACAATGAATATTAGTTGGCATTATGAGTTACAGATCAGCGAGCGTCCTGCTGCTAGATACATGCATTAATTAACCCAGGCTTGAACCATCATCTACCTAGTGGGATATACGGCCGATATAACGGTCTATACTCATGGGATACACTTATAACCGTCTATGTATAGAGACAGTATAGGGATGTGACAGCGTTAGATCCACGGGTGCCTACCGAGCGGAATCCTTCGACGGTATTCAAGACTTTAACACCTAATAACGCCAAACACTTTCACTAAATGCGTCGGATGCTTGGCCTACCTAACTGAAAAGGGGGCGTCCACGACTGATAGTACTTATATTTTCTCGTCTTTACGGTGCATCCCCTAGCCGCAGCACCCACTGGGTCGGGGCCAATATTCCCAGCCATGACGTTGGGACTCGAAAAAACTCTGGTCCCCTTAGCCCTCAGCAGGCATAGCCTGGCCTTGCATCTGCATCACAGTCAGTGGGTTCTTCTCTTCATGATTAATAGTATACGGTTCCAGCACCGGAGTAGCTTACCAAGCCCCAGTTTGGGCCGCCCAAAGACGTACGACCGCCTCGGTGGTCACCATGAGGATGTGAGGATACCTATCTAGTGTAGCAAAACATTAGGAGTTCCAGTTCCTCCACATCCTTCTGTGTGCTTTGCCGGGTGTCCTTCCCATCCCATTCTCCTACTCTGAGAGTTTCCATTCGAAACTGCTCCTATAGCAAAAAGATGGACCCCCTCCCCGAGGACGCCATCTACAATGAACGCTTCGTCAAGGTGATATGTGTCGGAACGGGGGCTTCGGGACTCTGCCTTGCATAGAAGCTGAAGTGGTCGTTCAGGGACTACTCGCTGACGGTACGTATTCCATGCCCTCCCTAACTTGTCTTTGCGTGTCATTGAGTGCCATGAGATCATGCGATCACTAAGACACTCTGATGTAGCTCTACGACAAGAATCCCGCGGTCAGCGGCACTTGGTACGAGAATCGGTATTCCGGGTGCGCGTGCGACGTGCCGTCGCACAATTACACGTACTCGTTCGAGCCCAAGGCGGACTTCACGTCGGTGTACGTGGGCTCGCGGGAGATCCGGGGGTACTTCGAGGGGCTCGTCACCAAGTTCGGGTTGGGCGAGCACCTGCAGCTGTCGCACGCCGTGACGGCGACGCGGTGAATGACGCCGCGGGCCGCTTGGCCGTGGAGGCGCGCAACCTGATCACCGGCGCCGTCGTCGAGGACTGGTGCCACATCCTCGTACACGCCACGGGATACCTGAACAAGCCGGCGTGGCCGAGTGTGCCGGGGCTCGAGACGTACGGCGGCGCCAAGCTCCACAGCGCCGACTACGACGAGGCCGTCTGGCTCGAGGGCAAGGACGTCCTGCTCATCGGCGGCGGGTCGTCCGCCGTCCAGATCCTCCCCGCCATCCAGCCTGTCGCCAACCGCGTCAAGATCTTCATCCGCTCACCCTCGTGGATGCTGCCCGACATCAGCACTGAGAGCGGCGCATACACGCCGCTGGAGATCGAGGGTTTCGTCAACGATCCGCATGCTGTGCAGGAGCTGCGGCAGAACAACGAGCGGACCATGAACAGCATCTTTAGTGAGTTTCTCTAGTCGCCACGACCCCCTGGACCCGCCTAGGGTACCGGCTTACGCGACATAGCGATGTATCAGAAAGGCACTGTCTTGCAAGAACAATGACGAAGCCTCCTTACGTCGAAGACGAAAAGGATCCTAGACGACGAAGTGATGACGAAGAACCTGATCCCCACGTTCGCAGTCGGATGCAAACGTGTCATTCCATCGGGCTTCAGGTTTCTAAAGGTAAGTACCAGGTCATTGGACCCTCCCTTTCTCGGGCCAGCCAACTCAGGCCAGGCCGAAGCAGCCAGCCGGTCCGCGACATCTACAAGCAGACCCAGTATCGCGATTCAACTAACCTGGTGTTCTACACTCTCAAGAAAGACAACGTAGACGTGGTCTACTCGGCCGTCTCATCCTTCACGGACACCGGCTGCACGAGCGAAGACGGGGTCTCGCACACGGGTAGCGTGATCTTCTGCGCGACGGGCTTCGACACGTCCTACGTGCCGCGGTACCCGGTGCTTGTCGAGAGCACGGACGGGAAGCAGCGCAACCTGCAGGACGAGTGGGCGGCATCTATCGAGGGGTACATGGGCGTCGGGATACCGGAGTACCCGAACACGTTCACGCTGCTGGGGCCCTGGACGCCCGTGTCGAACGGGCCGACGCTGGTGGCCATCAAGGCGCAGATCGACTACGTATGCGCGTTCATCGACCGGTGGCAGACGGAGCCGACGCGTAAGTGATTCCTGGGGTCCTTTGTGCATTTCCCCCTTATCACCTATCTCAGGAGCACGAATTTGCGCGACAGAGAGTCTCAGGGTCCGTGGCTCCTGAAACATGTTTCATAGCTCCCGATTATCCGCGTAATTGACCAGAAAAACAACAATGACTAATCCCAGATAATCGCAGTGCACAGCGTGCGCCCGAAGCGCGCGGCGTGCGACGACTTCAAGGCCTACGCGGCGCGGGCCATGGAGAACCTGGTGTGAACGGACGGGTGCCGGAACTCGCACAACAACCACCGCGCGGGCCCCGGGGCGCGGACGCCGACGACGTGGCCCGGGTCGACGTTGCACTACCTCGAGGCGATGCGCGAGGTGCGGTGGGACGACTGGGAGTTTTCGTACAAGGGGAACCGCTTCGCCTGGCTCGTCGACGGCGTCTCGCGGGCTGAGTGGGAGCCCACGGCCGACCTCGCCTACTACATCCGCGAGCGCGACGATGGGCGGCACGGCAGCCGCCGCGCGCGCACGCTGGAAATCGCGAAGGCCGGGTCCCAGCCGCCGAGGGTGTTGCACCGGCAGGCCAAGCTGGCTATGCCCAACTAGATGGGTAGTGGGTTGGCACTTGGGAATGCCTGTATGACGTAGCGGCAATCGGGCGTCCTTTGACTGTTGCGGCAGTGACGGTCAGGATAGAGAAAATGTTTTATCGGTCAGCCCCCCGAACGATACTTGAGCAGAGTAGAGCCCAATAGCTTCCTTGACGGCGAGACTAACTCATCATAAGTTAAGCAGAGACATGCGCTCAACATTCTTAAATATGACACTAAAACTGCTTCATTTGGACGAATCTCACATCTGCAGTATGTTCAACCTGAACCCTTTTCCAGCTAGGAGCATTTCGGATTGCAAATCAAACTTTTGGATAACGCCGCTTCCATCCCTCCCAAGTAATCTCTAGTCCACGTTGGCATAATGGACTTTGATCAGTTCTCTGCACTGCCCCTTGACTGCATTCTCAGTGAACGAAACCTACTTACCTACTGGAGCTTGCTCAGTCTAATGCTGACGGCCCTCCTGTGCGCCTCGAGCTCCTCCACCTTCGCTAGCTGCATGACGGCATCCCCAACATTCTTGAGCCCCTCGGCCGTCAGGTTAGAGCTAGTGATATGCTTGACGAACGAGCCCAGGTTGACTCCCGAGTACTGTTTAGCATAGCCATAAGTTGCTGGGTCGGATCATGTTAGTACATCCTTTATTCGCTTCATGGATAGGTTCCAACTTACGCAACGAGTGGTTGACGCCAGCCGAGTAATCACCCACGCTTTCAGGTGTCCATTGGCCGATGAAGACGCTTCCCGCGTTCATGACCTTGTCCACAACCTTCTCGGCGTCCTTGATCTGCAGGATCAGGTGCTCGGGCGCGTATTCGTTGCTGATCCTCATGGCCTCATCGATGTCCTTGACCAGTATGGTCACGGAGTGGGCGATCGAGCCCTTGACGATGTCGACACGCGGTAGTGCCATAGCCTGTTTGTGCAGCTCGTCTTCAATAGCTTGTAGGTGTTTTTCGTCAAGATCGACCGCGATGCAGATGACCTGGCTATCGACGCCGTGCTCAGCCTGCGATAGCAGATCTGAGGCGACGAAGGCGGGGTTCGCGTCCCGGTCCGCAACCACGAGGACCTCTGAGGGGCCGGCTGGCATATCGATACTCACCCCAGCATTCGTGTCGTTGCTGACGTACATCTTGCCCGCGGTCACGAATTGGTTTCCGGGCCCAAGGATCTTGTCCACCTTGCTTACGCTTTCGGTACCGTACGCCATGGCAGCGACGGCTTGGGCGCCACCGGCTAGAACGATACTTTCAGCGCCGACCTTATGAGCGACATATACGATCTCCGGCGTAATGCTGCCATCGGATCTCGGTGGAGAGGCAAACACGATCTTCTGGCACCCAGCTACCATTGCCGGAACTCCTAGCATAAGAGCGGTGCTGGGTAGGACAGCTGTGCCACCGGGTATGTATAGTCCAACTCGTTCGATGGGCCGCGAGAATCGACTGCAGACAACACCGGGCATTGTCTCGACCTTCAGCGGTTTCTCATCCTTCTGTGCTGCATGGAACTTTCGGATATTTTCGAAAGATACGTCAATCGCTTTGATGGTCTCAGGGGGAAGGTTCATGAGTGACTGTGGGAACGGGGCTTTGAGTACGGGCGAAGTGAGAGAAGTCGCTTTCTCGAATTTGTGAGTATACGAGAGAAGAGCCTTGTCGCCGTTCTCTCGAACATCGTTTATGATGGGCCGGATTATGTTCAATATCGCATCCGCCGCCTTCTGGGACGGCCGCTTTAACGCTTCGGATACTTCCGCGGGACCAACCTCGCGCACGTCTATCCGCCTCATAGTGATCTTTTCAGTATCCGGAGCGGTTTGTGCCGCGGGTGCAAGGGCTGATTTGAGTTGCTCTTTCGGCTCTTTGGCAGCCTCTTTCGCCTTCTCGGCATTTCCATTGGTTATCCCTTCTTTCGCTGCCCACTGCCCCTTAGCATCCCCTGACCTTCTCTTGACCTTTAGGCTTTTGGCGTCGAGATTCCTCTCGATAGCGGCAAGGTTAACTCCCGCAGCAATAGCCTTTGTAAGTGCGAAGTAGATGAGATCTGCCGCTTCGAAGGCGACCTCCTCGGGCGTCTTGGCGTCGCAAAGTTCCTCCGCTTCTTCCATGATCTTTGCTCTTAACAGTTTTTCGTCCGCGAATAGCCGTTTTGTGTATGAACCTTCGGGCGCAGACTCTTTCCTCGAGATCAAGGTTTGCTCCAGTTTCGAAATCCCCTTTAAGTCGCCGAAGCAGCCAGACTGATCCAGGTGACAGAATCTGCCCTTCTGTCTCACGACGAACTTAAGCGCATCGTTGTCGCAATCCATCGATATCCTTACCAACTCCTGGGTGTCACCGGATGTCGCACCCTTGTACCATAGACCCCGCTTCCTGCTTTGGTACACACCCGTTTGCGTCCTTAGCGATTCACCAACGCTATCCTCGCTGCTATACACCAAGCCCAGCGCTGTGCCTCTCTCATCACACACTACGGTGGGGAGGAGCTTGTCCTCCCTATCAGACTTCCAGGCAGTGGACAACAGCCTCGGTACGGAGAGCTTGGCGTCCGTCTCATCCTTTTTGGCGGTCAACTTGGTGGAAGGGATAATGGGAAGAGCAGACGTCTTCGAACACGTCTCAACGAATTTCTCATAATCTATTCCTGGTGCTGGGTTAATGTAGAGGAGGGGGATCTTATCAGCCTTGCTGGTTTCGAGGAAGTGGACCAGATCAGATCCCCTCTCATCGAAAGATTTCAGGAGCAATCCACTGGTAGTGGCCACTGATAATTCGGAGACTTTGCTGACAGCTGGCGCGACTCGCCCTGTATACTCGGCGAAGTCTGATAACCTGTCGGGTTGAATAAACACCTTTCGGGCTCCATTATCCAGAATAGCGACTACGTCGTCCTTGGACTCAAGGCCAGTGACATCGAAATACGTGTGGAATTCTGTACTGTGGCGTCGTAGGAGATTGAGATGCTTGTCCAGAGTCTTCTGAGTCACCTCGAAGAATACGCAGCCAAGACATGAGACTTCCTCCCTACTTAGCCCCTCGGAAGAAGCTAAACCGGGTGGGACAGCCACGGAGATGAGGAAGGGAAGGGGTAGAGTCGTCTCCATGTCAATTGACCCCGTTAGAAGAAAAGCCAAGTGCGGAAGTTAGTCAACGGTTATCATGAATATAGGGACCCGGGTTGAAGAGAAAGATCGAACGATTCAAGATCACGCTAATACAAAGAGAAAAATATGATATGATGTCAGATTCTATAGCGACAATTTCAAGCCATCCGTCCATGGCGGGGCACTTGCGTATATACGACACAATTGCCGGCCCCTCATTCATATTGAACTCCCTGCAACGCTATCGATAAGAACCGATAAGGGACTGCCTACCGATAAACATTACTTCCCCTGTCACGGGAGGCTCGAGCTTCCTGTCAGTGGCCCAGATGCTAGCTATGTATGTACATACGAAGAAGCTACATTTAGTACATTTCAAGTGGCAGCAAGCCGCATCGATGATCCATGTGCACATGCGTTAGGCTGAGTTGAAGCTTCTCTAAACCTGTAGAGAGCAACTGGGTTTTCGCCAACCATAAAGACCGGGGAAGCAACTTCAGCGACACCTGCACCTTTACGGTAGACAGAAACTGAATAACCCATATTAGCCTTTGCAATTTACAATCAAAAAAAGCAGTCGTCTGCACCGCCCGATCAGAAAGGATTTGAGGAAATACATCTGAGGCTGCGATACATCAGCCTTCTGCTGTCGATGGATTAAGCGACGGCGACAGCTAACCGGACAGCCCACACATATCAGGACGTTCGGTAGACATCACACGTCCACACTTTCAACCACGCTCGTCATGGCCACGATGTCACAATCACAACCGAACGGAATCCCGTCCACCGCCGGACCCTCACAACCGTCACAAGGCTCCTCCACAGTCCCCAACACACAACAAACAATCACATCCTCCGCGGCAGCAACCGCGCAATCGCCGGGGCCCGCCCAAGGCAACAACAACGGCGGCACGACGACGACGGCGGCGCCGCGGCCGCGCGATGCGCGCACGATCGAGCTGCTGCTGACGTCGCAGGGCGTGACGTCGTTCGACAGCCGCGTGCCGCTGCTGCTGCTCGACTTCGCGTACCGGCACACGTCGGGGGTGCTGAACGACGCGCTGCACCTGACGACGGACCCGTACGTGTCGCACGCCGGGGCTCGGCCCTCGGGCGCGTCGGGGGCGGCGCCGAGCGCGCCGAGCGGGTCCGACGCCGTCGTGTCCAGCGCCGCCGTGGGCATCGCGATCGCGGCG